>OX596011.1:52947641-53401641 GCA_951394025.1 Heteromyza rotundicornis | reverse complement strand
TTTATTATTTTTAAATTTCGGCCGAAACCGAAAAAAAAAACAGATCAAATATTATAAAGTAGTACATAATTAACCGTTTCAGAAAGCTGAAATCGTTAATTTTAAATTCAGATCATGAATTAGATGGATTTAGAAGCAAACTATCTGGAATTTAACATTTAAGACTAGAAACTATCAATACATATATATGGGAGGGATTATGTGCAAGAGGCGCTCCTATCCACTTCACTTATGCCAAAAAAATCCACATCTTGATTTTTTTTAACATATCGCTATATCGACTCAGGAGGATGCTGATCAAGAATATATAAACTTTTACATACAGGACACGCCTCCTTATGGGCGTTACAAATGGTGAAACAAAAGCAATATATCCTTGGACAGTAGTGTGCAGGGTATAAAAAGGGTCATAGAAAAATCTATCACATTTTTGAAATCAGCGGACCTAAAATACATCTTGAAACTTAGTTTCAAATAATTTAGAACACTCCTTAGATTTTTGTCTCAAGTTTATATGAAGACAAATCATAATTTTATTTTGGATTTTCGAAAGGTTAATATCTTAATTTTCGGTATTAAGTTTTATTGAACATTCAATCGTATGCTTGGAGATTTCTGTTCTATTGCATTGACATAGTCTGTGCTTGCAAAACATTATTGTATGTTGCTTTCCACTCTCTTCTGCGTATATATCACTGTGCTCTCTCTCTCTCTCTTTTTATTCACCATGATCAGGGATGTTAGATTGTGGGGAATTTACCATTTTGTGGGGAATTTCGAGCTCTGTGTGCAGGAGGTGATTCGTTTTTAAAAATTTCCAATCAAATCCACAAAAAAAAATTTGGTCTCAAGACACCTTTTTGACTCTTATATATATTGGTTTCGGAACCTCGGACCATGTCATAAATACGTTTCTAAACACTTCCAATCAAATACAACAATAAAAAAAAGTTGGAAAAAAAAAATTTTTTTTTGTATGGGAGCCATTCTAGTTTTTGTCCGATTTGGCTGATATTGGAACCAGGGTTTGAAATTACTACCAACTCGTATTTGCTTCTGCATATGCTTTGCTTCTACTACTTGAAAATGAATCAGCAGGAGTAATAGTAATAAGAATTACCAGTAGCTCTAAAATCAGCAATTCAAAAAATACGAAATCATATTAGTTATTGCATGAGTTTTGCTTATGCTGATTGAAAATGAATTAGCATAAGTAATAGTAATAAGAATCAGCAGTAGCTCTAAAGTCAGTAATTCGAAAAACTAAAAATGATATTAGCTTTGCTGTAATAGTAATAATTCAAAAAACTAAAAATCATATTAGTTTTGCTGAAATAGTAATAATTCAAAAAACTAAAAATCATATTAGTTGTTTACGCCAAAACACACTGTTTGCCACCATGTATGCGGAATTGTACGGCAACCAACTTTCTACCATTAAACCTTCTGGGAAAACCGCTTAACATTCTGGGCAGAGGGATGACTTGCAAAATCTATTTTTATTACAGTTGCTTAAATAATACATATAACATTTCTACGTTAACATGAAATTACAAAATTATTGCGAGTGAAGCTGTGGGTATAAGCTAGTTCAATAAGAAGGCCTTCTGCCATTTCCGTAACTTTAACTTCCTTCTTCTTGTATCAGCATCGAACGAGTCATCAACGTATCTTTTTACGCTCTTGCAATATCCCTTGCAATATCCCTACCTTTTATATCGTACGACATCCGTCGAAAGTAAGCAAATTGAGTTTTCCTACCCTGATATTCCAAATTCAAAAAACTACGATTCAGAATGAATCATTCTTTAATAACAAAATGAATATTTGTATTTTATTGGCGCCCGCCATGTAGTAGACCGAAGGGTTGCAGATTTCAGGAAATGGGAGTCGTTACAATTTTCTCGATTTAGTAGTAGATTTTCAGTGGCAGTAGATTGTTTGAAATGATTGTAGACACGAAAAAGAAAATCGCCAAAATCAAGCATACATTTTTTAACAGAAGTTATTTTTATACCCCCACACACACTGTGGCAGGGTATACTCACTTTGACACAACGTTTGTAACGCCCATAAGGAGGCGTGTCCGGTATGAAAAATTATATATATTCTTGATCAGCATTACCGCCGGAGTCGATTTAGCGATGTCCGTCTGTCTGTCCGTCCGTCTGTCCGTCCGTCTGTCCGTCAGTCCGTCCGCACGATAGCGGTCGCAGTTTTGGAGATATCGACTTGAAACTTTGGGTACATGTTTTTCTTCTGAATACTGAGATCAACTTCGAGAATCAGCCAAATCGGACAAAAACTGGGCGTGGCTCCCATACACCGAAAAAAAAGTTAACATTTTTCAAGTCTTTTTTATTGCTGCATTCGATTGGAAATGTTTAGAAACGTATTTTTGACATGGTCTGAGGTTCCGAAACCACATATATAAGGGTCAAAATGGGGTCTTGAGACCAATGTTTTTTTTTTGGTCGATTTGATTGGAAATTTTTAGAAACGGATTTTGGACATGGTCCGGGCTCCAAAACTATTTATAGGTGGCTCAAAATGGGGTCTTGAGACCACACAATTTTATATTCGAGGTACTTCTTCCTACTGTGTGGGGGTATTTCAGCTTCGGTATAGCCGAATATAGTCCACTCTCTAGTTTTTCTAAACATTGAGTTGAATTGGAAATAAATGGAATTTAATAGTGGTAAGAAATACCTTGAAGGTAGTAAAAAAGCTTATAACTGTAGTAGAAAAATAGAAATGGAAGACTCAACGCGAAATTGGTAGAACGAGAACCCTGCTGTGTTGGCTACAACCGAGGTTGACAAGTTTTATTATTGGTATAATATAATAATCAAGTGGTTAATAGCAATAATTTCTTTTTATAAAATTTAGATTTTTTAAAACTATATTTGAGGACTTATGTATGCCTCAATTGATATAACCCACAGAATGATTTCTGCAGCCATTCGATTAATTCCCGTTCTAAAACCTGTCAATCTTATAAGCTACTGTATATCCAGTAACATATTGCTCTTCTGCAGTGCACATTCAAAAACTAATATGATTTTTAGTTTTAAGAATTATTACTATTTCAGCAAAACTGCTATGATTTTTAGTTTTTTGAATTACTGATTTCAAAGTTACTGCTGATTCTTATTACTATTTCAGCAAAACTGATATGATTTTTATAACCCTTATATTAACTTGCTTTGGGTGGACTATATTGTTTAAATTTAAAAATAAGGCAAACATAGCAGAAAAAACATAAAAAATCAAATTTGCTGGGTTTAGGCGAATTTGGTCATAATTTGGCTGGAAAAAATAATAGGGCCATCGAGCATTTTTTAATGAATATATGAATTTTATTTACATTTTGATAAGTATTCACATTTACTACTTTGGCTTTGTTAATATTGTGTGTATCCTCCTTTATTCATTGATAGAGTCGCTGGTTTTTTCTTAGCTAAGGACGTCATATCGAGTTTTGCCACGTTTCGCTTTTGTCGCTTCATTATTGACCACACAGGCTATTGGATTAAGTCAGGGCTAGGCTAGAACATTTATACCTTGATTATGAACCATATTTTTGGTCCGTTTAAAAAAATTGGGCATTTTACAATATTAATTCATCAAAAAGGTAGTTAATATTGAGACAGATGGATCCAAAAATGGACCTATTCTTAAACTTTTTTCCTGCGGGTATACAATTTTTTTTTGGATGCAAAAAGTTATTTCCATCAAAAACATACTACTTTGCAAAAGAAAGTTAAGTGATACAAATGTTTCCAGAATTTTGAGAATTTTTTAATCAAACTTTTTAAAAAATTCAGCAATGACGATATGAGCGTTCTATCACTTTTTGGCATATGTGCAGTATAGAAGTCTCTAGTAAAAACTAATAGTGCACTGCTAGTTTTTTGCTCGCAACTGTATATATATTGGAGTGGTTCTTATTTTTCGAAATTGAACAAGTGCACTACCGCAGTTTGTTTCTTTATGGGAGAGGACCAAACCAAGAAATTTTCAGAAAAAAAAATTGGTTTTTAGGGGCGCCTGTAAAGTCAAAAATTTTGGAAAAATGGATCCCCACGTATTTTGTTCATCGTAAGGTTCTAAAAAACCAAAAAATTATTTTCAAAACAAAAAAATAAAGTATTAAAAACAAAAATTTTTTTACAGTAGCCCCATTTGCAAACAAACAAAAAACAATAAAAATACGCTTTGAATTTTTTAAATAAAAAATTTACCCCATTTTTTGGTATAGCGCTTAATACTCGATATGGTACTCAAACGAAATGTATTGTATAGGAATCTAGAGACTACAAATATGTAAAAAGTGTTCATTTTTATTATTCAAAGTACATTTTTAAGATTCTATTTCAATCTGGCCTTTATAGGGTTGAAAAAATGAAAACCAGCATTCAACAACCTTGACCTCAATCCAATAGTTGTTGTGGACAGTAATGAAACGACAAATGCAAAGCGAGGGAAAACTCGACTTATATATACCAGAGATCCTCACTGAAAGACACTGTTTCATGAAACACAGTAAAAATTCATTGCCTTTCTTCAAGTTCAGACACATTCCCATTCACAACTTTGAATCTGAACAGACATTCGCGCACAGCGCACAAAGGCAACAAGCAACAGTGAATATTCATCAAAGGCAGTGAATATACACTAAAGGCAGTGAATATTCATTGCCTTTCTGATGTCTCGTTGCCATTGAACGAAAGAAACGAATTCGAGAGAATTATTCGTTGTTCGTCGCACGTTGCTCATTGCTCGTTGCTTCAAGAAAGATTTTCACTCAGTGTTGCATTGGAGATTTTATGAATAAAACTTTAAGGTTCGGTTTCACAGTCGTCACTTAAATGGCATTTCCTATTTAAATTGTGCCTAAATGTCAAATCGAGTTTCACAATTCGCATCTAAATGTACTTTAAATGGCCGCGGTTGGACTATAGAGCCTCCAGGCATAGAATACTTCACATACTTCAAGGCTACACACCTGATGCGTCAAAAATCTTAAAATTTCGGTTGCCACATTGATTCCGCCATCTTGAATTTTTAAATTCCGACATCAAATTCGAAATCAGCGATCCCAAAGACCCCACTATACAAAATTTCATACTGTTTTGATGAAATCTAAAAATTTCGGCCGCCAAATTGGCACCGCCATCCTGAATTTTGAAATTCCGACACCAAATTCGAAATCAGCGACTCCAAAAACTGCCCTATACAAAATTTCATACTGTTTTGATAAATACTTAAGATTACGGTGAAAACACGTTTTCACTTATATGGAAGGTAGGCGTGGAAGTCGACCGATTCATTTTCAATACCAAATCCTTCTAGGGCTAAAAAAGGATAAATCCAAAATTTGGGATCCCTAGCTTTCTTCTAGCTCCTGCAATCGTGAAAAGACAATAGAAGCAATTAGCATACCAAAAAACAATGTTAATTAATATTATCCAATTGTTTGTCTATCGTACGAAGTAATAGTGGTCAGTTTATTTTTATGTTTTGAAAGAATAGAGGGAAGTCGATCTAGCAAAAGTCTCGAAAATCGACCCTCCAAGAAATGTGCCCAGCTACTGGCACACATTTACATTTTGTTGTAAAAAAATAATCGAAAATGAAGCACAAACACTAAGGACTGTACCGAAAAGAAGCTGCACAAATTGATTTGCTTATAAAACTAGAGAGTGAACTATCTTCGGCTATGCCGAAGCTGTAATACCCCCACATAGTAGGAAGAAGTACCTCGAACATAAAAAAAGGTGTCTCAAGACCCCACTTTGAGCCATTTATAGGTGCTTTTGGAGCCTGGACCATGTCCAAAATTCGTTTCTACAAATTTTCAATCAAATCCACCAAAAAAAAAAATTTGGTCTCAAGACCCCATTTTGACCCTTATATATGTGGTTTCGGAACCTCGGACCGTGTTAAAAATACGTTTCTAAACATTTCCAATCGAATACAGCAATAAAAAAGACTTTTTTTTCATTATATGGGAGCCACGCCCAGTTTTTGTCCGATTTGGCTGATTCTCGAACTTGATCTCACGATCACGAGAAAACCCAAAGTTTCAAGTCGATATCTCCAAAACTGCGACCGCTATCGTGCGGACGGACAGACGGTCAGACGGACAGACGGACAGACAGACGGACTTCGCTAAATTGACTCCGGCGGTGATGCTGATCAAGAATATATATACTTTTCCATACCGGACACGCCTCCTTATGGGCGTTACAAACGTTGTGTCAAAGTTAGTATACCCTGCCACAGTGTGTGTAGGGGGTATAATTAAGGTGAAATGTTTGTATTAAAAAGCAATAATTGGCAGTCAACTAAATGAGTCGCTGATGATAAATCTTGCAAATTTTTAAATAGCTATACGACAGAAGTTTTGCTTGAAGTGTTTCCTTTTTTCATGTTGCTGCTTTCCTGTTTGCTTGTTCAAGTGATCTTTTCATTGCTTACAACAAAATTATCTTCTAAAAACAGCCTGACTTAAAAATGCTAGCAATCTATTTTAATTTATTTTTCATTAACATTTAAAAAACCGAAACCGATTCGTCGTAACCGATTGAATGGGTTCAACCAAAACCAATTGAAAAGGTTACGGGTTTTTAATCGGTTTTCAAAAGGTTTTCGTACACAAAATTGACTTAAAGTTTTTTTCCCTAAGAGAAAATTCATCGTATTTCATTTATTTATTTTTTCATATATTTTTAAAATATAGGAAATATTTTTTTTAAATATTCAATAAATCTTTTTATAAGGCCGGCGCACACAGAGGCGATATTCGCTATATAATTTCAGAACCATTTCCATATTTAAAAAATCTAGCATCGAAAACGCAAAGTGCCTCACACAGGCAGCGATTTCACCGCAGTAGATTTTGTTTGTTTGTTTTTTATTATATTGCTATGGAAACAATCAAAAAGTCTGACTGAAATGGTTCTGAAAATGACTATTTTGTTTGTTATTTATTAGACTACTATGGAAACAGTCAAAAGGTTTATTTTCAAACTGATTCGAATTGGTTTTGAAACTGGCTTTTTGTGTTTGTTATTTATTGTATTGCTATGGAAACAGGCTGTATAAAAAACGCTATATTTTCAAAAATACAATTATTTGTGACAAAATTAATTTCGAAACCGCCTGCGGCACGAATTACGCCTCTGTGTGCGCAGGCATTTTTATGGTTTTTGAAAAGACTTGGAAAATTTTCGCTATTTTTTCGTAGTTTTATATGGCAGCCTTTTTTGTCCGATTTAGCTGATTCTCGAACTTGATCTGAATTCGGAGATAAAAACGTAAACCCACAGTTTCACATCGATGTCTCAAAAAAAAACATTCCAGCCTGTATGGTGACAGAAAGTCGGGGATATGGCTAAATCTGTTTTCGATGCTGATCATGAATATATATACTTATCCATACCGGACATGTGTCCTTATGGACGTTTCAAACGTTGTGTAGGGTATAAAAACTAAAAATTTAAGCAGAAATTTGCTTGAAAATGCGATTAGACGTGAATATTTCATCATAAAAACTTACTTGTCGTCCTTCTCCCGAAAAGATCTTGGAATACCCGTATTCCGCTTTATATCCATGTGCTCTTTTCCTACACCGAACGGACAGTTCTTTATCCAGTGTCCTCCTTTTTTGCATTTATTACACCGGTACGTAGGTGGTACCTCCCCTATTTGGGATTGTCCTCTAATCTTTTGATAACTGCAATTTAAAATATGGCCTTAGTAAGTTATTGCTATTTATTACCAAAGAAAAAAGTAATATATCTACGATTGCCAAAACATGTGAAATGTTTTGAATCGCAGAAAAATACTCAGTAAGGGAATAGAGCTCTTGTTATTCAAATAATCGATTACCCGAATAAACCGGATATTAAATTATTCAATTATTACTATTCGGTTAGAATTATTCGACTATCGCTTTTGTCTAGTCGATTAACCGTTGATATTACGTTAGTCGAATATTATGAATTTAAAAAACGAAATCTTCATTTGCACGCTCAAAACAGAAATTAAATGTAATGTTTTAAATAGTCTAAGCTGAGCGATTAGTCGAATACCATTAACCGGATAGTATTCGTACAAACGGTTACTAATCGGACGTTCGGTTAACCGGTTTTTATATTATTCGAATAATTTCAAGAACCCTAATAGCAAGCAATGAGGACGACTTTAATTTCATTGAAATTTTGAAAGATCGGTTACCAAAAGCTTCAACCTAAAAATAAGCTGGTGGAGGCTCGTGCCATAAAAAGTGAATCCAAATTACACCGTGCTACACAAAAAAGTTTTTGGACAAAAAAGACGATGATCAAAATTCAAGAAAACCGACTTATACAGCAAAAACAATTTTCAACTAGCACCAAAATCGTACAACACCTAAAGAAACATCTACAGCAAAACAAAATCGAAAATCGAAGGCATGGACAAATCATATCTGATCTACAAAATTACGTGCAAAGGGAACGGAGACAACATATGTGGAAAATTATATGTTGATACGACAAAATCAAAATTAAGGACAAGATTATCAGCGCACAGACTTAAAAGACAATAACGACAATAAAACAGCATTTGCGGTCCACTGTGTACGAAGAGGACACACTATCAATTTTGATGACACCAAGATATTACAACAGGAGAACAATTATAGACGAAGATATACGATTGAAATGCTCCACATTATCAACACACCCGCACAAAAGAGACTTAGCTACAAAACAGACACCGATGACTGCGCTCATATTTATAAACAATTGATCAGACAAAAAATCAGTTGACGAAAGTAGCTCTGAGGAATTATTAATTGTTCGGGGTATTTGGTAAATATATGGAACCGCTTTGTTTTTGCTTTTTATTCGCTTGTGAAAATATTGGTAATGATTTGTGTAAAATGTTTTTCCTGTATTTTTGTATTAGGTCCTGATGATGGCCAACAATTTTGGTCGAAATATCAAAAAACAAAACAATTAAAATTAGTTTTTTAAATTTTTTACACGACCAAAGCCTATGACTACATATTAAATAATATTCAATAAGGACGATAATATCAACAATTAACAAAATGGAAGGCACGCCAACAGGTGCTCAAGCACCAATTTACAAAGAACTCAAACAAAAATATAGAAACCGCACGAGAAAAATCATAAACAAACAGTTCTTTTTGAGCAATGAAAAAACTCAGAAACTCCGTGCAACTCTCTTTTGATGCGGTCGCAAACTTTTCGGCTCCACAAAAAAGAAAAAACTAGAGAGTGGACTATCTTCGGCTATACCGAAGTTGAAATACCCCCACACAGTAGAAAGAAGTACCTCGAACATAAAAAAATGTGGTCTCAAGACCCTATTTTGAGCCAATTATAGGTGGTTTTGGAGCCCAAACCATGTCCAAAATCCATTTCTAAAAATTTCCAATCAAATCCGAAAAAAAAAAAAATTGGTCTCAGGACCCCATTTAGACCCTTATATATGTGGCTTCGGAACCTCGGACCATGTACTTATAAAATTTTTACCATTTTTTTCGGTGTATGGGAGCCACGCCCAGTTTTTGTCCGATTTGGCTGATTCTCGAACTTGATCTCAGTATTCACGAGAAAAACATGTAAAAAAAGTTTCAAGTCGATATCTCCAAAACTGCGACCGCTATCGTGCGGACGGACAGACGGACAGACGGACGGACAGACAGACGGACATCGCTAAATCGACTCAGGAGGTGATACTGATCAAGAATATATATACTTTTCCATACCGGACACGCCTCCTTATGGGCGTTACAAACGTTGTGACAAAGTTAGTATACCCTGCCACAGTGAGTGTGGGGGTATAAATATGTCGATAAACTTAAAACAACAAAACTTCAATGTAGCTCTATCTCTAGAGAACATAATATAAAGGCAGCGCAGACAAGCATTGACGCCTACTTCAAACGAAGAGGTTCTCCTCCTGGGAATATTAAATCCTCCAAAATGCTAAAGACTAATCCCAAAAAGTCTATTGAGTTAGGGCAAAACCGATTTGCCATTCTTGCCGAAACAACGAGTTCAGACCCGATTCCGAAAGTTCAAAAACCCCCACTTACGCGAAAAAAACTCAAATCCTCTAATAACAAAACTTTCTCAAATTATTGGTGATAACACATTTCATGTAATCCCTATTCTTAAGGGAAGAATTCATGAGACTAAAATTCAAATCTATAGCGAGGCAAATTATAGAAAAATTATCGAATCCTTAGATAATTCAAAAAAGAGCTATTACACATATCAGCTCAAAAGCTCCAAAGGTCTCTCCGTTGTCCTGAAAGGCATTGACTCGTTTGTTGAATGCAATGAAATCAAAAGCGCTTTAATCGAAGAGCGCTTCCACGTTAAATCCGTTTTTAACATACAAATCGAGAAAAAATTCCCCAAACACTATTCCGAGTGGAACTGGAATTTGATCCAAAGTCCCTTAAAAAGGGGAAATCTCACCCAATTTACTCACTGCGGTATCGCAAAATTACAGTGGAAGAGCCTCATAAGCGCCGAGGACCAATTCAGTGCCAAAATTGCCAAGAATACAGCACACACAAACTTGTGCAAAAAAACTAAAGAGGATGCAAATGTTAAAAAATGCAGCAATTGCGGTAGCAACTTGGGCTCTTGTTATTCGAACAATCGATTACCCGAATAAACCGGATACCTAACTATTCGTCTATTACTATTCGATTAGAAGTATTCGACTAGTCGATCGCATTCGACTATTCGATTACCCGTTCACTGTCGACTAGTCGGTTAGTCGAATATTATAAATTTTAAATCTTCAATGACACGCTCAAAAGAGAAACTATATGCAATGTGCGACGCTTAGCAAATTTAATTTCGTTTGTAATTTTCGTGTTGGCAGTTGAAACTTTTACTTTTGATTTCGATTTGAACTCTTGTTCGGTTAACCGAATATGAACGGTTAACCGACTAGTCGACAGTGAACGGTTAATCGAATAGTCGAAGCTGAGCGACTAATCGAATATCATTAACCGAATAGTATTCGTACAAACGGTTACTAATCGGACGTTCGGTTAACCGGTTTTTTTATTATTCGAATAATTTCAAGAGCCCTGGTGGCAACCATACAGCAAACTATAGTGGCTTTCCCATCTACAAATCCTTCAAAAGCAAGGCTATTCCCAAAGCTGATGCTTTCCCCCTAAAACAGGATTTAAGAAAAATCTCAACAAATCCCTCACAATCCAATGTACCTACTTATGTAAGTTCCAATATAAATCAAGGCGTTTCCTACGCCAGCGCTTTAAAAGGACAAAACTCAGTCCCGAGTTCACGCAACCTGCTCCTTCTAGCAGTTCTCTCGAACAAACTCAGCAAGTGTTTATACAAAATATGTCACAATTTTTGTCTGGTATGCAAAATATGATGGAAGAAATTATTAAAAATCAAAGTCTTTTACTACAACATCTCATGTCTAAACCATGAATGGTTTAAAAATATTTTGGAAAGCAAACGGCCTGTGTCTTCACAAACTAGAACATCTCGAGTTCTTGAAATGGTCCAGCATAGACATTATGCTAATTTCTGAAACTCACTTCACTGAAAAACACCTTTTCAATCTACCTGGATATATACTCTATGACACAAAGCATCCGAGCGGAAACTCTAGAGGTGGTTCCGCTATTCTCATTAAAAGTCGAATAAAGCAATATGCTCTCCAGAATCATTGCACAGAATATATTCAAGCAACAAGTATTTCTCTCGATGAATACTTAAAAGGCCTAATATTAACAGCTATATACTGCCCGCCCAGACACAAAATAACTGAGCAACAATTCCAGACTTTTTTCCATTCTCTTGGACCAAAGTTTCTTGTTGCCGGCGACTTCAACGCCAAACACACATATTGGGTCTCTCGCCTAATATCACCAAAGGGCAGGCTCCTGTTGAGCTCTGTCAACAGACTCGGCCTTGACGTTGTCTCCTCTGGCACAAAACTCCCGACGTCATTGACTTTGCAGTATTTAAAACTGTAAAAAGGAGCCAGTTGACTATAGAATCTTCTCTAGATCTCTCATCAGACCATACGCCTACTATTATCACAATAAAGTACACCCCAAGCTCGAGGTCAACCCACCAGATAAATTGACTAGTAAACTCACAAACTGGCTCAAATATCGGAAGTATATAAGCTCTCACATTGACCCTAATGTGTCACTGAAAACGAAAAACGAAATAAACACAGCTGTTAGTAAATTCACACTTTTGCTTTTCAAAGCAGCTGCAGCGGCCACTCCCGCCCAAATCCAAAATAGCTCAACTCGCAGCTATGCAAAATGTACTCCAAAACATATAGAGCAGCTTCTAAAAAATAAAAGAAAAATACGTCGTGAATGGCAAAATCACAGATCGCCCGCTTTGAAAAAACAGTTTAAAGATATCACTCAACATCTACAAAAACAGCTTAAGTGGAAATCTGAAAGAGACTTTCAACAACTCGTTGAACATCTCGCACCCACAAAATCAACAAATTACTCTCTCTGGCGAGCTGCTAAAAATATGAAAAAACCAAATGGAAACTGGGCCAGAAGCGACGCAGAAAAAGGTGCCGCTTTTGCCAACCACCTAAAAACCGTATTCACCCCGAACGAGACAACTGGTGATATTCCATTACCAACAGTAATCCCACTCAATAACTCCTGTACAGTCGCGATTAAGAAAAATGAACTTATGGAGGCAATAAATAAATGCCTAGATCCAAATAATGCACCAGGACCGGACTTGATAACGCCCACAATGATAAAAGAACTGCCATCAGTTGCAATAACCCATTTATTGCACATATTCCGCGGAATTTACTCAACCCTTTTTGAGTACGATTACAAGTAATGGATTACAACATTTTTGGAGTTCGATTACATATTTATACCCTACACCTCATGAGGTATGGGTATATTCACTTTGGTCTGATGTTTGTAATACCAAGAAGGAGGCGTGTCCGGTATGGAAAAGTATATATATTCTTGATCAGCGTCACCTCTTGAGTTGATTTAGCCCTATCCGTCTGTCCGTCTATCCGTCTATCCGTCTATCCGTCTATCCGTCTGTCCGTCCTCTTTTCTTGTAAACACGATTGCAGGAGCTAGAAGAAAGCTAGGGATCCCAAATTTTGTATTTATCCTTTTAGGCCTTAGAAGGAGTTGGTATTGAAAATGGGCGGAATCAGTCGACTGCCACGCCTACCTCTATAAGTGAAAATCGTGTTTTTACCGAAATTTTAAGATTTCATCAAAACAGTATGAAATTTTTTATACGGGCGTTTTTGGTCGGCTTGCCCGACTGAAACTTACTCACTTGTTATACCCCCACTCACTGTGGCAGGGTATACTAACTTTGTCACAACGTTTGTAACGCCCATAAGGAGGCGTGTCCGGTATGGAAAAGTATATATATTCTTGATCAGTATCACCTCCTGAGTCGATGGCTCCCATACACCGAAAAAAAAGGTAAAAATTTTTTATTGTTGTATTCGATTGGAAATGTTTAGAAACGTATTTTTGACATGGTCCGAGGTTCCGAAGCCACATATATAAGGGTCTAAATGGGGTCTTGAGACCACTTTTTTTTTTTGGTGGATTTATATTCAATTCAGTTTAGTTTATTAAGTCTATGGATACAAAAAATCCTTACAGACTAGCAATAACATTAAAAATAAAAACTTAAAACTAGAAAAATAATATTTAAACAATTAAAAAACCTCATTCAAGAGTAATTTAAATGAAAATCTGGTAACAGAAAAATCTATATCAAAATTAGCATTAATTTTGTTAAAATGAGATAGAGCTCTATTCAAAGGCTCATTAATGGCATAGTTTGATCTATGAAACTTAATGAAAAATAAATTATTTCGCCTTAAGCATTTATTAGGAACTTTAAACAAAATTAATTCTAACAATGCTGGACAATCAATATTACCACAAATGATGTCATACACAAAAACAAGGGATTGTAGAGTTCGCCTTTTTTCAAGAGATTGAATACTTAAAAGCAAACAACGAGAAACGTATGAAGGCAATGGATCAACAAAATGCAGAGATCTCAAAGCAAACTTAATAAATTTCTTCTGAACGCGTTCTAAACGATTAATATGGGTAGCATAAAAAGGATTCCAAATAAAACAAGCATATTCTAATTTGGACCTCACAAAGGAATTGAATAAAAGCTTAAGCGTGTAAGGATCCGTAAAATCCGAACTATTACGACGCACAAAAGCCAAAAGAGAATAAGCTTTAGGAATAATGTAATTCACATGGGCAACAAATGTAAACCCAGAATCAAAAAGAACACCCAAGTCTAAAATTTCCTTAACCGTCTTCAAAGTCGAATTTGAAATTTTATAGGTGGAAATAGGTAAAAAATTTGATTTCGAAAACGAAACATGAAAACATTTATTTAAATTCAAACATAATTGGTTTTTATTACACCACAAAACAAAATTATTTAACTCTAACTGCAACTCAAAAACATCATTAAGATTAGCAATTTTTGAAAAGATTTTTAAATCATCCGCATATAATAAAAATTTAGCCTTTGAAAAACAAACACTAACGTCATTAATAAACAAAATGAAAAGTAAAGGGCCCAATATACTACCCTGAGGAGGCAAAAAAATTGTAAGATGTAGCACCATCAACAAAAACAAAAGAACGTCTACCAGAGAGATAGGACTTAATCCAACTAAGAAAACTAGAATGGAAACCTATCTTTCCCAGTTTAGCAATAAGGATGCTATGAGAAACCTTATCAAAAGCTTTTGACAAGTCAGTGTAGATGACATCAACATGTAGACCAAGTTCAAAAGTCGAAATACAATATTGATTAAACACAGCCAAGTTAGTGACTGTTGAACGCCCAGCAACAAAACCATGTTGATATGGACAAATTATTCTTTTAATGGCAAAGAACAACTTATCTTTGATAATACCTTCAAAAAGTTTTGACAAAGAGGACAACTTGGAAATTGGTCTATAATTTGAGACATCATTCTTATTGCCGCTTTTGAATACAGGTGTAATAGACGCAATCTTGAAATTATCAATAAATACTCCAGCAAGTAAAGATTTATTAAAAATTTCCTTTAACGGAAGACAAAGTGAGAACATACATTTTTTAATTAAATATGCCGACAACCCATCAACATCAGTTTTGCACGAATTTTTTAATTTAACAATACCTGTCAAAATATCTTCATCAGTGAGAATTAAAGAACCGAAATCTACTGTTGATTCAATGTTATTGAAAATAGAATCATCTACAACAACTGAAGGTTCAAAGTTTGAAACGAAAAAATCTGCAAACAGATTGGCAGAATCTAAAGCAGAATTAGAAGTTTTGTCAATGTAAAACATTGAAGACGGAATATTTGAACAAGATTTTTTAGACTGAATAAAATTCCAAAAGAATTTCGGGTTTGACTTTATACTACCCTCACAACGTAACAAGTACTGCTTATAAAGAAATTTATTAAGGCAATTAAATTCACTCATATAGTGTAAATATTTGACCTTATATACAACATCATTTGTGGCTTTATAACGATTATAAAATTTGTTTTTTAAATTTTTCATTTTTTTGAGACCTTTGGTGTACCAAGGTAATTTATGTATTTTTTTAGGCATAAGAGGAATGCAAATTTTACAAATCTCAGACAATTTACACAAAAATAAATTATAAGAAGAGTGAACATCATTTGCATTGAAAATGACATCCCAGTCAACATCATCTAACATATTATTTAAATAATCAAAATTACATAAATTATAATTATAATTAAATTTTCCAATTGAAGAGGCAAAATTCAAAAATTCATAAAATTCTATTTCAACTAACAGAGGAACATGATGCATATCACAATTAGAGAGTGGAAAAACACATTCCAATAATTTAAAATTCATATTATTACTTATAAATACAAGATCTAATATCCTATTTAAACTATTAACAATAAAATTTATCTGTACTAGATCTATGCTAAAAAAACTATCAATAACATAGATTTCAGATAATTTATTAACATTATTAGGTATAAGACTTTTATTAGAAGATACAAAAGACCAAACAATTTTGTTAAGATTGAAGTCCCCAAGGACACATAAGTGATTATCACCAATATAATTATCAGATAAATGCAAGACATTATCAACATGTGCGTAATAAAGTTCATCAGTACTGTGAGGAGGAACATATGACACACAAACAAACAGCAATCCAGAGGCGCCACGAATGGAAACACACAGTTGTTCAATCAACGTGTCACTATTTTGCAAAGCAACAAATTGTGAACAGAGCGATCTTTTAACAGCAATAAGTACACCGCCACCTCTGGTGCACCCCGTTTTTAGAGCATCTCTATCTTTGCGATAAATTTGATACAGCAGAGTGTCAAAAAATTCTGCATCATTGAAATCCGAATTAAGCCAAGTCTCCACTAAAACAATGATATCATAATCACAAGATGACGAAGACAATAAAACATTAGTCGCTTTAGTACGCATTCCAGAGATATTCTGGTAAAATATTTTAAGAGAACTGCAATCAGCAATAGGCGCTTTGGAATTTACGATTTCAGTCGAGGCTCTCCCTGTTTTGGAAAAAACTTAAAGGGTCGAACCTTCACATTCGACGGCCACAACTCGGGTTTAAGCAACTCTTCATAAAAGGCAGCAGAGACACCAACTTTAAAATTAACAAATTTTAAATTTTCAAGAACAGTATCACTCTTAACGAGCTTATAGCAAACGAGATGTTGCGAACCAATTTCGGCGCGCTTCTCAATGTATGTGATTATACTCTCATCAGTTACAGTGGGTTTAAAAGAGGATAAATGTATCCACTTCTTTTTCACCACAACTTCCAAATCGTTGTTGTCATCAACTCCAGTAACAACAGGTTGCTTATTAATTTTTTTCTTCTTACGCCTGTTTACATTCACCCATTCGTTTTGTGGTTGTGACAAAAGTGATGGGCCAGTGAGGGAAGCAGCAGGAACAGCGGGAATAGCATCAACATTAGACGAAATTGAAGCATGAACATTAGATGAGCGGGCGAAGAGAGCAGCAGAGCTAACAGCATGCAGAGGAACAGGATTTGATTGGAAATTTTTCGAAATGGATTTTGGACATGGTCCGGGCTCTAAAACCACATATAATTGGCTCAAAATAGACCACATTTTTTTACGTTCGAGGTACTTCTTCCTACTGTGTGGGGGTATTTCAGCTTCGGTATATCCGAAGATAGTCCACTCTCTAGTTTTTGATTACTTTTACTATTGGATCAAGAAGAAGTAATACAATATCGAGGGCTTATATTCAATACTGTCTATCAGCAATTTGGACGAAATGAGTTGTTGATGTCAAACTGTTCTCTGATCGCAGGTGCATCTATGATATTAATTTCGGACCAAATTACCGCTAAAGCTATTTTTTCCACACTTTTGTATTTGCCTATCAGCAACGATTCGGAATTTTTAAAATATGTTTTTTTTTTATAAAAAGAAAAAAGTATGATATAAGTCTTTTTTATGCAACTGAAGACAAAAATAGAATATTACTTGTATTATACAAAATTTCTTTTGATAATGAGCAAGTGCACCTAATAGTTAATTTCTTTATGAGAGAAGAACAAACTTAAAATTTTCATATAGAAAAAAAATAACGCAAAAGCTTGAAAAATAGGGGTGCACTTCAGTCAAGTACAAACAAGATTGAAAATGTTTTTTAGAATTGGTCTGCCGCCGGGAAACAATTCCAAAAGTAAACAACTATGCGGGCTCGAAAATACCGCAGAGTGATGATTTGTGGTTCCAGCAGGGCCGTGGGAGCACATGGTAGCGCCCTGGGCAAAGCTGATTTTGCCGCCCTTTTTTCCAACGTTTCTACGTACATTACAAATAAAATGTATGGGAGTCAGTGTTTAATGTTTAACAATTTGATGAGTTCCTTAATGGGAACGAAATGCAGCTACTAAAATTTGTTGTTGTATAAAAAATCGCAGTCTTAATTTGATTTAAGCTGCACTTGAGCTTGAACCCGACTATACAAAATCATTGTTTAACAATTTTATTTTATAGAATTTGATTTACATATCTCAGTATAGTTATAGTTTAAAAACTTGTTGTATTATTATTATAAATTTATTTAGCAATAAATTAAAATACATTTTAATTTAACAAATTACCAAAAAAAGTTCAAAAGATTTGATTGTTGATCTTTTGTAATTATGGCACGCTGAACACGATGGCGTTTTCAGTTTTTTTTAGCACGTCATAATTTTATTGATGTCGAAAGTGCATTCTAACAAAATATAAATTATATTGTACTAAGGTCAAACGAATTTCTTTTACCGTATCGATTATAATTATTAATAAGTATCAAATTTATGCATTAGTAAGCAACGCAGATTGTCGTAGTACAGCATGCTATCGCATTCAAATATTTATATAATACATAGCGATACCTTAAAGCACAATCATCCTATGTCCGTTTTCATGAAAATCGATATTTTTGGCATTTTAGGATTTCTGAGAAGAAGCTGCATCAGACAGGCTTAGGGTTTTCGATCCCGGGATCCCGTATCCCGGGATCCCGGTCCATTTTTAGTCCCGAAAATCCCGGGATATTTTTTCCTAAATCCCGAGATTTTCGGGACTACATTTTAAATAAATTAGTCCATAAAAAAAGTTTAATACAAGAAAAATACAACTTTTCATCGCTCATAAAATACAAAAAAAATTGTCTTAGCAGAAAATTAGTTTTTGACAACATTTGGACAAACCCAAAATAAAAAAAATAAAAAACTAAAAACTTAAAAATTTTTAATTTATTAAAAAAAAGTTACGAATAAAATTGTTTGTGCTTTAAGAAAAAATAAATTTATATTTATTTCAGAAGAAAATGGATATTTTCAGTCTTAGCGAACGCACGAAAAAGAATTTCTTAATAAAAATAATTAAGTAAAACTGAAAACTGATGCAAAAGTAATTTCAGAAACCTTATTCAAGCATATTTTGAATTGGATTGTGTCTTTCCTAAAGAAACGGAAACTCAAATGCTGAAAATAAAAAAAATGCCTTTAATAAATTGAAATTAATGTTTATGTTTATTTATTTAAGCTAAATCTATCAGTTTTGCAATAAAACCTATCAAAAACATTTTTTTATTTTTTTAAAATGCATTTTGGTTGTGAAAATATCAAATCCCGAAAAATCCCGGGATCCCGGGATTGCAATTTTCAGTCCCGAAAATCCCGGGATTGCGAAAAGCCTTCGGGATTGAAAGCCCTAGACAGGCTATAGTGGTTGGTATGAATCGTAATAAAAGTAATTGAAAAATGAGGAAATAAAAATCAATTTATATACAAAACATACCAATTTTAAAACTTGTTTTTCATTTTCTAGAGTTTTGAAAAAATTTACATAAAATGGGTGTGCTTAAAGTAGTGTCAGCCATCCGGACGACAGGCGTGCGAATTTTTTCTCTCGTGTTTTCACACGTATACGATGAAACACAGCGCTCAGTTGATGTTCAGATTTCATGCGAGCAAGACCACGCTGCGCTATTTCAAAATTTTAATTAATGCACTGAAAAAATGTTTAATATAAATTGGGAAGAGGAATTTTTATTTATCGAAAATGCTTTTGGAGAACTGCAATGTTTCGTTTGCCACGGGGACTTACATTTTATTTAAAAAGGCAAATTTAGGTGTCATAAAAAATATGAGTCAATAATAAAATCAGGAAAGAAACGATTAAATCTTTTCTTTTTATTGGTTTTTTTAATACTTCGAAAAAAATTTATTGTAAGGAATTTATAGTAAAATTTTTTTAAAACAGTAATTTATTTTGTATCTCAATTTACTCAGTGTACTTAATTGAGAGAATTCTGCCGCTGCACACAGGTGCAAAATTTGAATGTATGGGTCTTGGCTGACACTGGCTTAAAGGTATCGATAAGAGAGTATTTGCACTAAACTGGTATAGAGAGCTGATTCAAGATACAAGATGAAACTCTTGCGCCGTTTAACTAAAACGTCGGTAAGATGTAAGCCGTCAGTTTATTTAAAATAAAAAGTATAAAACATATGCAAAAATAAAAAGTCGCAGAAATGCCGCCCTATTGACGGTGGTGCCCGGGGCGAGATGTCCGTCCGCCCCCCCCCCCCCTTCCCACGGCCCTGGGTTTCAGTTGCGAATAATATAATTTTCGACCAATAACATCGTTTGAATTTTGAAATCCTCTTATCCTGCCAGGAAACACAAAATCGATTCCGAATAATATTTGTGCTTATTTTATTTGATATTTTCTTTACAGATTTTCATTTCTTCATTATTTTGTAATTCCTGAAATTCCATCCGAATATTACCACTTCTACGACAATATAAGCCAGGTGAAGTAAAAATAGCATCAAAATGCATTGAAATGCGTGAATTCTTTTGTTTTTATTTGTAATATTTTTCTTTTTTATTCAAAAATAAAATAAACTATTGTTAAACTTCCATAAAAATGTTACAAATTTAATAAAACTGCAAATAAACTCATAAAATAAGGTTTTTTCTATTATGCAATATGCTCTATCAGACTTGTTAAAAAATTCAAAAAAATAAAATTTAAAATGCAATACGGTCTATCAAACATATCTGCTTGATTAAGACGAAATGTCAAAATGTTTTTGCGTGAATCAATTAGAAGTAATTTTTAATTAATATCGTAGAAGATGAGTTGTTTGATTACCATTACCGAATAAAACAGTTTTTTCGCTGTTTTTGCTGATAGAGAGTATTGAATATAAGCCCTCGATATATTACAGTTTATTACATTTTTATTTCTTTTTGGCCTGATTATCTTCTTTCTGAAAAACAAAAGCTACTAACAGTTAGGCGTCAATTAAGTTCAATACTTCATTGACATCATCGGCCCCGGTCGAAAGGCTATAATCCTTCGCAGGGCTCATGATTAGTCCCAGGCGACATGCACTTTCGAAAAATTGGTTTTGCTAAATGCTAATAAAGACTTCATTTAATTTGTATTGTTTTTGTGTATGTATTTTGTACATACGGTTAAATTAAAAAAAAAAGTTATATTTTTTTAATATTTTACTGTTCTATATTTCACTAAGTTCTGATATTTCATATTAGGTTGAACCGAAATAAAAATGTAATACTTAATCCAATTAATATCAAGCAATACAAAATTTTGTAATCAATTACTTGGAGTCTTACTCAAAAAATGCATGTAATCGTACTCAAAAAATTTTGTATTCAAAATTTTTAGTGCGATTACAGTAATCAAAAATTTTTACGATTACAAAAATTTGTACATTACGAGTACAGTAATCGTACTTAAAATATTTTTAGTATGATTACTTGTAATTATACTCGAACTTTTTAAGTTCTATTACGAGTAATGGTGATCAATATTTTTTTGAGTATCAGTACTTTCGTACTCAAAATATTTTTAGTACGAAATTTTTAAATCGAAACTTTTTCGGAAAGCAGATTTTTGCGGCAAAAAAAGATTTCAGATTCGGTTTTAGGACGAAAATAAAATATTGGAAAAATCCAATGATTAAATCTCCTTGCAATAAAAATAATCGACAATAAATAAGCAACTTCAATTCCGGAGTAAATGAAACAAAAAAAACGTAGTAGAATGTATTTTTGCGGAGTAGGATCATAGTTTTGACTTTTGACATGTCAAAAAATGCTGCTCTAATACAATTTTAACAACATAATGAGCAAAAAAAAAATTGGTCTCAAGACCATATTTTGACCCTTATATATCTGGTTTCGGAACCTCGGACCATGTCAAAAATACGTTTCTAAACATTTCCAATCGAATGCAGCAATAAAAAAAGACTTCAAAAATGTTGTGTATGGGAGCCACGCCCAGTTTTTGTCCGATTTGGCTGATTCCCGAACTTGATCTCAGTATTCACGAGAAAAACATGTACCCAAAGTTTCAAGTCGATATCTCCAAAACTGCGACCGCTATCGGACAGACGGACGGACGGACGGACAGACAGACGGACAGGGTTAAATTGAATCCGGCGGTGATGCTGATCAAGAATATATATACTTTTCCATACCGGACACGCCCCCTTATGGTCGTTACAAACGTTGTGTCAAAGTTAGTATACCCTGCCACAGTGAGTGTGGGGGTATAAAAATTACATATAAAAACATACAAAATATTTCTGTATATAAATATACAAAATATATTTACTAAACCTTTTTTTTTCAAAGTTTTTTGAAAAAGTTAAAAAAAGACTTTTATATTTGAGAATTATTTATAACAGTTATGAAATAAACTTTTTGTAAAAGTTGTAAAAGTTTAAAGCTCTGATTAAAACCACAATCTTGACAGTCAAAATAAAATGTAAAGTCAATCGCATTTTTCAATTAAATTTTTAAAAATTTAAAATAGCCTAATTTGGAAATTTTGCGATATGCAAGGGGGGATATAAAATCTTTTATTCCCCCCAGTATTTGCGCCACTGTTCGTAACAATTACACTGGGTCAAAAAAGTATACGTACGCCCCCTTTCTTTAAGACACAATTTTTATTTTCGATACTGATATCAATGGAAATTTTTCATGTTTAGATGGATGCGTGTTATTGTTGCTTGTTTGTAATAGTTTCAACGTTCCACACTGTTTTGTGGGGTTGTCACAATAAAATTACAACAACAACATTACAACAGTAATATTACAACAGCAATATTACAACAACAACAATAAATGATAAAGGCAACAGCACTACAACATCAAAATTACAACAACAACAATAACACACCTGTATTACGGTAATTGCGGTGTTGTTGTAATGTTTCAAAATTGTCCAAAAAAAGGGGTGCTTAAAATGACTGAAGACACCTTTTGAATATGTCACCAAAACATTACAGAAAGAACAAATCGAACATTTTATATGGGAAATTTCGGAACTTTAAATGCAAATATCTCGGAAACCATAAGCGAGCGGATATAGTATTGAGGTGTTTATTGTCCATGTGACAGTGTTGTATTTATTGTTTTTCTTTTTCGTTGGGCATTGATAAGCCTAAAGGAATGAAAATCAGCCTTAATTCATTTGGTATAGTATTGAAGTATGTTTATTGTCCATGTGACAGTGCTGTATTTTTTGTTTTTGTTTTTATTTGGGCATTGATAAGCCCACTTCCTAAGGCAATATGAGTGGGCTTGTGAATATTCTTTCTTAATTCTATGACATATCATTCATTTTTTTATTTTTTTTTTTTTTTTTTTTAATTTTACAACGGATGTTTTAATGTTTGCTTAAGACACTGTACTTGTAATCTCTTTTTCCTCGAATTCAAATATCTACTTTGGCTTCATTCAAAAACTGCACTAACTGGATGTTTAGTGCTTGATTGTTCAGTTTCAAAATGGTTTCAATGTTATTATAATTATTACAAAAAGAAAACTTATTACGTATAATTGCTGTTTTGGTACACTCAAAAACAATATGTTGTATGGATTCTTTCACCTGACAAGAATCACACAAGTCGGAGTCTATTGCTCCTATTCTGTGTAAATATGTCTTGTCATAAGCATGTCCGGAATAAAGTCTATTCAAAAGTTTTATATCCCTTGGTACCATTTTTGTGCTATGATACCAAGGCTTTTTTGGCACCATCGGATAGATGCCCGCAAAAAACCTGCCTTTACTTTGCGACGCGTCAACGAAACTCAGATTCCAGCTATTAAACAAAACAGAGTGAACTCTTCTAAGGGCCTCCTCCGGGGTGAAATCTGCCTTTATAGGTGCGCCAACACCAACAGCACACCTCGCAACCTCATCAGCTGCCTCATTGCACGTAACACCAACATGACTTGGCGTCCACACAACGTGACACTCTTCCATGGACGAATGAAACAGTTTGTTTTGAATGTATGCAATACAGTAATTGTTGGTGTGGTTTTTCTGCAATAATTTGCAAGCCACCAGACTATCCGTAAAAATAACGAGCCTGCTGACACCATCCTCAATTGCAATGTCGACGGCCTTTCTTATGGCCCATATCTCACCAAATACCGATGAACAGTCAAAATTTATTTTGAAGTAGAATTTGTGATTACTCGACACATCAATAATCCCACATCCCGCAGCATCCGCACCCACTGAGGCATCAGTCGCAAAGACTGTGAAACACCTTCTCTCATATGATTGTATTTTTTCCGAGTATATAGCTTTAATCATAACTTTGGGTAATTTATCCTTCTTGTTCGGTAGTGTGTTTAAGAAAATTCGTAAGTTACCCGCTTTTGTGAACGAGCAGTCAACATTCAAATTATCAAAAATTTCCCTAAATTCATGGAAAACAATACTGTAGCTAGATTTCACCCGATCAGCATTGCATATCGAATTATACATTTGACTGTTGTTAAATTTCAATTTAATGATTTCCCTAACTGTTAGGAACTTACTACGCTCCCGCGGCGGAAATTCACCAGCTAAAGCATAAATGACATGAACCGGTGTCGATGGTGTAAGGCCCAAGCACCTACGCAAGGTGGCATTTTGAGCTGTAGTGATTTTTTTATTAACAGTTTGTGGTGTGTGTGCAGCCGTTGTACGTGCGTAATCAATTTTAGACCTAACAAAACTTTTAAACAGATTAATGGCCACTCTTGGAGATAAACCATCTTTGACCGTAGTCAAACACTTTAACAAATTTGAATTTTTTGCAGTTTCACTTATTATGTACGAATAATGCTCACCTACTGTAAGCGACGAGTTAACGATTCTACCAAGAAATCGTAATTTTTTCACTTGCTGAATTTCAGTGTTGTCGATCTTGACACTCACTTCTTTCCTACTGCCTTTAGCAAAATAAATTACATTTGTTTTTTCCAAATTGAAGGTCAAATTCAGAGGCCTGCACCTATCTTTAAAACGTTTGATTTGCAAATTTAGATTTTTTTCCGCACTTTCAAAGTCCCTATCATAGGAAAGAATCAAGAAATCATCAGCAAATTGATAGACCTCAGTGGAAGCATTTTCAATTTTATGTAACTCACTCGTGTAGATATTGAAAAGTACTGGCGAGAGACAACTTCCCTGTGGGAGGCCATCATTTACTTCTATTACATCTTTACCAAGCTTAAGAAATCTTTTTGATAAGAAGTTAGAAATCCAGTCTTTGTATATATCCGGGATGTTTAATCTGCTGAGAATTTGATACAGGATATCCACACGCACACAATTGTATGCATTGCTGATATCCAGCACCAACGCAATCACTTTGAAACCATTATTTTTGAGAACCGCAATTTTGTGAAGGAGTTCATTTAAGCACATAGAAGTGGATTTTCCTTTTCTGTAAGCATAACACCTACTAGGAAGGACATCCCCTTCATTTAGCAAGTCTGTGAGACGATTTTTAACCATAAGATTAATCGATTTCAAAAGCACCGAAATTAAAGAAATTGGACGAAAATTCTTATAATCTTCTAAATTTTTATCGCGTTTGGGTATAGGTACTATCTTTATTGTTCTCCACAAATCCGTAATGTGGCAGCCTAAAAAGGCATCGTTTAGAGCAGTGAGCATAGACTTTTTCGCAAAATCCGAGAGCGCTCTGAGCATTTCATATGTAATCCTATCATTACCACCCGCTGATGGTCTCGACTTATTTTTCAAAATATTCAAGAATTCATCATACGAGAAAAAAAAATTACTCGACGCAACAGTACTTACACCAGCCCAGCGTACCGTTTGAGAGCCCGATGGGACCTGATCCTTGAGATATTTTAAATAACACAGATTGTTATCGTCATTCCATGTCTGACGATCTGCATATCGAGCATTTCCCTTCACATTTCTTACAAAACGCCAAGCAGATCTGGTGTTTGGTTGACTATTCAACATATCAATGCTCCTATTGAAACTATTTTTTTTGGACTCCTTAACCGCTTCCCTCCAATTTATCATTGCATTTAAAGCCGCCTCAAAATTAGAAGGAGACGGAAAACGGTCACACTTTTTGCGTGCAGCAATTTGTAACCTAAACAAGGATTTCAGACCATCATGCCACCAGTATTTCGGTTTGTGATTCTCATTCAAAACAAACGTTGCATTATTCATCTCCTCAGTAAGGACAGTTGTGATTTGACCTAAATCAGGTTCCAATTGAACATTATTTAGAGAACTCAAAAGCTTATTCTTTGCCATAAACCTCGCAGATCTCGGTGTAACACTCGATATCTCGATCAGAACAGGGTAGTGGTGACTACCACCTAGCATGAAAGGGATAACACTCCATTCAACTGAAATACTAGAGTTAAGAAATGTTAGATCCAACACTGATCCGCTAGCAGCATTCAGATCGCGCTTAAAAGTAATGGCACCATTATTTAGACAGACAAAATTTGTTGCTCCAATAAGCATCTCAAGACGAGAGCCTCTTGAAGATTCGAAGAAATCGCCCCATTGCTTGGTGCGCGCATTAAAATCACCAGCCAGGATTACATTCTCCAAAGGCTCCAGAAAATCAAGTAACCGCGACATTTCTGACGAAAAATCGACCAGCGAGAGCGATGGCTCAAAATAAACCGAACAAATAACAAGATTACATGTTAAATTAAGCGTTTGCACTATAACTATATCACTAGCAGTGTTAAAAGAGAGTTTTTTTGAATCGAATTGATTTTTTAAGTCCTATGGCTACACCACCAAAACCATCTGACCTCGTTTTTTTAACTAAATTAAAATTAATTAAATTCTTATTATTATTGGAATCGTTACGAGAGAAAATTTCACTAAGACAACAAATTTCAATGTTATGATTATTTAAAAAATATTCGATACTACCAGAGTTGGTTTTTAATGACTGACAATTATATTGTAAAATTTTCATTAACCGTATTCATTGCTGATGTGGACTGTGAAATCAAATCCACATCTAAATTTGTATAAAGTCGCTTGAAGCGATCATTGAAATGTGAGATTGCACTTAAAACAGTGGGATTATTTTCCTTAGTAAATACGTCATTTACAAATTTAAAAAATTCAGTGGTTATTTTTTCTAGCTCAGACACCCTGTGCAGATTTGGCACCTCAAGGGCCACACCATTGTTTTGCTCCTTACGTTTATAACCCACAGGCTGAGTATTTGAGACAGTTTTTTGTGCCGAGTGTCCATTTTTAGGTACCACACCCGCACGCTTAGCAACGGAATTATAGGTTTTCGGAGTGAGAATTTTGTTGATCTCCCCATCCTTGTTCTTCAATTGAGATTGACTATTGAAAGTATCAGGAAACTCCTGATCATATTTATTAAAAAAATCAAAACGGTTGTCCGAAAAAGACGAATAAGTGCTAAAAGCCTCTTTACGGGAAAGTTTTTTGATCGTCATCACTTTGTTAATTTCATTTTCTTGCAACCACTTTTTGCACTTGTTTTTCTCATTTGACTTATGTGTAGTTTCACCGCAAAGTATGCATTTCACTGCATTGCACATCGGCTCACACCCACCACCACAATTCAAACATCTCTTGCTAGAGCGACAGCCTTTTTGAGTATGGCCCAAACGACCACAATTCCTGCATTGCCTTACAGGTGGATAATAAACATCCACAGTCAGAAGCGTGTAATTTAGAAAAACTTCTTTGGGCAAATCGTTGCCAGCAAATCCAATTTTTACCGAAAAAGTTGGGATAAAATTGTTCGAGTCCCCAAAATCTCTCTTTAAGAAACGTTGAACCGACGTAACCCGGACAACAGATTTTATATTTTCCTTAATCTCTTCATCGGAGAAATCCAAAGGCACGTTACGAATAACCCCATACGATTCCAAAAATCCTTTGGGTATAAAGGCACGCAAATTTTTCTTTCTTAGTTCTTTATTGCGAATCAAGGAATTCGCAAATGACACGCTTTCAAAAGTGATTTTGTACATTGTTGCACCTGTCGCCTTTATAGCAACTATGCCTTTAATCTTAAGATCTTTTATTTTACTCCAGAGGTATAGTCCGTTCCTGGTACGTTTGTTAGGTAAAGTCTCCGCCGCGGAGGTATCCACCAACACAAAAACATCACCAACATGGTCTGCTGGATAAAGGAGATCAGTTCCACTACCCTGACCACTATTTTTATTTGAGATAATCACATTATTTTCCGCATTTTCACTGTTGCTATGCGGCATTTGGCCGCCATTTTTTTTTAAAGAATTTTCATGGTCCGCCATCGCCATTGCAATATCACTGACTTGGTCAATTTTTAATTTTTTATTGTTAATTTCGTCATTTTTCTGATTAGGATCGCCCGGATCACACCCCAGAGGAAACCCCCGACTCCCATTACTTGAATGAAAATCCTCGAATTCCCTCTGCGACGCCACCCACGACTGCGAAGTCATGGCGTCGCTTTTCCTTTTCGTCACTGACACCTCGCAAAATAAAGACTCACCAAAAAAGCAAAAACAAAAAAGAAAATAATATGGAGCAAAAACAGTAAAATTCTGTCTTAGAAACAGAGACCAAAAGAACTTTTCGTTTAATTGAATTTAAAGAAATCTTTACCACCCAACACAAACGAAAACAAACACAAACCGCACTCGCCAAGAGCCAAAATGGAAGTCGTGAAAATACATAAGAATAAAAAAAAAAAAAAGTGCAAAAAGAGTCTGGACCAACTAATACACCTAAGCCAAAAATTGTGTCAGAGAGCCACTATACATAAAGAAAGGGGTACGTAAACTTTATTGACCCAGTGTATATAATTTTGAGGTGTTCGTCCAATGTACTTCCCTGTAGAGTATCAAGTCACAAATTTTGCAAAAAAAAAATTAATAAAAAGTATTTGGGACATAAACCGAACAGTTACCTTTTAGGGTCGTAGTCGGCAGTGCTTTGAAGCATCATTGCTTGAATTTTATCTTCTTCGCTGCCATGCATTTTAGAAATATCCAAAGCAACACCATCCATTTTGTTAATATTTCGAAATTGATTTGACTTCTCAATCTGTGGATCCCATGTCTTTTTCGGTTGATTGGTCAGAGGTATTCGCGCTATAACCAAAGACGTATTTTTTGGGATTAGGGATGAATCGTCTCCATACACTAGGAAAGTAAAAATAATTTTTTATGGTATCAAGTTCACTTAACATTATAGTGTAATTTCGACAAACCTTCTTTGGTCTGGGCATTTGTTATTTGCAGATCGAAATCTGTGATTTTACCCAGACGCTTCTGTAGTACAATTGATCTTTTTAGATCACCAACTGAAATATGTAGGCCATCAAATGATATCGTATCAAAATCCAAAGTACTTTTAAATTTATAGTGCACAGACATCATTCACGGTGTCTTCAAATGCAATTGAAATTACTTTAGCACTTAAATACATGCGGATTTGTCCAAGCAAAAATTTCGTAGAACATTTAACAAAATGACCTATGCCAATTAGAAGCTATAGGTGTTGATGTACGAATTGAACAGTTTACGATTGAACCTAGCAATTGGAAAATATATTGATTGTATTGTATTATAGAAAAACTCCTAAAACTTACCAATTTTCAACTTAACAAATTTCGCAATGCATAAGAAAAGTAACCAAACGGAAAGCAAAAAAAAACTGCAAAGAGTAATCGTGTTTTTCACTTTCGGAGTGTTCTGAAAGTGTAAATATTAACTGTAGGGTTTTCACCAATGTTGCATGTGGTTCGGAAAAGAGCATTTAGACCGCACGAGCGAACTACACTTTTGTTGCGAACTCCAATCGCAAACAACATTTGTGTTCGGACATCCACTTACACTGCCTGAATACTTGTTCGCGAACGAGCATCGGAATTTAGAGATTTTCTCGTTTTTAAGTGTTTATACCAGGGTTGGCAACCGAATCGAATAAAGGTTTCGGTTTCACTCCCATTTGCCAATCGGTTTTGGTTATCGGTTTCGCTCATTGATTTTGAAAAGGTTTCGGTTGGTTGGAGCGATTGAAAAGGTTTCGGTTTAGGTTTTAAAAGGTTTCTAGATAGCCCAATATTAGGAAATTTTATATCAATTCAATATAAATCAAGGGTGCTGAATCTAACTACATTTACCGAATTTCCTTATCTAATCGCATTTTCAAGCAAATTTCTGCTTAAATTTTTAGTTTTTATACCCTACACAACGTTTGAAACGTCCATAAGGACGCATGTCCTAATAAGTATATATATTCATGATCAGCATCGAAAACAGATTTAGCCATATCCCGACTTTCTGTCACCATACAGGCTGGAATGTTTTTTTTTTGAGACATCGATGTGAAACTTTGGGTTTACGTTTTTATCTCCGAATTAAGATCAAGTTCGAGAATCAGCTAAATCGGACGAAAAAGACTGCCATATAAAACTACGAAAAAATAGCGAAAATTTTCCAAGTCTTTTCAAAAACCATAAAAATGCCTGCGCACACAGAGGCGTAATTCGTGCCGCAGGCGGTTTCGAAATTAATTTTGTCACAAATAATTGTATTTTTGAAAATATAGCGTTTTTTATACAGCCTGTTTCCATAGCAATACAATAAATAACAAACACAAAAAGCCAGTTTCAAAACCAATTCGAATCAGTTTGAAAATAAACCTTTTGACTGTTTCCATAGTAGTCTAATAAATAACAAACAAAATAGTCATTTTCAGAACCATTTCAGTCAGACTTTTTGATTGTTTCCATAGCAATATAATAAACAAACAAAATCTACTGCGGTGAAATCGCTGCCTGTGTGAGGCACTTTGCGTTTTCGAAGCTAGATTTTTTAAATATGGAAATGGTTCTGAAATTATATAGCGAATATCGCCTCTGTGTGCGCCGGCCTTATAAAAAGATTTATTGAATATTTAAAAAAAATATTTCCTATATTTTAAAAATATATAAAAAAATAAATAAATTAAATACGATGAATTTTCTCTTAGGAAAAAAAACTTTAAGTCAATTTTGTGTACGAAAACCTTTTGAAAACCGATTAAAAACCCGTAACCTTTTCAATTGGCTTTGGTTGAACCCATTCAATCGGTTACGGCGAATCGGTTTCGGTTTAGGTTTCGCTCCCTAAAATGTATCGGTTTCATTCGGTTTCGGTTTCGGTTACGGTTTCGGTTGCCAACCCTGGTTTATACCGACTGAACATTTTAAACTAGCATTCGGCTACGAACACAGGTTCGCGAACCGCGCGTTTACACCGGTCGAATGAACGGCATTTTGTTCGCGAGTTCGTGCGGTCTAAATGCACCTGAACAGAATTTTCACAACATAATGCATTAAACAGAACTGCAGCGGTTGACGGAAAAGCGGTTGACGACCATGGCAAAAGAAAGAAGGTTAAGCCGCTACCTCTTCTTGGCAGCCATCTGACTTTTAAGCCGATTATGACATTACCGTATAAATCCCCAATTTCAAAATTGACTTTTTGGCTAAACGGAAATGGCAAGGGTCATCTCTTGCCTATAACCCCTCCCAAAAATAAGATTTGATGATAGTTTCGAAGATTCAAAAGCGACAAAGAAGACAAGTCGCCAATTTTTTTATTGAAAAAAGCCAAATGAACAACTTATAATTTGTATGTTAAAAAGTCCCCACACACGCGAAATTTCGCAGACGCCGCGGAACTTGCTCAAAAATTGTTCTTGGAAATACGATAGTGCGTTCCTTTTAACAAAATTTATAAAGGATATACATTTTTATTTGTTTTAAAGAGCCTATTTACACTATCAGTTCCATGACGAAAAATCTGACAAAGAGCTAATAAGAACTGCGGTAGTGAAAACGGGATAGAACATTTTGCACCGAAAATCCATACAAAAAACGTAAAAGATGGCAACTCCATGCATCGTTTATTTTCATTTTCATATAAAAACTGTCAAATTTCGTCATGCCCATGTCAGTGTAAATTCTAAAAACGGCATGCCCATGCGTCATGGGAATGACTGTGTAAATAGGCTCAAAGAAATTTTTCACCGCAAACCAATTTTTTTTATTCGAAATTTCGCGTTGGTGTGTGGAGACCTAAGCCCTTCAAACCTTTCAATTTAAAATTTTACCTACAAAATTTGAAGAAATTTTATAATTCCCAAAAATATTTTTAATAATTTTCAACGGGCGGCATCGCTGTGGTATTTGTTTACAAACAAACATACTTCAGAAAATCGGCATTTTAATCAAAGTAAATGGCAGCGTCACTACCTTAAAGTACATAAGATTGTGCATCACTAGCCGAAACATTTTTGTTTTTGGAATTTTGGTTTAGCCGCTGTGCATATTGAAAGTTGAGATTTTATTCCGGTTTCCTTGCGATAATAACATTTTTTTAAATATTTACAAATAGGAGTTTCGGCTATACATAACAAATTATCAAAATTTTATAATGGAACCTCAACATCAGGTATTTTGTAGTTTATTTTCGTTATAGTTACTTAAAATATGTTTTGTTCTATATTTCAAAAAATTAAAAAATGTCTGTTTTGAATATATTTGGAGACTTTTGGTTGTGAGATAATCCAAGAAAAGCAGAAAACTTTTTCATTCAAAAAATTCTGTACATATTTGCATTCTTAGTTAATAACATTTTTTTTGTATTTCAAGTTACCTTGCAAAGAATTGTTTACTTCGATATCACAATAAACAAACGTGCGTATCAAACGGTTTATGATTTTGTTGTTGTGGTTTTTAGGTTCGGTTTAGTCACAGTATTAATTGTTGTTGTTTTGTTATTGGAGCAGAGTAACCAGAGTGAAAATAATAAAATTATTGCGAGCGAAGCTATTAAGTTAGTATATAATAATATTTTGTTTGTAATTTGGTCAAATTGTTGTCATCAAGAAAGATATAAACACAGTTGACGACATAACGTTTACCGTTAGGATTGCCATTTTATCGTGACGTCAGCAGATACTTCTTGTCACTCGAACAGCTCTTCCTTGTTTACGTTTTTCTGGCAGCCAACGTTGCCAGAAACATCTGAATTGAAACATTTTCAGCTAGAGTGGATTATTTCGCTTAAGACTCAAAAACGAAAATAAATACAACAGAAATGTCGCAATTTGATAGAAATTGCTGCATTACAATATGGTACGATAAGTTCATAATTGTAATTTTTATTACTTGTTTTGAACAAAATAACCGATCTGGTCAATACTCAAAATTTGTTCATTTAAAATTTTTTTTTTTAATTATGTTACGCGTTAAAATTGTCGTTAAAAACGTAAAATTTATTATTTGACTTCACTTTTTTTAAACATAAGCGCAATCGTCTTCGAAGACGAAACTTTGACCGAAGGTTTAAAAATCAGTGATTAAAAACAATGTATTGCAATGTGAAAATATATGTATTTTAAAATTGTTCATATAATTTTCATATAATCATCCGGGGTGAAATGGGCGGAACAAATTTGGCTGTTTTAATGTTTATTGTGTCATTTCAACAACAGAATGCGACCCATTTTTCCATAACTTTTTTCTACTAACGACTAATTAATACAGTAGAAAATCCATTAATCTGGTAGCACTATTGGGAAACCAATATAGCTAAATTTGTGGCAACGATTGCATTTTTCTGCCAAAGTGACAAGTAGTATCTGCTGACGTCATTCTAGATAACGTTAAACGGCCTCATGTCGTTATCTAGTATTCTATGTATCTTGATTTTAATCAATGAGAGTGACAGCGGCACTACCTTCTTTCTTTTACCATACCTGTCCCAAGGAAAATTTGGTTTGTGAGACACACTGTTGAGAAACAATTTTCTGGGTTATGCGCTCTGTAGTGTTTCAATATTTCGTGTTTCAATACCATTGCTCCAAGATTTTTCTTAATAACAAATTACTGCAGCAATAGCAGTTTGAAACCAGAAATTAAATTTGCATCGATGGCTGACAAAAGTAAGATACGTATGAATTTGGCAGCGATCAAAAAGGTCGATCCGTATGCAAAAGACATAGTGGATTCTTCTTCACACGTAGCGTTTTACACATTTAATTCGGAGCAAAATGAATGGGAGAAGACAGACGTGGAAGGTGCTTTTTTTATTTACAGTCGTAATGCGCAGCCTTTCCATAGCATCTTCATTAACAATCGCCTTAATACAACATCGTTCGTAGAGCCAATTACTAGCCAGCTAGAATTACAATCGCAACCTCCGTTTTTGCTGTATCGCAATGAACGCTCCCGCATTCGTGGATTCTGGTTTTATAACAGTCAAGAATGCGATCGCATTGGAAATCTTGTTAACATTCTTGTACAAAAGGTTTCTGTTCACACGATTCTACCCGAATCCATTGAACCATCAGAATCCAAGCAACAAGACGGTGTCAACATTTTCAAAATGCTTTCAAAGGCCCAGCAGGAGTACAACAATTTGCAGAGTAATAGTACCCAACAAAATCTTGCCGAGTGCAACGTTTTGAAGTTTTTCGCATCTGCAAAACCAACAACAGCCGATGTACCTTTTTTTCAACGGATTCTTCCCAATACGCTTTCTGTGGATCAACTGGAGAAACAGCAACGTGTGAAGACACCTTTAGAAGAATCAAAGATTTGTCACCAAAAGCATCTACCACCCTTGCCCAATGTACATGCAAATTGTGTGACGCCTGAAAACAACATCTTGATTAGTTGTTCAGCGCCAAGTTTTATCAAACTGTCGCCCGTAATGAATTCGGCGATACCACAATTGCCCAAATTTCATAATACAGCTGTAATTGCTTCCGTCAGCACTTCACTGTCAACAACGGACAAAGATAATTATTTACGTAATTTACTTGTCGGCGAACCTTCGATTGTTACCGATTCTACCAAGCCAGCTCTAATGCCGCCCACAATGTTCGACACACGAACTGACACCTCCAACAGTCCTTTCGTTGGACAAGAGCCGCTTAACCAGTCTCAGCTAGTGCAAGCTTTTAGCTACTTGATCCAAAACGACGAAGATTTTGTTCACAAACTACATCAGGCATACTTAAAGATGGTCCCCAAAACTTTATTGGAAACATTTCAATAAACAATTGAATAATAAACAAATTGAAAAACTACATTTCCTATATCAATTGGTTTTTTATTTAAAGGAAATTAAAAGTTCGGCTAATAGCATTAAATCATCCCAGTTAACAATTTTTAAAATATATGTAACACTTCTATATTTACAGTATAGTAAAAATTGCGTTTTTTCCGAGAGTTATTGTTTTTCTAAAAATTTAATTATTAGTGAAAATGGGTTTTTGTGCATAAACATTGTAAGCAGTAGTCGTCATCAGTACAAGTTAAATACCCAGTCCTGGCATATAAGCTTCATGGCTTGGCCAACCGTCATCTTTCCAGCTGCACATTAGTTAAGGCTTATGTCTGGTTAATGACAAACCAAAAAAACAAAAAAGAATAAAAAAAGAGTAAAAAACAAGTTTTTTTAAATATAACCCTTTAACAGACTAAAAAGCAGAAAATAAATTAATTTCAGCAATTTCGATTAAAAATTAAGGGTTTTTGGGTACTTTCCCCCGAATGTCATTGCAGATTTTGAAATCGCCAAAAAACCTTAATTTTGAATCGAAAAAAAATTTCAGCCTTGTAGCTTGCAAAATACGAAAGTTAGAACTTTAAATTGGCTCCATCTCGCCTTCCTTTGCCCGCACACCCCCCTTTCCAAAGGGTATAAAATTTCATTTTGTCAATAAGAACCCACCTACATTCATCATTGTAGCTTGAAGGAATTGGAAGCCCCCTACGCCTCTGATGGACCCCAAAATTTAATAGAATGCATTGTCACCGGAGTTCTATCAGTGTTCCAAAAATCTCGATCATGAGGAAGTGTATGAAAAAGCTCGCCGCAGATTTGAGATATATATATATATATATAAAATAAGAAATAAAAAGATATTTGAAAAAATATTTGACATATTGCACTGTGCAAAAATAACCAAAAGCACATACACACAAACACATACTCCCACCCACTCTCACTAGAAAAAGTCTCCACTGCAAGTTGTTGGTGCATTTTCGATTTGCTTTCTCTATTTTGGCAGCGAACGGACGATCGCTTATTTAGTTTTTTTTTTAAAGTAAAATAAAGTAAATAATTTAAGCGAACTAAAATATTTAAACATTTGCATTTCGTGAAATTTTGTTGTTGTTTTCCTTTGCCGCCTATTCTACTGTATTTGAAGTGCGCCCTACGTCAGTAATTTCGACACTGACAAAGGATTAAAATATATATAGAAAAATAATTGTGCACTTTTTTTATTGCCTTTTAAATATTTTCAAGAAATATTTAAATAAAATAAGCGATTCTAATTATATTATACAATGAAATAAAAAAATCATGCAAAATTGAAATTGCCCGCCTTTTAATTTTAATTTCATGTCAAAATTTGTTAGTTTGATGAGAACTGTATCATTCCATTCGTTTTTCATTTCATATTGATATTAGGGCGACTCATTTAAAGTGGGAAACCCCTCGAAAACGATTCAGTTGTGCAGATGAGCAGTCAAAATATATGAAATTTGACAGTTCTTTTAAGCAACTGCGCGATTTCGAGGGGTTTCCCACTTTAAATGAACACCCTTACTATTTTTGTTAAATTGATATGAAAAACAATAAATTGATAGTATCACGTTTTACACTGCATTTTCAATTCACAACATCAAACTTGCAGCACTACGTATCAATTAACATCCTATCAATACTACGTAACTCCCGTAATTTTATAGGAAATAATGATAAAAATTCACATACTTCCTCAGGCGACCGCAGCCGGCTCAGCCATGCCACCATAAAAAACGGGCGTTGAATAATTTTAGAAGGATTAGAACTCTGCCAATTTCTGTGCAAAAACAGTTACACAAATACAGAAAATGTGAAAAAAACCATTTTGTAATGAAAATAATACCTTTTTGAATGAAAATATATGATCACTAAGATAAATTATGCATGTGAAAGTGATTATTTAGTTTTTCGATGCTCAATTTCATCAAATTCTATTGTAGTGACGTAATTGCAGCAGGGCTGCCAACTTTCGAAGCGCTCAGACCCGGAGATTCGAAAAACAACATTTTTTTAGGAAGACCTATGAAATATGATAGGAAATCGAACACCCAGATAAAAACATTTTGTGAAATTAACCAAAATTCAACCAATTCTGTGGGTAACATTTTTCAAAATGGTCGGTCGTCGCATTCGTTTACTCTAATTTTATTTCGTAATTTACCCACCCATCTATCGTTAATTTCCAAAATTATCATGTCGAAATGTTGCCTTCTGAAATATTCACTGCTCCAAAGGCAGTGTAAAAATTGCAGAATCTCTGATTATTGCATCATGACTATATCCCATACATTTTTGAAATTATAGTTGTTCTGTGTGCAATATAATTTAATTTTAATATAACTCCATGAACATATTTCTGAAGGTGTACAATGTGTTACGGGTTTTGAAATGCCCCAAACCAATAAAAATGTTGTATGGACCAAGGGTTCGGTTAGGCTAAAGTGTTGGAGATTGCCTCATATAGACCGTCTTTCGTGGTTAATAGCTTAATACACATTATCCACCATACTAACAAATTGAGGGCTTATTGCCCCCCGGTTTTAGACAAAAACATAATTTTATCACATTTTAGGACCCTAGGCGAAAATATTATTAAAACCTTGGAAATTTAAAGCTTGAATTTATTGAACAGCAACAAACCAAAATAGTGACGGCTGTGGTGCAGTGGTTAACACCCCTGCTTCACGATCGGAAGGTTCGACTCCGACCTGGGGCAAGGCGGAATTTTGTTTTCTGATTTTCTGTGTAGATCGCCACTCTCTCGTCAAGTACTGGCAATCTTGCGAGAGTAACTTGCCATGAAAAATCTTCTTTGGGAGTGCTGCTTGGAACCGGCCTTAAACTGTAGTCATGATAATTGCATTGAAATATTAATATAAAAAAATGTTCCCAAAATAGATAAAAACTTGTGAAACCCGGAGAAAGTACTGCTAAACCCGGATCCCGGAGATTGACTTCCAAACCCGGAGTCTCCGGCTCAAAATGACCCTGTTGGCAAGCCTGAATTGCAGTGAATTAAAGTTCTGTAAATTGTATTGAATTTCCAAAATTATTGTAAATTATACAAGAGGTAGATTGAAATATTAGCCGGTGAAATGCAATTCGCATCTATCTTCCTTTCTTTTGCGACATTTTCAGGCATAATAATAAGATTCACATTGACATCATACACAAATTGAAATATCTTTAATGTTTATGTGTTCGTTTTTTGTCGTTTCTAAAACGAATACATTTCTCATTTTCTTTTTCTCCATTTTCGTAATTATTTTTTTGGAGCGAATTTTTTTCTCTCTACACGTTTTATCATGTAAAATTACGTTGGATCAGTGATGGCATTTGACGCGTCAACAAATTCATTTGAAATTCTTTCGAAAAAAAATACTAATACATAAAGTTGTATTGTTGGTTAATTTTGATCTTTATCAAAATTTTGTTGGTATCCCATCAATTCCCCACTCTTTCATATAAATGATAAAGATGTAGTATCAAATTTGATATGTATCACTATCGCCCATATTTTGTCAACGAAAATTAAAGATTTGATGGTACTTTTAGATTTTTTTTGGTTCGGTGTATTTAAAAATTTTTTTAATTTTTTTTTGGAAATTTTAGTGTGATTTTTTGTAAGTGGATATTTTTTGTGAAAAATGGCAGATTTAAAAGAGTTTCATTGTCTGGCTGACGAAATCCTTGAATTCGAAGCGGATTTCAATACAACTGGTCTGAATGACCATTCTACTTTCTCGTTACTAGTTCAACGTGAGAAATTTAAAGATTTATGGGTGAAAGTGAAGGCTGCGTATGAGAGATGTTTACGGTCACTCTCACCGGAGAAAGGGGAGCCTACACACAAAAAAAAAGTCGGTAGATTTAACCGAAAAAGACGGTTAAAAACGCTCCAACCCTTCTTCGTCGGTTAATCTAACTGACGAGAAGTGGTTGATTTACATTTTTAGTAAGAAACCCATCAAAATTTATTGGCTTACAATTTTTATTGTAAACATACAACAAAAATTAGTTTCGATACATATTTTTAGTAAGAAAATGTTTTTCGATGAATTTGTTTTCTTTTTCATTTGAAAACAAAAAAAAACATATTAAACACATAAAATTAAACACGTAAAAAAAAAAATAAATATTAGCTTGAGCGCATTTTTTTTGGTTATTTCAACTATTTTTTTTTACCATTTTTTGTCGGTTAAATCTACCGACGAGCTCTGTAAAAAAATTTACAATTTTCATACATTTTGAAATGCTGTACGTCAACAACTTTTTTCGGGTAATTTTACCGACCTTTTTTTTTTTTGTAGTGTTGATTTAAGAATCCTAAAAGATAGGTATAGAAACTGCTACCAGGCATATGTAGCCACAATCTGACAGCTCATAATTTAACACCCCCTCCCAGTTCTACTATGATTTTAAATTCAAATGAACATCGTCCGTCTTCTAGCAACATGAGGTTGCCTCCGTGTGGCACTGAGATTTTTTATGGGTATTATATCTCTTGGCATACTTTCCGTGACATGTTCACGGCCATTTATATTCAGAATTCGGGGCTAACTTCAGTTGAGAAACTATATCACCTTAATCAGAAAACTAGAGGTGAAGCCAAAGATATAGTCAAGAAGTCCCCTCTCACAAATGATAGACTTTAGAAACTATCCCAGATATTCTAGGTACACTGAAATAAAAAAATCATGTAAAATTGAAATTGCCTGCCTTTCAATTTTAATTTCATGCCAAAATTGGTTTATTTCATGAGAATTGTATCATTCCATTCGTTTTTCATATCATATTGATACTTTTTTTGTTAAATTGGTATGAAAAACAATAAACTGATAGTATCACGTTTTACACTGCATTATCAATTTACATCATCAAACTTGCAGCACTACTTATCAATTAATATCAGGGTTGGCAACCGAATCGAATAACGGTTTCGGTTTTACTCCCACTTGCCAATCGGTTTTGGTTATCGGTTTCGCTCCTTGATTTTGAAAAGGTTTCGGTTGGTTGGAGCGATTGAAAAGGTTTCGGTTTAGGTTTTAAAAGGTTTCTAGATGGCCCAATATTAGGAAATTTTATATCAATTCAATATAAATCAAGGGTGCTGAATCTAACTACATTTACCAAATTTCCTTATCTAATCGCATTTTCAAACAAATTTCTGCTTAAATTTTTAGTTTTTATACCGTACACAACGTTTGAAACGTCCATAAGGACGCATGTCCGGTATGGATAAGTATATATATTCATGATCAGCATCGGACACCGATTTAGCCATAGTCCCGTCTGTCTGTCACGATTGCGGTTGGAATGTTTTTTTGTTGAGACATCAACGTGAAATTTTGGGTTTACGTTTTTTTCTCCGAATTGAGATCAAGTTCGAGAATCAGCTAAATCGGACGAAAAAGGCTGCCATATAAAACTACGAAAAAATAGGTTTCGAAATTAATTTTGTCACAAATAATTGTATTTTTGAAAATATAGCGTTTTTTATACAACCTGTTTCCATAGCAATACAATAAACTAGAGAGTGGACTATCTTCGGCTATACCGAAGCTGAAATACCCCCACACAGTAGGAAGAAGCACCTCGAACATAAAAAAATGTGGTCTCAAGACCCTATTTTGAGCCAATTATAGGTGGTTTTGGAGCCCGGATCAAAAAAAAATTGGTCTCAAGACCCCATTTAGACCCTTATATATGTGGCTTCGGAACCTCGGACCATGTCAAAAATACGTTTCTAAACATTTCCAATCGAATACAACAATAAACTAGAGAGTGGACTATCTTCGGCTATACCGAAGCTGAAATACCCCCACACAGTAGGAAGAAGTACCTCAAACATAAAAAAAATGTGGTCTCAAGACCCTATTTTGAGCCAATTATAGGTGGTTTTGGAGCCCGGACCATGTCCAAAATCCATTTCTAAACATTTCCAATAAAATCCACCGAAAAAAAAAATTGGTCTCAAGACCCCATTTTGACCCTTATATATGTGGTTTCGGAACCTCGGACCATGTCAAAAATACGTTTCTAAACATTTCCAATCGAATACAACCATAAAAAAGACTTGATAAATGTTAACTTTTTTTTTTCGGTGTATGGGAGCCACGCCCAGTTTTTATCCGATTTGGCTGATTCACGAACTTGATCTCAGTATTCACGATAAGAACATGTACCCAAAGTTTCAAGTCGATATCTCCAAAACTGCGACCGCTATCGTGCGGACGGACAGACGGACAGACAGACGGACATCGCTAAATTGACTCCGGCGGTGATGCTGATCAAGAATATATAAACTTTTCCATACCGGACACGCCTCCTTATGGGCGTTACAAGCGTTGTGACAAAGTGAGTATACCCTGCCACAGTGTGTGTGGGGGTATAAAAAGACTTGAAAAATGTTTACCTTTTATTTCGGTGTATGGGAGCCACGCCCAGTTTTTATCCGATTTGGCTGATTCTCGAACTTGATCTCAGTATTCACGAGAAAAACATGTACCCAAAGTTTCAAGTCGATATCTCCAAAACTGCGACCGCTATCGTGCGGACGGACATCGCTAAATCCACTCAGGAGGTGATGCTGATCAAGAATATATATACTTTTCCATACCGGACAAGTTAGTATACCCTGCCACAGTGAGTGTGGGGGTATAATAACAAACACAAAAAGCCAGTTTCAAAACCAATTCGAATCAGTTTGAAAATAAACCTTTTGACTGTTTCCATAGTAGTCTAATAAATAACAAACAAAATAGTAATTTTCAGAACCATTTTAGTCAGACTTTTTGATTGTTTCCATAGCAATATAATAAACAAACAAAATCTACTGCGGTGAAATCGCTGCCTGTGTGAGGCACTTTGCGTATTCGAAGCTAGATTTTTTAAATATGGAAATGGTTCTGAAATTATATAGCGAATATCGCCTCTGTGTGCGCCGGCCTTATAAAAAAATTTATTGAATATTGAAAAAAAATATTTTCTATATTTTAAAAATATATGAAATAAATAAATGAAATACGATGAATTTTCTCTTAGGAAAAAAAAACTTCAAGTCAATTTTGTGTACGAAAACCTTTTGAAAACCGATTAAAAACCCGTAACCTTTTCCATTGGTTTTGGTTGAACCCATTCAATCGGTTTCGGTTTAGGTTCCGCTCCCTAAAATGAATCGGTTTCATTCGGTTTCGGTTTCGGTTACGGTTTCGGTTGCCAACCCTGATTAATATCCTATCAATACTACGTAACTCCAGTAATTTTATAGGAAATAATGATAAAAATTCACATACTTCCACAGGCGACCGCAGCCGGCTCAGCCATGCCACCATAAAAAACGGGCGTTGAATAATTTTAGACGGCTTTGTCTGTGCCAAAACAATTACACAAATACAGAAAATGTGAAAAAACCATTTTGTAATGAAAAAAATGCCTTTTTGAATGAAAATATATGATCACTAAGATAAATTATGCATGTGAAAGCGATTATTTAGTTTTTCGATGCTCAATTTCATCAAATTCTAGTGTAGTGACGTAATTGCAGTGAATTAAAGTTCAGTAAATTCTATTAAATATCAAAAATTATTGAAGGGCGTAAATTGTACAAGGGATAGATCGAAATATTATACATAAATTGAAAAATCTTTCATTTTTATGTGTTCGTTTTTTGTCGTTTCTAAAACGAAAACATTTCTCATTTTCTTTTTCTCCTTTTTCGTAAAAAATTCTTTGGAGCGAATTTTTTTCTCTCTTCACATTTTCTCATGTAAATTTACGTTGGATTCTTATCCAAAATTAAGATGGTATCCCATCAATTCCCCACTTTTTCATATAAATGATAAAGATGTAGTATCAAATTTGATATGTATCACTATCGGCCATATTTTGTCAACAAAATTTGAAGATTTTATGGTACTTTTAGCATTTTTTTGGTTCGGTGTACGCTTAACCAAAGGGCTGGTAGCTACCAAAATAAAGACTCCCAGAATCATAATCAAACTAGAAAAGTAAATTATCATCAAGCTAACGTTTACCAGGCGAACACACACACAAGTATGCATTTTTATAACCCTTATATTAACTTGGGTGGACTATATATATATATATATATATCCTCAAATCTGCGGCGAGCTTTTTCATACACTTCCACATGAGCTAGAGAGCTGAAATTTGGAACACTGATAGAACTCCGGTGACAATGTATTCTATTAAATTTTGTGGTCCATCAGATGCGTAGGGGGCCGTGGGGGGACTCAAACCCCTTTTTTTTTAAAATGGCATAACTTCCAATTCCTTCAAGCTATTATGAAATTTGGTAGGTGAGTTCTAATTGACAAAATGAAATTTTGTACCCTTTGGAAAGGGGGCTGTGGGGGCAAAGGGGAGCGGGATGGAGCCATTTTAAAGAAAAAGAGTAAAAAAGGTGAAAAAAGGGGGAGAAAAATTTTTTTTTTTAAAAAACAAAAAAAAGAGGAAAATAAAAAAGAGTAAAAAACAATTTTTTTAAAATATAACCCTTTAGCAGACTAAAAAGAAATGATATTAGGAACAAAGTAGCCAAAAACCCTTAATTTTAAATCGAAATTGCGGAAATTAATTTAAAGGAAATTTAGTTTCTGCTTTTTAGTCGGTTAAAGGGTTATATTTTAAAAAACTTGTTTTTTACTCTTTTTTTATTAATGATAACTGATAGAAGTCAAAAGTTCAAAGGTGCGGACGTGTTTTTCAAAGCTCTGTATCTATGATCAGTTTATAGTGCCAATTGTAAAGATTAACAAAAAAATACTAGCGAAAGAGACGCATACAAATTACACCAACAGTTTTCCGAAACGTGGACGTCACATCTGTCGCCACTTGATCGGCTAAAACTAAATATAAATAAACAAATTTAAAAGGTGATAGTTTAATATGGGCATTGATCGCTCTCCCATCCGCGAACGCAATCGCACTCAGTGCACCGAAGCTTAACTCGCTACTAACTTAAGTGTGTTGGCCTCTCACTCTAACAACTCAAGTGCCACAAGTGCAAGCAGCACAAATGTTTTAAGAAACAATATGAACGCGAATATTTTAAACCCGACTGAGTTCCCGCCAACAAGCATGCTCAATTCAACGAACTCAACAATAACCCATGATGAGACGCTCAGATGGAGTGCAGAATGTGCCTCTCCGAGTACTCCTTTATTCACAACATCTTTGTTAAAATCGTTACCGTCCGCAATAATGTCTACTTCCTCGTTCATCACATCAACACTCTCCACCACAACAAATGTTGTGGCAACATCCTCTGCAACATGTTCTACAACACCTGCAGTATCAATACAGTCAGACTTATTGAAATCAGGTAGGGATAGATACATCAAAACAGCGAAGCGGAGACGCAATCCGAAAGTTGATGTATAATAAGTTAACAAAAATGTCCAAAACTACTGATGGAGTTATTAATAATAAAAAAAGATTTTCTATTCTGAGCACTGACACTGAACCTGAGATCCAAGCTCCGAAATTCAAGCCGCCCCCGATTTATCTACGAGAGAGAATTTCGAATGAGCTGGTAAAAAATCTAACTAGCTTGATTGGTGAAAAATATTTTTACGTGACATCACTAATGAAGGGTAACATACCAGAAACAAAAATACAAATCTACACTGAATCTAACCAGAGAACATAGACGAGTAGAGAAGCACCACTCGGGAAGTCAGACTCAAAAACATTTTCACGCAACATTTGACCAGAGGACCGCTAACAGAATGCATTTTACAGCGCTTAAGTTTTAACATTTTTCCCTTTGCTCGCAGTTACTTTTTCTGTTTTCTTGTGGTTATTGCGTTTTTTGTGATCTTGTGATTCTCTTGCTTTTTTGCATTCCCTCCGGTCAGTTGCCAAATTTCTGTGACGTTATGATGTCTTTGGTTGTTTTGAATATTTCTACATTTCTTTTGTGTATTGAAATTGAGATGCATTTGGTTTCTTATTCTGTGTCATGCTAGCGAATTGATTTTGTTTTGATTATGCGTACAAACCGTTTTGGTTTTTTGGGCAATTTACAATTATTGTATTTCAACAATTTCATCACATTTGTATTTACATACAATATTTTATTTAATATTATTATTGAAGCAATATGTAAATATATTTATTTTCACATTATTGAAGCAATATGTAAATATATTTATTTTCACACAGATTTGCAATATAGTCATACATATTTGCCATTAATTCCATTTTGCAATAAGTTCATTAACCTATCAATTTCTTCCCTTGTCGTATTTCTTTCTTTTTTTCGTTGTGTCCACGCAACAACAAAGAGACCAAGAATATTTGATAAGCAAGGTCACTTGTATTTCTTTCGCTAGTTTTTGGCTATCATTCTCATTCACTCTGCTTCTTTATATTTTGATCATTTCTGCAATTTCATAATTGCTTCGGTGAATTGACCGTTGTTGAAGTTTGCATGTTTGATATATTTATGAATTTCTATAAAACCGTGATATATTTATGAATTGATTTGATTACAATTTTTAAAATTTTTAATAAAAGAAATCGGCCATCTGCATTTTTGAAAAATAAAATATTTAATTTTTCAATAAATAAATCAATAAATGGTATTTGAATGTTTTATAGAAATTCATAAATATATCAAACATGCAAACTTCAACAACGGTCAATTCATTCAAATTGATAGGTTAATGAACTTATTGCAAAATGGAATTAATGGCAAATATGTATGACTATATTGCAAATCTGTGTGAAAATAAATATATTTACATATTGCTTCAATAATAATATTAAATAAAATATTGTATGTAAATACAAATGTGATGAAATTGTTGAAATACAATAATTGTAAATTGCCCAAAAAACCAAAACGGTTTGTACGCATAATCAAAACAAAATCAATTCGCTAGCATGACACAGAATAAGAAACCTAATGCATCTCAATTTCAATACACAAAAGAAATGTATAAATATTCAAAACAACCAAAGACATCATGACGTCACAGAAATTTGGCAACTGACCGGAGGGGTACCAAAAAAATGACAAGTAGAAAAGAACCACAAGGAATGCAAAAAAGCAAGAGAATCACAAGATCACAAAAAACGCAATAACCACAAGAAAACAGAAAAAGTAACAGCGAGCAAAGGGAAAAATGTTAAAACTTAAGCGCTGTAAAATGCATTCTGTTAGCGGTCCTCTGGTTAAATGTTGCGTGAAAATGTTTTTGAGTCTGACTTCCCGAGTGGTGCTTCTCTACTCGTCTATGTTCTCTGATCTAACCATCTCAAAATCGTTGATTATTTGAATAAAAACCATAAATCATTCTACACACATCAGCTTAAAAGCAGTAAAGGATTGGCTGTAGTTATTAAAGGTATTGATCCTGATGTTATTGGTGATGAAATCAAAGGTGCGCCCTTGCAGGAAAACCATAGAGTAAAAACAGTCTTAATATAAAAAATAAAGACAAAATCCCGCAACTTCTTTTCCGTGTTGAGCCAGACAACAAACAATTTTTAAAGGGAGAAACGCATCCCATCTATCAACTTCGTTATTTGATCCACCGAAGAATTTCAGTTGAAGAGCCACATAAGCGCGATGGTCCACTGCAATGTATGAACTGTCAAGAATATGGACACTCTAAGTCATACTGCACGCTACGAAGTGTGTGTGTTGTATGTGGTGTGTTGTATGTGTTGTATGTGGTATGTGTGTCATCAAACGTCCAAATGTACCGCCAGCAAGGAAGATGCAGTCGTAAGGAAATGCAGCAATTGTGGTGGCAATCACACGGCCAATTTTAGAGGATGCAAACTATGATGAAAAATCAAACCTGACTTTTACGGGCTATATTGTAAAAAAAAATGAGTGCGTTCAAAATTTGTTATTGGTATGCTAGCGGCATAAGCCATAAATGCTTCTTAAAACTTTACCTATTCATTTATCTTATTTATTCTCATGTAAGGTTAAAATACTTTAATCATATTTTATTTTTAATTTTATTTTTATTATTTCTATTACTTATAAATTTGTCTCCTTCCTGGTTTATAAAGATACTGGGTCTCTATGTCCTTTTAATTTTGTTTTTGTTGATAATATTTTATCACGTCATCTGCAATGCATTTTGTTTTTTTTTTTGAATCTCTAGTAAAATGAACTCTATTTCGTTTGGTGGCGTTGGTGAGAATCAAAAGGTTCTGATAGATATTTTGTGTAGTCAATATGATGGGTTTTCTATTGTACATTTCAATATCTTTTTGAAAATTCCAATGTGGATTCCAATTTGTGTCACTGAGACCTGGCTAAATAGTGACATAGCGAACTCTTATTTTGATATTGCCAATTACAAGTTATTCAGAAATGATAGAGTTGGCAAAAAGGGTGGTGGAGTTGCAATATATTGCAAAAATTATCTAAACACCAGAGTTGTTAGTAAATCCTGTGAGTCTATAATTGAGTACCTGAATGTTGAAGTATCTGACCATAACACGAAATTACTAGTCTCTTGCGTTTACAATCCAAATAGAAGCTACAGTCTTGAACCGTTTTTTTGTGAACTTTGTAAACTTGTTACTGATTTTGATTCTTTTTCTATCTGTGGTGATTTTAATGTGAATTTGTTTTCTATTGACACTGTCTCTGATAATTTTTACGACCAAGTTAGCTCAGCTGGTATGACCATTATTAATTGTGTGTCACCTACTCGTTTTGCCCCAAATGTGGCACCTAGCCTTCTCGATTTATTTATTCTCTCTGAAACTCCTTTGTTGTTACTTTTTGACCAAATTTCATTTATATCTGATTATGACCTACTTTTCTGCACATTAAATATTCGTTTTTATCGCAATGTCATTCCTATGCCTGTTTCGTATCGTGACTATAAATCCATTAACTGCGCCGCTCTGTTTGATCACCTGTCTCAAATTTGTTTGAATGATTGCTGGTTTCTCGAATCTGTTAAGGATAAGTTAAATGTTTTTGTTTCTCATGTATACAATGCCTTTAATAATTTTGTCCCTCTCCGTCATATAACTGTTGCTAATAATTCGTGTCCTTGGTATACGTCAAATGTTAGATTGACTATAAAAAGAAAGAATAAACTGCACCTTAAATGGAAGAAGCGCCAAACTGCTGAAAATTGGGAGCATTTCAAACATGCTCGTAATGAGGCTGTCTCAATAGTTAGACAGTCCAAGAAAGCATTTTTTTTATAAAAAATTGAATTGCTCTCTTCCTTCAAAAGTTCTTTGGAAAAATATCCGAAATCTTGGAGTGTGTCGTAAAGACCATTCTGTGTGTAATGTTGAGCCTAACACTATTAATAATTTTTTCCTTTCTACTAGCACTGTCCCTTCTAATAATTTTCATTGTCAAACTATTACTTTTCCTGAAACAGATCTATTCACTTTTCATAATGTGGATGAGATTGAAGTCATTAATAGCCCTATTATGGTTCACAACAATAAAGTGCTGCGTCTTCCATCAAGTAGACACAACAGTCGAGTATACAAAGCAGAAGCGCTTTATTATGGTACACAGCAATACTTCGTTGTCCCACTTGATTGTGGAACGCGTGTGGAACTTATTACTTTTTGACAGCTATCAGCTGATAGACAGATTTGACAAATATTTTATTTATAAATATATGGAAAATTTGAAAAGCAAAAATAAACATTTCTTTTTTAATTTATTCGAGTGAGGACGAAGATGATGTAACGGTAGCACGAACTAGCAGACAGCTTCGAGACCGCTCCAATCCATTGGAATTACCCGAAAAAATCAATTCTGAAGCTGGCCACTGCCCTACGTTTCTTCGCCGATGGCAGCTATCAGAATCCCTGAGCGCACTCGCATTTCTATTGCACGTAGTTTATAGAAAGTAAACCAAAAAATTACTTCAAATACGAAAACATTTGAACATTTAAAAAAAAAAAGTCTTCATGACAAAAAAAAAAACTTATATACTATATGCAGTTGGTGGATTCTGCTCCATTTTGCGGATCAGGAGCTGAATTTTCTCCTTGTTGGATATAAATAATTTCCTGCAAAGAATAATCACATAATTATTGAAAGACGCGTCTTTTTATTTTGTTAAATATTTTTTTTTACTTTGTTGGAGCCATTTTCTTGTTTTTGCCGGCAACTACACAACACCAATGTAGCTAACTTCAAATTATGACAGATCAGTCAGACAATCAGACACAACTGTTGTAGATCATAATAGGTATACAGAATACACAACAGAGTTGCATGACAACAGTGAATTGCATTCATATGCTTTGCTGTCTACCATAATAGCATTTCACACATGGAAGACAGAAACAACTGCTGTGTTGTGAACCATAATTGGGCTATAAGTCTATTATGCTCTAACGCTATTGGTGATGATGGTATTCCTATTCGTTTTATTAAATTAATTTTACCTTATATTATTGTCCATTGGCGCACATTATTAACCACTGTTTTTCTACATCAAGTTTCCCTAGTTCATGGAAAATAGCTACAGTTATGCCTATTGCCAAAGTTGCTTGCGCTTCTGATATGAAGGATTATAGACCAATTAGTATTTTGTCTGCGTTTTCTAAAGTGTGTGAATCCCTTATGGCTAGTCAGATTACCGAATATGTTGGCACCAGAGATCCTCACTGAAAGACACTGTTTCATGAACCACAGTAAAAATTCATTGGCTTTCTTCAAGTTCAGACACATTTCCATTCACAACTTTGAATCTGAACAGACATTCGCGCACAGCACACAAAGGCAACGAGCAAAGTGAATATTCATCAAAGGCAGTGAATATACACCAAAGGCAATGAATATTCATTGCCTTTTTGCTGTCTCATTACCTTTGAACGAAAGCAACGAACTCGAGAGAATTATTCGTTGTTCGTCGCACGTTGCTCGTTGCTTCAAGAAAGATTTTCACTCAGTGTTGCATTGGAGATTTGATGAATGACACTTTAAGTAACCAATATTTGGTATAATATACAAACAAATTACAACTTTTTTATCATACAAAAAATTCATTAATAAAATGCTTAATTAAAAAAGTTTAAATTCATGTATGATAATTTTATTGGGTATTTTTTGTTGTCCGTTGAGGGAAAAAAGGTTTTATTTTGTGGGAAATTCCGAGCGAAGTCCATGGCATCACTGCCGAGATGTGATGCAAATTCATTACTGCGTAGTATTGCAGTATAAAATTACAAGAGTCCGCCTTCATGATTTTTGCAGTTGTTATTAAAAATCATATTGTCGCTATTGTGTAATCAAATTAACAAAAATATAAATATTTGATAATTAAACTGAGGTCATTCGTTTTTAAATTTTCGTAATCCGCTTCTTTCTGGCAGAAAAAAGTAAACAAAAAACAAGAAGTCTTCAGTGACGTCACGACAAAGTCACTGTTCACACGAAGGCGGTGGAATCTTAGTGTATAACCATTTTTGACGCATCAGGTGTGTAGCCTTGAAGTATGTGAAGTATTCTATGCCTGGAGGCTCTATAGTCCAACCGCGGCCTGTTAAAGTACATTTAGATGCGAACTGTGAAACTCGATTTGACATTTAAGCACAATTTAAATGGGAAATGCCATTTAATTGACGACTGTGAAACCGAACCTTAAAGTTTTATTCATCAAATCTCCAATGCAACACTGAGTGAAAATCTTTCTTGAAGCAACGAGCAACGTGCGACGAACAACGAATAATTCTCTTGAGTTCGTTGCTTTCATTCAAAGGCAATGAGACATCAAAAAGGCAATGAATATTCATTGCCTTTGGTGTATATTCACTGCCTTTGGTGAATATTATGAATATATGTTTCTGGTGAGAGTGAACTTCGGAAGCATTCGCGCTGATGAGCCTAGTGCTTGCTTGCCTTTTCGGTATGTATGCGTAAGGCACATTCTCATTCATTTTTTGATAGTGTGGCTCAAAACTAGAAAAGTGAGCATTCATGCCGTTCACTGGTTGACACCCATAAATTGCTGTCGCCTTATCAATCTGGGTTTCGTTCAGGACATAGCTGTGTTACTGTTATGCTCAAAGTTATTGATAATATACGCATCGAATATGACATAGGTAATGCCACATTTCTTTGTTTATTAGATTTCTCAAAGGCCTTCGATTCTGTGAATCACTCTATCTTGGTTAGGAAATTGAAATTTCTCTTTGGTTTCAGTAATAGTTTTGCTGACTTAATTGCTAACTATCTGAATGGCAGAATGCAGAGAGTCAAGGTGGGCAATGTTTTCTCAAATTACTGTGATATTAGGTCGGGCGTACCCCAGGGTTCTATCATTGGGCCTCTGTTCTTTAGTTTATTTATAAACGATATTTTTACTGTGTGCAATACTATGTTGATGCATGGCTATGCTGATGATATTCTAACCGAATTGGTTTAATTAAAGATCTTAGCTGCCGATTAAATGAAGACTTGATGACTATTCCCAAGAGGGCATGTGACAATGATCTTTGCTTAAATGACAAGAAATCTTACATTTTGCCTATCTTTAAGGATAAACTGGACCATAGCATAATCCCTCCCATATATTTAAATGATAAAAAATTACTAAAGTGAAAAATTTGGGGTTCCATATAAATTCTAGTCTTACATGTACTGACCATGTTAATAATATAATTAAAAAAATATTTTTTACTTTACGTTGCCCTCGAATATCTGCCAAATATACTCCCATGAAGATGAAGAAAAGACTTGTCATTCAACTAGTAGTTCCTTTAATTACATACTCTGAACTAATATACAGTAATCTTGATTCGCGTTCTTCACACAAATTACAAGTTGCATTTAATAATGCGGTCAGATTTGTTTTTGATCTCAGACGCTATGACCATGTTTCTGCTAAAAGCAAAGAGATCTTGGGTTGAAGCCTGCTTGGTTATTTGAACGCAAGAAACTGTATCTTTCTGCATAGGTTGATAGCTGGTAAAACTATCTCATACCTTTATAATAAGCTACGTTTCAGTGTTTCTAAAAGAAGTCAAAACCTTATAATACCGAGATTCAAGTGTCTTAATTCTACAAGATTTTTTTTTGTCAACGCCATTAAACTTTGGAATTCTTTACCAACTAGTATACAAATTATCGATAAAGCGAATAACTTTATGCATTCCATAATTCTATATTTTTCTATCATCTGATCTCATTTAGCTAAGACCTAGTATCTTATTCTTTTTATTTTTTCTTTTCTTTTTTTATTTTCTTTTACTTTTGTTCTTTTATTTTTTTATTGATTTATTGCTGTAATCTTTCTTTATCTTCTTATTTATTTATTATTTTTCTTTTCTTTTTTGTTTAAACTATAATTTCCACTTTTATTGTATTATATAAGTCTGTTCTTAATATATACTTCATTCCTACATGTACTATAAAAGAATCAATGTCTTATTGTACTAAGTATATATTAAATAAAAATTAAAAATTAAAGGGTTATATTTTAAAAAACTTGTTTTTTACTCTTTGTTTATTTTCCCCATTTTTTTTCTCCTCCCTTTTTTCTCTTTTTTACTCTTTACCCCAATGCGAACCGAAGTAAAAAATTTCAGCCCTGTAGCTTAAAAAATACAAAAGTTAGAACTTTAAATTGGCTCCATCCCGCTCCCCTTTGCCCCAACAACCCCCTTCCCTAAGGGTATAAAATTTCATTTTGCCAATAAGAACCCACCTACAAAATTTCGTCTTTGTAGCTTGAAGGAATTGGAAGTTATGGCATGTTTAAAAAAGGGGTTTGAGTCCCCCCACGGCCCCCTACGCCTCTGATGGACACCAAAATTTAATAGAATGCATTGACACCGGGGTTCTATCAGTGTTCCAGCTCTCTAGCTCATGTGGAAGTGTATGGAAAAGCTCGCCGCAGATTTGAGGATATATATATATATATATATATATATAGTCCACCCATAGCAAGTTAATATATGGGTTATAAAAATAGGGCAACACCGACAAAAATTGGATTTTTTATTCTAAGTTAGAAGTTCTAACTTCAGATTTTGGGGGTATAATCAAAATTCCTGGTATGTAGTTGTCATTTTTTTGGACAGACAGGTGGCGCCCCAAAGATCTGGGCATTTTTTTTGTAACGCAGTGTTATTGTATTTTGTTACTTATGTAAATAATAACATTTTCGAGTACGATTGAAACGTCTGTTTCTCGTCTTTTAATCTTACGCTTCTAAAGTTATCATTAAAAATAGTACACAAAAAGTACGATTACTTTGTCAAAATTATATGAGTACGATTACATTAAAGTAATCGTACTCAAAATATTTTAAGTACGATTACAAGCAATCGTACTCAAAAATTTTTGATTACCATTCTTGCAATCGTACTCAAAAGTACGATTACTGTAATTAAATTTTTTTTAGTACGATTAAAAGTAATCGTACTCAACCCTTTTTGAGTACGATTACAAGTAATGGATAACAAAATTTTTTTTGAGTACGATTACAAGTAATTGATTACAAAATTTTAAGAGTACGATTACAAGTAATCGATTACATATTTTTTGATTTTTTTTACTATTGGGTCAAAAAGAAGTAATACTATATATTACAGCTTATTACATTTTCATTTCTTTTTGGCCTGATTATCTTCTTTCTGAAAAACAAAAGCTACTAACAGTTAGGCTTTAGTTATAGACAAAATCCATTTGGTAAGTAAAACTAGATATACAACAAAAACAAAATACAATTTTACTAAGTTCCAATTTATAAATAAGTATTCATGCGACTTATTGACTTTCTGGTATCATCTATATCATTGCAAAGTGGCAGCACTGATATTGATAATCATATGGGATTACCGTTATAGCATTTTGTTTTAACCAAAACAAACAATTAAATTTATGCAGTGTGATATTTACTAGTAATTTTGTGTTCGTTAAGAAACAAATTTTTATTGTTTTTGTGTATGTATTTAGTACACACGGTTCAATTTAAAAAAAAAATTATGTTTTTTAATATTTTACTGTTCTATATTTCGCTAAGCTCTGATATTTCATATTAGGTTGAACCGAAATAAAAATATAATACTTGATCCAATAAAATTGTGTACTCAAAAAAATTTTTACGATTACAAGTAATTGTACTCAAACATTTTAGAGTACGATTACAAGTAATGGCAATCAAAATTTTTTGAGTAAAATATTTTCAGTACGATTACTGTAATTGTACTCAAAAAGTAATCGTAATCATACACGCACAGCTCTGCTTTCAACTAATTACATATTGGCATAATTTTTTTAGTCTTCTTTAAATTATTCAATTATTATTTGATTTCTATTGACTCCAAATTTACCAAAAAACTTAATCTCATCAGTAGTGAGTATATACGGTTTCTGGACTTTTTGAGAAGGAGCTAAATTCCGCCAGTGTATAAAACTTAAAGATTTCAGCTCTTTTCGGTCTTTTTTGCTCCTCCCCTCCAGCTCTCCTCCAGCTACAAGCTTGTGTCGCCACCTGGTGGGGTCTTTTGATTTGGTTGTCTCGGCTGAAAGTAGGGGCAGCCACCTGGCGGGAGGGCTTTTGATTTGGTTGGTGTCTGGGCTGAAAGCCAAAAAGTTTATTTTTCAGAATTTCGAATTATTCGTAAATATACAGAAGCTAAAGCTTCTGGTTGGAGTTTGTATGGACTAGTTGTAAATTAGCAATTGTTGAAACATGTTGTTATCGCTTAAAATTAAAAAATTTTTGGATCAATATAAATATATTATTAAGGAGGAACATTGGACAAGACTTGAGGATAGTTTAATTCTGGTTACTAATGTCGAGTGTGTTGGAATGTGTACATCAAAACAAGGAACGCATATTAGGAACTGTTCATGGAGCAACGACACTTGTACAGTAGGACCAGATACGTGTAGCTGCTTCTCATATGCTAGAAAATGTATTGATATTGAGGATCTTATGTCAAAATATAAATTATTTGAAAAAAGAATAAAACAAAAAACATAATTTAAACTTTATAAAACATCATTTTCTCTCACTAAGTATTCACGTTTTTAACTTTGGCAACCCTGTTCAACTTGTTCATAAGTGAATTTTTTGCTGAGATTTGAATAAATATTTTTAAATAGTTATACCGTGTTAATTATTTTGAAAACCTTTTAAATAAATTAAATTAAATAAATTAAATTCTGGCTACGTGCAATAAGTTTTGTGCAAATAACAAAATTTTGTGCGATATTTCCGTGAATTCCTGTCAGCTAAGTATCACAGCTTATAGTCTTTACTTTGACATTTCTTGTGTCACCAGCTTTATATAGATTCCACATTCTCAGACTGATCATATTTTCAGAGCATACTTTCAGGCACTTGTTTTAATATAATTTGAAAGTGTCTTTTCTTAGTCAACATTTTGTCTCGTTACAATTTACACTTTTTTACACTTTTTGTATTTTATTTTTTATAAATTTCGCATTTAAATATGACTAGCTCTTTCCGTAAGTGTGCCATTAAAGTCGATAACGAACGCATGGTCTCTTGTTGGCTTTTACGTCTTTTATCACGTCAAATGTGTATCCCTTACTGGTGGAGTAGTCGATCTGATCGAGGGTAAAAAAGGTCTTCGTTGGTCCTGCGAAGATTACCGCGATACAGAGCTGGACAACTGTAAATTGGTACGTCAAGCCCGAAAGGGATTTAATGATGTATCAAAGCACTTAGCAGCTGCCCAGTCTAAACTGAAGGAGTATGAAATAAACTTTCAGAAGTATAAATGTTTGGATGAAACAGCTCCGAAACAAAGTACTTCGGTTGGGCTTTTACCACCTGCCCCAAAGCCAATTTCAACTCCGACAACTCCATCCTTTTCCGATATGTTTGCTTCACCAGTTACATTTTATTCTCCTGATCCTGCGGTTTTCGAAACGAGGGTAGATGACGCTCCTGAGAAAAATATGAATGGAATCTAAAATATTGATAAAAATGTTTGTCCTTCCATAAATATTATTTCTCCAAAGGATTGTTTGCGGGAAGTACAAGAAACGAGAACCCCAAAAAGGCTTGTTGTTGTGCAACCTAAAAAATCTATTTTCGTGTCCAGATTTGCACCGGACACATTAACTGAAGATATTATATTTTATATTGATTCTAAACTCAATAAAACCGGTAATAATATTGTAACGTCGCAAAGGCTGGGGTAAGGACTCGTCGGATGTCCAGGGCTTCGTTGACAGAAAAAAATTTATAATTTACAGAGATTATAATATAAACAGAGACTTTATTCAATAATAATTCAAGTTCAAAAAGTTATAGATTTCGATTGGATTTTATTGGGCGAACAGTGGCAATAGTCGTCGATGTTTTGGCGTTATAGCTGATCGGCGACGTTGGCAATTGGTTGGGTGACGACGTAGATATGTGGCGATAGTTGATGATACCGTAGGTGTCGGGATGCGTAGTGCGATTTCGAAAAAGGATAGGCGGGAGCGTGGCTAGTGCGAGCGTAGGCGTAGCAAGGCTTGAACGTGGGTGAGCATGAACGGCAGACCAAAATGTCTCCAAGGATATTTGTGTAATACCACACAATGTTGTCCGTGGTTCAAAAATCCTTTGTCCTTCGAGGACCTTCGTATTTTCCATATACTTCCAGGTATTCTTCCAGAGATTTTCCGCTGCTCTTCACACGTTTGCCTCCACGCTGGTAGTCTCGCAAGTAGCCTGATTTCGGAATATTCGCAATAGCCCATTAGTATAATGTGATATAATAGGTTTTTATAAAATGAGGGTAAATACAAAAAGCAATATAATTTTATGTGATTATTGTAAATTAATTATGAGGGGGGGGGGAAAAGAAAGTTAATTAGTAAAAAATGAAAAAAAAGAAAAAATATAAATTTCAATTAGAGGCTGTAAAGGAAGTTTAGTTTTTGTTAAGAAAAATGGTAAATTTTAATTGTTTATAGCTGTATGAAAATTTGATTATTCCCCTTTTTTTTTTATAAAGTTCTTTTGTAAAATGAAAACTAATAAAAATGCAATTTTACAAGAATGGAGAACTGGCAAGAAGTTATTTGCCGGTACAGGCGGCTACTTCCCTGCCCTCATCCTTGTGTCCATCCAAAAATTCCTATTGTCCCAAAAGAGTGACTGGGGTGGAAGTTATTTGCCGGTACAGGCGGCTGCCCCCCTGCCACTATTTCGGTCCTGTCCCCCTTTACTTAACCTCAAAAAGTGTGACTGGTAGGAAGTTATTTGCCGGTACAGGCGGCTGCCTACCTGCCACCATTTTTGTCCCAGCCCAGAGTTCCTACTCCAAAAAGTGTGACTGGAGAAGAAGTTATCTGCCGGTACAGGCGCCTACTTCTCCTGCCACCATTTCTGTCCCATCCCAGAATTCCTAATCCAAAAAGGGTGACTGGGGCGGAAGTTATTTGCCGGTACAGGCGGCTGCCCCCCTGCCACCATTTTTGTCCCAACCCAGAGTTCCTAACAAATTCCTAACTACTACGTTATTATTATCAAAGACACTCACCTGATTTCGGAATATTCGCTATAGGCCGAAATCAGGTCGAGTGTGCGCTTTATATAGGGCCGTGGAATCACCAACTCCTGTTGGTGACTTGTTGCTCAACTTTCTGTCGTATCATGTGGTGAATTGTGGTACATGATTTGCCGTGCCTCTATCGTCGTCTCCCTTTCCCTTATGCGATTCCAACCTTACAACCCGTCTGGTTGTTCGTTTGGGTCGTGTCGTTGATACGGTGACCAGGTGTCGTTTTCTTCACTAACACCAATCAACTCGGTGACCAGGGTGCCACTGTTCGCCCCGTTTAGCCGACTTAAATTTAAACATTGGGATATTCAGATATTTATTGTAAATTCAAAAACATTGGTTTAATTCAAGACCTAAATATTTTGATAATATGCTGGCGACCATCGCCTGTCGCGAGAATGTGACGTCACCATATTTTTGGGGTCGTCACACCCCCCCTTTACTTCCGCGGACGAAAACGGACGACCTCTGTCCCGCTCCGTCCTAGGGTGACCAGGTAATCGCCTTCGTTGCGTCGGACCCGGAAACGGCTCCTCTGTCCAGGGGCCTTCCGGGCTCTGGCCTGATTTATTCGGCGCACCACGGCTGGACTGAGTGTGAACTCCTCTTCTATGGCCTGCTCCTCCTCTCGTGCAGGTGTTGTTGCCTGGGCTGGCGTGTGGGGTGTTGTTGGGCGTTTTGGTGATGGAGTGTGTGTCGGTTGTGCTGGGGATGGGATGCTAGGGCATGACCATGCCATCAACCCGCCAGGGGTCGGGATTTCTAACCAGCCTTCGTCTGCCTCATCATGGTGCAACGTCAGGTATGGGGTGCTATCGGGTGAAACATCCACCATGATGGCACTGGCTTTCGACGTGTGATCTTCTTCATCGTTGGGCATGGGCTCCCCAGGATTGCTTGCGTTGGGGCTGCCTATGTCCTCTTTAGGTGCACATGCTGTCTTCGTGGTTGATGGCCCTGTTTGGTCACTCACGCTGGCCGCTGGTGGCGCGGCGTGTGTGCGCTTCCCATCTTCCTCATTTGTGCTCATGGCCTGTCGTCCTGCCACCTGATATCGCCATCTTGCATTTCCGGGATGCCAATGCAATCCCCTGTATCGTAATCCCTCGGATTTCTAAAGCTATATTCTACTTCATGAAATTTTAAATATTCAGTATGTAATTCAATTTATTTTTGCAGCAGCAGGCATTTTCCCTCGGCTACTGCTATCTTACCCTTGTTCTTTACCTTTGCTTACCCTACGTCGTTGCCACTGCCTCCGACGCACTATCCCTTTCCCTAAATTCCCGTAAATCGCTCACATGTGCGTTTCGCTCCTGCGAATCGCTTTGCCTCCTTACGCGCACAATCACCGGTGAGATAAAATCCACTACTTGGTAGGGGCCATCGAATTTTGGTGCCAACTTGGCCGTAAATCCATCTATTGCTTTCGAAAGGTGATGCTGACGTACCAACACCATCTGTCCAACCTCTGGTTGCCATGATCGTCGTCTCAGATTGTAATGCCTCGCTTGGTCCTGGGCGGCTTTCTCCATACTCCTATGCACTATGTCGAATACTTCCACCGGCGTTTGTGTCATCTGTCCAGTGCCCACTGTCGCTTCATCATAAATAAAGGGACTTGGGTAGTCGTGGATCCCGGCCTTGAACAAGAAATGCGGGGCTGTAACCTGTCGTCTCGGACACGCCTGTGTTGATCGCCAGCGTGATTTCTGGCAGGAGTTCATCCCACCGCCTTTGATTATTCGTTTTGATGGTTCGATTCGGCCGCTCCGTGGCATTCTCCTGCGGCGTATAGGGTGCCGTGAACTGATGCCTAACTCCAAGTTCCTTCATGTACTTACAGAATGCCCTGCTCGTGAACTGGGTGCCGTTGTCCGTCACCAACACCTTGGGTATACCAAATCGCGCCAGGATTCGTTCGCGAAACGCCTTCTTGAGTGTGTCTGTGGTTGCCTTCCTCATGGGGATTATCTCCACCCATTTGGTGAACTTATCGACGAAAACTAGCATCATGGTGTTGCCGTGCGTTGACCGGGGTAATGGCCCCACAAAATCTGCGCAGAGTATCGCCCATGGCTCCTCTGCAATCTGCGTCAGCATCCGACCGGCTGGCTTCTGTTGCTCCGGCTTGAATTTTTGGCAGCTCTCACAGCTGCGCACATATTGACTCTCAGTTTCCCCTTTCTATATTGAATCGTATACCTATACTGTTGTAGCTCCAGCGCCCAGCGAGCGATCCTCCCTGAAGGACTCTCAATAGAGTTCAGCCACTTCAGCGACAGGTGGTCCGTAATGATGGTAAATTCGTAGCCTTCCAGGTATTCGCGCATCTTCCTTATGCCCCACACAATGGCGAGGCACTCCTTTTCGGTGGGTGAATAGTTGATTTCTGCTGCTGTTAGTCTTCGGCTGGCGTACGATACTACCCGCTCCTGATCCTCAATAACCTGCGTCAATACTACGCCCAGGCCTTGGTCACTAGCGTCTGTCTGCAAGGTGAACCGCTGCGAAAAATCCGGGCAGATGAGCACTGGTGCTTCGGTGAGTCGCAGCTTCAGTTGTTCGAATGCTTCTTGCTGCTCCTGCTCCCATTTCCACCGACGACTCTTTTTCAGCAATGCAGTCAATGGCTGGACCACCTTGGAAAAATCCGGCACAAATCTCCTATACCAGGACGCGATGCCCAGGCATCTGCGCAGCTCCCTCAAGTTGGTAGGCGGCTTTAGCTCCTGTATCGCTGCGATCTTCTCGGGATCTGTGTGTATTCCGTCCGGCGTGACAATGTGACCTAAATAGCGTATTTCCTGCTTAAAAAACTCACATTTTTCCACATTAATTTTCAGATTCGCCGCCCGCAATCGTCGGAAGACCTCCCGTAGGTTGGTCATATGCTCCTCCAGTGTGGTTCCCGTGACAATAATGTCATCGAGATACGCGAATGCATGCGGCTCCATCTCCGGCCCGATGACCCCGTCCAGGGCGCGCTGAAATGTCGCTGGTGCCGAATGAAGGCCGAATGGCATTACGCACCATTGATACAGTCCTCGACCTGGCACGGTGAACGCCGTGTACTGCTTGCTTCCAGGCTCCATTGGCACCTGCCAATAGCCGTTCTTCAAATCCAGGGTGCTGATGACTTTCGCATTCCGGAGTCGGTCCAGGATGTGCTGAATGCGTGGTAGCGGATATGCATCCGGCACCGATTTGGCGTTCAGCTGCCTGTAGTCCACACACAGGCGCCACTTTCCATTCTTCTTCCGCACCAGTAAGATCGGAGCGCTGTGTGGGCTCCTTGCTGGCTCAATGCATCCTTGCTGGATGAGCTCGTCGATCTGCTCGTTGATAATGCCCATCATCGCAGGATTCTTGGGATAGTACCTTTGTTTAATCGGCAGGTCATCCCTCATGATGATGCGGTGGCTAGCTATGGTCGTGGTTCCTCGCAATTTCTCAAACGGCGGCAACTCCTCCTCCAGAAACCTATCAATTAACAACTGGTTTGGCGCCCCGCAGAGTGCTGTCGTGGGCCAGTCGCCTGTTCTCTTCTTGTTCCACCAGTTCTCCGTCAGCATCCCTAATCTGTGAGTGCATCCTTACCGTGTGGGTTCCAAGAGTCATCGTAGCGTGGATATGTCCCAAGAAGTCCAACCCGAGGATAAGCGGATCCGTTGAGGTGTGCAGCACCAATACCATCATCCTCTTTGATCGGCCTCCCATGGCCACTTCCAGCACCAGAGCCTCGGTGACTGTGGTCAATGATCCATACGCTAGCCGTATGTCGTGTTGGATGTTGACTTTGTTGCGCGGTGTCCAAAACTGCTTCGCGTAATCGCGACTAATGAAGCACCGTGTGGCCCCTGTGTCGATTGTTGCCGTTGCCTCTACACCATCAAGGGTAACCAGTGCAGAGATTCGGCGTCCATCAAAATCTAAAGTTCGCGTTGTGGGAGGGGTTCGGTAGTCGGAGTGCCGGCCGCCCCTCGTTCTCTGCCGGTTCCGCTGTCGTTTCCCGCCTGCCTCCTGCAACACTCAAATGTCCGTACGCCTCGCCGACCGCACTCCCAGCAGTGTAAGACCAGGTTCCCTGTACATTCGTTCCGGAAATGTCCTTCCTCTCCACATCTATGGCAAGTCCGTCGTGATGGTCTCGGTGCACCGGCTGTTTCTGCAAGCTGGTGTCGTTCCTCTGTCACTCGCATCGGGGTGCTCCGGGATGCATTGGTGTCCTCCTGCAGTCCCTCTAAATCTTGCGCCAATGTCAGCAGCTCGTCTAACGTGGTGAAGTCTCGGCGTTTTACATACCATCGATAATCCACGTGACTGTTCCTGTAAATCCGGCTGAGTTTCTCCTCGTCCCCATAGTTGGCGTGTCTCATCATGTCCTGCAAGGTAAGGACGTAGTCCTTGAAGTCCTCGCGCGGCTTCTGCACTCGTTGGCGGATGGCGTCATCTAACTGCTCGAAGTAGCGTCCGGGTAGGAAGAACGACAGGAAACTGCTCTTGAAGGATTCCCACGTCGTCCACTGGCGGTGGTTGTTCCTAAACCAGGTGAGCGCCTTCTCCGTCAACAGCTCCGGCATCATTCGTGGCATCTCATCCTTACCGACGTTGTATGTGGTCACTAGCTCCTCTATACGCTCGATAAATGCGATGGGGTCGGGCCCGCCATTATAGCGCACTGTCCACTTCCTCACTTGGTCAATTATCGTGGGCCGTGGTGGATGATACGGCCATGGGTATCCCATCGTGGTGTTCATCGGTGCAGCCGCTGGTACACTGGCTGGTACTTCTCGTCGTGCCGCCTTGACTGGCGGGGGTACAAAAGACACATTTGCCTCCCATTTCCTGACGTGGCTGCTCGTCGGTGCCGGCTCCATGGTCTCCTTCAGTGGGGGTGGTAGACTGCCCTCTTCCGAGCTTGCCTCGTGGTATTCCTCGTCACCGGCTTCCTCGTCTGCTGCCGCACCTGACATACCTGCCTCCTGACTGCGGGCGTGCTTGGCCTCCAATTCGATTAGCCGCTCCATATGTTCGCTGTTGGCTCCTTCCTCTTTCACGAAAGCGACAAACCGCTTCCTCATCTCCTCGACGCTGCCGCTGCCGTCGAAACCGAACTCCTGGGCGTATGTGCGTAGCTCATCGCGTCGCAGGTAGTTGATCCAGGTCGTTTTCACCATTTTGCGTTCACTTACTCGCCGTTCAATTTTTTATATCCAATCGTTGCTGTTTAAGTTGTTAAATCTGCTGCCTCCTGGTGGTGGCTTCTTTATTTGATTATTGGGTGGTGGTTGTTTTTCGTCTTCTTCTGTTTACTGTCCCTGCTCGGGCGCCATCTGTAACGTCGCAAAGGCTGGGGTAAGGACTCGTCGGATGTCCAGGGCTTCGTTGACAGAAAAAAATTTATAATTTACAGAGATTATAATATAAACAGAGACTTTATTCAATAATAATTCAAGTTCAAAAAGTTACAGATTTCGATTGGATTTTATTGGGCGAACAGTGGCAATAGTCGTCGATGTTTTGGCGTTATAGCTGATCGGCGACGTTGGCAATTGGTTGGGTGACGACGTAGATATGTGGCGATAGTTGATGATACCGTAGGTGTCGGGATGCGTAGTGCGATTTCGAAAAAGGATAGGCGGGAGCGTGGCTAGTGCGAGCGTAGGCGTAGCAAGGCTTGAACGTGGGTGAGCATGAACGGCAGACCAAAATGTCTCCAAGGATATTTGTGTAATACCACACAATGTTGTCCGTGGTTCAAAAATCCTTTGTCCTTCGAGGACCTTCGTATTTTCCATATACTTCCAGGTATTCTTCCAGAGATTTTCCGCTGCTCTTCACACGTTTGCCTCCACGCTGGTAGTCTCGCAAGTAGCCTGATTTCGGAATATTCGCAATAGCCCATTAGTATAATGTGATATAATAGGTTTTTATAAAATGAGGGTAAATACAAAAAGCAATATAATTTTATGTGATTATTGTAAATTAATTATGAGGGGGGGGAAAAGAAAGTTTAATTAGTAAAAAATGAAAAAAAAGAAAAAATATAAATTTCAATTAGAGGCTGTAAAGGAAGTTTAGTTTTTGTTAAGAAAAATGGTAAATTTTAATTGTTTATAGCTGTATGAAAATTTGATTATTCCCCTTTTTTTTTTATAAAGTTCTTTTGTAAAATGAAAACTAATAAAAATGCAATTTTACAAGAATGGAGGACTGGCAAGAAGTTATTTGCCGGTACAGGCGGCTACTTCCCTGCCCTCATCCTTGTGTCCATCCAAAAATTCCTATTGTCCCAAAAGAGTGACTGGGGTGGAAGTTATTTGCCGGTACAGGCGGCTGCCCCCCTGCCACTATTTCGGTCCTGTCCCCCTTTACTTAACCTCAAAAAGTGTGACTGGTAGGAAGTTATTTGCCGGTACAGGCGGCTGCCTACCTGCCACCATTTTTGTCCCAGCCCAGAGTTCCTACTCCAAAAAGTGTGACTGGAGAAGAAGTTATCTGCCGGTACAGGCGCCTACTTCTCCTGCCACCATTTCTGTCCCATCCCAGAATTCCTAATCCAAAAAGGGTGACTGGGGCGGAAGTTATTTGCCGGTACAGGCGGCTGCCCCCCTGCCACCATTTTTGTCCCAACCCAGAGTTCCTAACAAATTCCTAACTACTACGTTATTATTATCAAAGACACTCACCTGATTTCGGAATATTCGCTATAGGCCGAAATCAGGTCGAGTGTGCGCTTTATATAGGGCCGTGGAATCACCAACTCCTGTTGGTGACTTGTTGCTCAACTTTCTGTCGTATCATGTGGTGAATTGTGGTACATGATTTGCCGTGCCTCTATCGTCGTCTCCCTTTCCCTTATGCGATTCCAACCTTACAACCCGTCTGGTTGTTCGTTTGGGTCGTGTCGTTGATACGGTGACCAGGTGTCGTTTTCTTCACTAACACCAATCAACTCGGTGACCAGGGTGCCACTGTTCGCCCCGTTTAGCCGACTTAAATTTAAACATTGGGATATTCAGATATTTATTGTACATTCAAAAACATTGGTTTAATTCAAGACCTAAATATTTTGATAATATGCTGGCGACCATCGCCTGTCGCGAGAATGTGACGTCACCATATTTTTGGGGTCGTCACAATATAAATGCTTTTAAATTCATAAGCTAGAAACATTTCATCTTTCAAATTATCTGTGCCTGCAGAATTGTTTGATGAGATTGTTAATACAAATGTTTGGCCGGATAAAACTTTAGTTCGTGAATTTGTTTATAAAGAAAAATCCAATCTAGTTGTTTTTGCCGTGTGGTTCTTAAAAAGTGGGGTGTTGAAATGAAAGGCGATACAGGGGTTTAATTTTGGAGGTTTCACAAATTGGGTTTTAATTAATAATTCAAATTCACTATTTTAGGGTTTCAAGTCAATGTTAATATAAGTTTAATGTAAATTCAATGTTTAATGTAAATTTAGTGTTTCGTGTAAATTTAGTGTTTAATGTAAATTAAGTGATTCATGTAAATTCAGCGTTTATATGTTTGCGTATACTTGTTGTTGCGTAGTTGTTCTTATTTATGATGTCTTCTGAGTGTTTGATTGTTGTCTTCTTTGTGGGTGGGGTTGAAGTGATGCTGTTGCTGCTGATGCTGTCGATCGAATGGGAAGTGTTTGATTCCTCCTTCTAAAGCCGACCGCCTGTCTGCTTTCTGTTTGCATGCGGTGAGAGGAAATACATTAAGATTTTTTTGTGTAACTTGAGGAGAGCGGATCTGTTCATCACGGTAGTTGGCTACGCGTGTGAACATCCCGCCCACCTTGCAAGATCTGCAATTAGAAAATATGTTATTAGGGTCTCAAAATAATAATTGAAAATTAAGGGGCAACAGCCTTTGGAAATATATGGTTCATTTATAGTTCGGGAAAATTTTATGAGATCATACTTATAAAGTGGTTGGTCCGGATAGAACCCAACCAAACTCGGTACTTTGTGCCACGGCCATACCATGGCACTTTTTACTATTGAACCCTTCAATAATTGTGCGTACACATCAGCTCCCAGCTCAATTTCAACCAGCTTCGTTGACGTAAATTGTGGGTCTGCATAATGCAAGTTGTCAAAAAGGGTCTTCGCCGACGACCTAATCTCCTCCTTGTACGGGGTGTAGGGCACATCGTCTGACTCTCTTGCTTGGATCTTGAACGGGCGACTGTTGTCTAGTCGTGATCCAATCACGAGTTGGTAGCTTCGGTGGGGACCAATCTTGGTACTCTCTAACCGACATTGTTCTGCTAAGTCAGCCGAGATGATGGAGTTCGGCCTGCAAGGGTTAAGTAGCGCCCGCACATTTGTCCATTCTCCTTTGTGTCGTATTTGGATGGAGGTCGTCGGCAATAGGGTCTGCTTTGGTAAAGAAGGGGCAGCTTTAGAGTGTTTACCGGTAAACCGCTCTCCCGTATGTATGGCGTCCAGCAGCCGTGGATGATGGTCATCCACGGCTGCAAAGTTGTGTGATGCTTCCGTGAACACACCGCACATGTTGCCTTGCTGGTGCAATTGGAAGCCCTATGTGACCGGGCCAAACAATTGACACAGTAGTGCATTTTTAGCACCGTTTCGTATTTGTCGGTGAGATTCATCTCTACGAAACGGGAGCATGTCAGTAACCGGTGGTCTTTGTGACAAAGGCCACATGCTACATGTCGACCCTTCATGCTCCTTTTCGACGTGGTGGACTGATCATCCCGGGCAGGCCGCCGGAACCTATCAAGCCGTTGTTGTAAACGGGAGCGTGTCACTTCCTCCGGTTTGCGGATTTTGTTTAAACTTCCTTTCGGAAGATGCTGGGGTCGGTGGGTAGAGCGGCGCGGGGGCGAGTCGGCTACGGCTCTTCGGCAGTAACAGGGTGATTTTGTGGATGGTTTGTTCCGAGTCATAGCTGAAAGTACATTGGGTTAGAAAGAGGGTTAGTAATAAATTAGTTTTAGCAAGTATATCTTAATTAGACGGCAAAACTACAACTTTTGTAATGGGTCGGGTTGTAATACCAGTCGCCGTTCTAATATCTACTACTCGCGTTCTAGCATGGGGTCCCAAGTATGTTTTAAGAATTCTGCCACTCGTTTGGGGGCAGATTTTCGTGTCGGATTACCACTAAATCGTCCACTTCTACGTTTCGCTGTGGGTATTTCCACTTGTATCGCTTGTGGAGCTCTGTCAAGTATTCCGCTTTCTCTTATGGTGTAGAATCTTCAGTTTTTGCCACCGATTTACGATACTGATGTTGGCATCACTCAAATCGGGTTCAGCAGGCGACAGTAACGGCATTCCGATAAGGAAATGTCCAGGGGTCAGGGGGCTAAATCTTGCGAATCTTCACTAGTTGGACTTAAGGGTCTGGAGTTTAGACACCCCTCAATTTTTGCCAGTAGGGTTGAAATTTCTTCGAAAGTAAAACGCTGAATGGGTGAGATCTTTTTCAAATGGGTCTTGAAGCTTTTTACTCCTGCTTCCCAAAGTCCACCCATATGTGGAGCACCGGGAGGTATGAAGTGCCATTCTAAATTCTGAGAGCTGTGGGTCATAGTCACTTGATTTTGTAGTGATCTTAAGAATTCCTGTCGGTCTTTTTTTATCATTTGGCTTGCTCCTACGAAGTTCGTACCATTATCGGAATAAAGAGCGACGGGGCATCCGCGTCGAGAAAAAAATCTTGCAAAAGCAGCCATAAATGCCGCCGTGGACAAGTCACTTGTGGGTTCCAAATGTATCGCTTTCGTAGCAAAGCACACAAAAACACAAACATATCATTTGGTTATCAAGCATGCTCGACCTGTATAATTCGAAATCGATTCCGGTATTGGTAAAGGGTCGTGAAATTTGGGTTCGCTCCGGGGGCAATGCCGCCATGCGCTGGGTCTACTGTTTCTTTTTGTGTAACACGCATATTTTACAATTCTGGATAGTTGATTTTATGAGTGTTTTTAATTTTGGTACCCAAAATTCTGTCCTCATAATTCGTAGGACTGCTTGGTTTCCCCCATGAAGGGTGACTAAATTTGTCATTAGGGTCAAGTGTCGTGAAAATCTACTGTGGTATGGTAACAAAATAGGGTGACGTTCATTATACGACAGTCCAGTGGTATTGGCTAATCGTCCGTTCGCTCGTATAATTCCATTTGAGTCGAGGAATGGGGTCATTGTGAGCAATGTACTCTTTCGAGATATTTGGGTCTTTTTATTCAAGCTGTCATACTCATCGGAAAAGTACCGCTTCTGACATATCAGAATCAGTCGTTCTCTCATCATTTTTATCTCGTTAGAGGATACATTAACTGTGCTGTATGACTCTGTAAAGTGTGAGGGTCTGGTACGACGACAAAATCACATGACATACGACAATACACGCAGTGCTCGCGGTAACGAGGAAAATCGGTCTAACACATCAGTTTGATCTTGTACTGTTGCCACGAAACACTTCTTCTGCTCGGGTATGAGATGGGAGGGTGCATTTGGAATTATTTTGGGTTTGGTAGATTGGTGGTTCGACCAGTCATCCTGTGGTTCTCGCTGCCAGTCTGGTCCGTGCCACCATAGAGGATGGTTTTGGAGTCCAGTTGGATTACAGCCCCGACTGGCAACATCGGCGTGATTGTCCTCAGTGTCGACGTGGTACCAATGATCCGTGCCAACCTTTTCAACGATAGTCGATATACGATTCGCGACGAACGTCGTCCACGTGCAAGGTGGTTTCTTCAACCATGCTAGCACGATAGTGGAATCGGTCCAAAAGTGAACTTGGTATTGGGTCAAATTCAGTTGAGGTAAAAGGGTCTCTGCCATGTCAGCTAAAAGTACGGCTCCGCAAAGTTCTAAGCGAGGAAGTGAAATGGTTTTTACAGGAGCCACTCGCGTCTTCGGGAAGACTAGGGTCGAGAAGATCTTTCCATCGGGGTGTGTAACGCGCATATAAAATGCTACGGCATATGCCTTTTCGGAAGCGTCACTAAAACCATGAAATTCAATACTGGTTGCGGGTGAATACTGAGTCCACCGGGGTATTTCAATTTGATTGATAGATTCATAATCATCAACAAACTGACTCCATTTGTGGAGGGTTTGTCTAACCATGCTTGTTGCATGATGATTTTTGCGCTTACTACCACGGGTGCTAACCAGCCAGCGGGGTCAAATAGTTTGGCTAAGGTGGATAACAACGATCTTTTAGTGACAGTGACCGATTTCTCTAAACTGGGAACTGAAAAGAAAAACAAACCCCGCTTTGCGTTCCAGCGAATCCCTAGGGTTTTGGCATTACAGGCCTCAGACAAATTTAAAAAAACCTTCATCTAATAAATACTCTTTTGGAAAGTGTGTTAGAAGTTCGGGTGTGTTGGCTGTCCATTTACGTAGCGAAAGTCCTGCTGAATCCAGTGTAGTCGTCAATTCTTGCTGGGCCTTCTGCGCGTCTGGTATGGTATGGTCACCGGCCAGCACGTCATCTACGTACATATAGTTGCTCAATATTTGTGAAGCACGCGGGTGAGTGATTCGTATTTTTCCGCTAGTTGATGAAGGGTCCTGATTGCTAAATACGGTGCACAGTTAACACCAAAGGTGACAGTCTCCAACTCGTATTCTTGGATGGGGTCGGTGATATTCTGTCTGAAGAGTAGTCTTTAGTAAGGTGTGTGGGTCGGGGTCAAACGAATTTGCCGATACATTTTTTGACTATCGGCGTTAAAAACGTATTTATAAAACCTCCACTTGGTTATGAGCAAGACTAAATCCTGCTGTAAAATCGGCCCAGGATACAAAATGCATTGAGACTTTTTCCATTGGATGTGTGACTTGACGCGTTGAACACCACACGCACCTTGGTGGTCACACGATCAGGTTTTATGATGGCGTGATGGGGCAAATAATACGAAGATGTTGGGTCCTGTTCTGTGGAATGGGGCGGTACCAATTTCATATGACCAAGATCAATGTATTCTTGAAGTACCTATTCATAATCTGCCTTGAGTTGGGGTCTTTTTAAGAGAGAATTTTCCTTCCTTAGATATTGTGCCATTGCAATATGCCTGGAATTTCCAAGGGTGGTGGGTTCTTCTTTTTTGAAGGGTAGGGTGACTATGTACCGTCCATCATCATCACGTTGCGTTGTCGTCCGAAAATTTTCCTCACAAAACTTGTCGGCGTCGGTCTCCAATGGGTTCTTGGGGCTTTCTTCGATTTCCCAAAAGCGGGTTAACAACTTATCTAGGGTCACTGTGTTTAGGAAAGAAACAATTTTGTTGGGTCGAGAGGATTCTGGTACAGGGCCTGTGAGAATCCAGCCAAATTCAGTTTCTTGTGCCAACAACGTGCCAAGAACGTTTTTCCTAACACCGTTATAAATTATTTGTGGGTACAAATCGCTGACAATGATCATGTCAAGGGGTCGAGTTTGGTAGAACTGGGTATCTGCTAATTCCAGATCTCCAAGATTTTCTAATAGGGTAGGGTCAATTCCGTACGTTGGCAACTCTGACGTTAAAGTTTTCAACACCAGGGCTTGGGTCGTTACCTTAAACTGAGAATTTAGTTTAGAACTCAGAGTAATCGAACAAGATTTTGATGGGTTAGCTGATATGGTTTGATTTAAACCTGAAACTTGCGCTATTATCGATTGAGTCGGCAGTTCCAGTTTTCGCCTTAATTGGTCCGAAATAAATGTTGCTTCGGAACCAGAATCGATTAAAGCCCTTGCCAAAAATTGAGAACCTTGGTGTTCTACTTTTACCATCGCTGTTCCTAGCAGGATATTTTTTACCTGGGTTAAGGGTGGGTTTCGACTATTGGACTGTAATATAGTGGTAAACGCCTGCCTAGAAGTAGATGGCTTATCATCATTCTGATTTTGGGTCGCTGTTGGGTCTTGGGTTGGCCTATGTAATAGAGAGTTGTGTCTCTTCTTACAGAATCTACAACCAAATTTACTTTTGCAGTTTTGTATGCTATGTGAAATGGCTAAACAATTAAAACAGCATCCTGCCTTTTTTACTGCCTCTTGTCTCTCTTCATACTTCATGGCAATGAACTTGGGGCATTCGCGCAAGATGTGCTGCTCGTTGCATATTCTGCAAAAAGCACCATCTAATTCAAATTTTTTCTTAGAGGGTTCTGGGTCAGATCGGGTATTTGCTTTACTTTGCATGGGAGCTTTTGGTTTTTTCTGGGGCTGTGTCACATTAACATGAAAAGATTTAACTCGTTTTTCACTTGAGTTATTGGGTCCCTGCTTATTAATGGCCCCTTGATGAAAGGGCTTCATTGCTGAGGCTTTGATGTCTCCTACTGATTCAAGGTTCTCAATTTTTGGCAAGGGCTTTAATCGAATCCGGTTCGAAGGACCAATGTTTTTGCCGTGTGGTTCTTAAAAAGTGGGGTGTTGAAATGAAAGGCGACACAGGGGTTTAATTTGGGAGGTTTCACAAATTGGGTTTTAATTAATAATTCAAATTCACTATTTTAGGGTTTCAAGTCAATGTTAATATAAGTTTAATGTAAATTCAATGTTTAATGTTAATTTAGTGTTTCGTGTAAATTTAGTGTTTAATGTAAATTTAGTGATTCATGTAAATTCAGCGTTTATATGTAAATTCAGCGTTTATATGGTTGCGTATACTTGTTGTTGCGTAGTTGTTCTTATTTATGATGTCTTCTGAGTGTTTGATTGTTGTCTTCTTTGTGGGTGGGGTTGAAGTGATGCTGTTGCTGCTGATGCTGTCGATCGAATGGGAAGTGATTGATTCCTCCTTCTAAAGCCGACCGCCTGTCTGCTTTCTGTTTGCATGCGGTGAGAGGAAATACATTAAGATTTTTTTGTGGAACTTGAGGAGAGCGGATCTGTTCATCACGGTAGTTGGCTACGCGTGTGAACACTAGTAAATCCAGTTCAACTTCCTCAAAGAAAATTAAATTCTAATCAAAAAAACTAAAACAAATCCCGAATAATGTTGTTTTTGGGTTTTGTACCAAAATATTCGAGGGCTAAATACAAAGTTGAACGATATTTATATTAAAAGTTTCGATTGTAGTCATAATGTCTTGGTATTTACCGAAACTTGGCTTAAACCAAATATTTTTGATTCAGAAATTCTGTCAAATTTTTCGGAGGGATCGTAAATGTAGGACTGTGGTGGAGTCCTCATTGCAGTAAAAAACTTTTTTTCATCTGAGGAAATCATACTTTCAGATGTCTCTGACTTGGAATTTATTTGTGTACGAATTCGAGTTTTTAGTATCGATATTTTCGTTACTTGCTCCTATATCCCACCGAATTCCGATATTACCGTTTATCTAAGACATGGTCGCTTTTATCATTGGTTTACTCAAATGTTAAACCTGCCGATTCCATTGTTGTTTTTGGAGACTTTAATATACCGAATATATCTTGGAATTTTTGTAGCGATTCAAACCAGTTTCTTCCGTATTCTTCTCGTGACTGTTTAAATGCCTTTATGGATTCATTTTCAGATATGAGTTTACAACAAGTAAACGGGATTGAAAATAAGAATAGTAGAATTTTGGATTTAATTTATGTTGACGACTCTTCGAAGTTTTCAGTGCACCGCTGTGATGCTTTTGCATGTCCAGAAGATAACCCTCACCCAACACTTGAATTATCTTTCGAATTTGTTCAAAACAACTTAGAACCAGTTTCTACACCGTTGAAGTCATTTTTTTGCTTCAAGAATACAAATTTTGTTAAAATGAACCAACTCTTATCTGAAACTAGTTGGGACATGAACTTTGAAGATGTTGATGACTGTGTATCAATTTTCAATTGTACGCTCAGCAAAATCTTCTAGATATGTGTTCCAAAGAACATTAAAAAGAATTCGAATGAACTTGGTGCTGTATGGTTTACAAAACAATTGAGGAAACTTAAAACTTCGAAAACTCGGGCATTTAAAACATATGAAAGAACTTTAAACCTTCAAGATTATTCTAAATATTCGCTTCTGAGACATAAATATCAAGTACTTAATAAAAAATGCTATGATGAATATTTGAACGATTTGAAATCCAAAATCAAATACGATTCTAAAACTTTTTATAACTTTGTAAATTCAAAAAGGAAAAACACTGGTTTTCCAACTACAATGAAATGGAATGATTGTGAGTCCAACAATCCTACTGAGATTTCAAATATGTTTGCTGACTTCTTCAAAACGACATATTCTGATAATACTTATGGCAACACATTATATCCATATAACATCCCCACTTATAATTCCATTTTCAATCCTGTTATAGAATCTGAAGATGTCTTACAACACCTAAAATCGTTGAAATATTCATATAGTGCTGGTCCAGATAATATTCCTAGCTGTATTTTGAAAGTTTGTGCAGAAAATTTATACATTCCACTTTCAAATATATTCAATGCCTCTATTGAAAGAGGTTATTTTCCGAATTCATGGAAAGAGTCATAGATTATTCCTCTTTATTAAAGTGGAACCAAATCATTCGTATCTAACTATAGAGGTATTGCTAAACTTAGCACAATACCAAAGTTATTTGAAGAAGTTGTCACAAAGCAATTGGTTCACTCGGTCACAACATTAATATCTCCTTCACAACATGGTTTTCTGAGAGGTAAATCAACATCTACAAATTTATTGGAATTTTCTACATTAACAATAAAGGGATTTTCAAAGAATCTTCAAACAGATGTCATATATACTGATTTTAGTAAAGCTTTTGATAAAGTTAATCATTATGTGTTGATTGAAAAGTTTATAAGATATGGATTCCCAGATCTTCTTTTAAAATGGGTAGAATCGTATATGACAAATCGGAAGCAACAGGTGTTATTCGAATCATCAACATCAAAAACTATAGATGTCACCTCTGGAGTTCCTCAAGGAAGTCACTTAGGTCCTATTCTGTTTAATCTTTTTATAAATGACCTTCCTTCTGTCATTAAACATTCGAATGTACTGTTGTATGCTGATGACGTTAAATTGTTTCTATCCTATGACATCTTAGATCAACATAAGTTGTTACAATCAGATCTGACCAGTATAGCTATCTGGTGTGATAATAACTTAATGGAACTGAACCTGAAAAAATGTAAATTTATGACATTTGCTAGAAGACACCAACTTTCATCGCTGTATCATATAAATAACTGTAATATAGAAAAGGTTTTTACTTTTGTGGACCTGGGTGTAGGGATGGCTAAGTCGACAGTCGACTAGTCGACTTTTTATAACTTCGACTTTTTTATAACCCTTATATTAACTTGCTTTGGGCGGACTATATATATATATATATATATACATATATATATATATATATATATATATATATCCTCAAATCTGCGCCGAGCTTTTTCATACACTTCCACATGAGCTAGAGAGCTGAACACTGATAGAACTCCGGTGACAATGCATTCTATCAAATGTTGGGGTCCATCAGAGGCTTAGGGGGCCGTGGGGGGACTCAAACTTTTTTTTTTTAAACATGACATAACTTCCGATTCCTTCAAGCTACAATGATGAAATTAGGTGGGTGGGTTCTTATTGACAAAATGATTTTTTATACCCTTCGGAAACGGGGGTGTGGGGGCAAAGGGGAGCGAAATGGAGCCAATTTAAAGTTCTAACTTTCGTATTTTTTAAGCTACAGGGCTGAAATTTTTCACTTAGGCTAGCATTGGGGAAAAAGAGTAAAAAAGGAAAAGGAAAAAGGGGGAAACAATTTTTTTTTTTTTAACCCAAAAAAATTTTTTAATTGTAAAAATTTAAGAAGAAAAACTATACGGGCAAAATATAAATGAAAAAGAAATATACCGAAAAAAAAAATTTTTTAAAAAAAAGGGGAAAATAAAAAAAGAGTAAAAAACAAGTTTTTTAAAATATAACCCTTTAACCGACTAAAAAGCTGAAAATAAATTTCCTTGAAATTAATTTCAGCAATTTCGATTTAAAATTAAGGGTTTTTGGCGACTTCAAAATCTGCAATGATATTAGGAATAAAGTAGCCAAAAACCCTTAGGAAATTTATTTTCAGCTTTTTAGTCGGTTAAAGGGTTATATTTTAAAAAACTTGTTTTTTACTCTTTTTTTATTGAAGTCGACTTTTGTACTCGAAAGTAATCGACTAGTCGACTATTACTGTAGACTATCGACTTTTGGTTTTCGTTTTTCGACTTTTCCTTTTGTTTCGCTTTGTTGACAACACTGACAAAATGTGATTACTTTCTTCACTTCGAAAATATGTGATTACTATCTATACGACAATATTTGACAAAATAGTGAACATTTTTGAGTTGAAAAAATGCCGCCAAGTGCAGTTTGGCTGCACTTCAAAAAAATGCAGTCAGTAAGTCAGTTTTTCATAACATTTTTATACCCCCACACACACTGTGGCAGGGTATACTCACTTTGTCACAACGTTTGTAACGCCCATAAGGAGGCGTGTCCGGTATGGAAAAGTATATATATTCTTGATCAGCATCACCTCCTGAGTCGATTTAGCGATGTCCGTCTGTCCGTCTGACCGTCTGTCCGTCCGCACGATAGAGGTCGCACTTTTGGAGTTATCGACTTGAAACTTTGGGTACATGTTTTTCTCGTGAATACTGAGATCAAGTTCGAGAATCAGCCAAATCGGACAAAAACTGGGCGTGGCTCCCATACACCGAAAAAAAAGGTAAAAATTGTTCAAGTCTTTTTTATTGTTGTATTCGATTGGAAATGTTTAGAAACGTATTTTTGACATGGTCCGAGGTTCCGAAGCCACATATATAAGGGTCTGAATGGGGTCTTGAGACCAAAATTTTTTTTTTGGTGGATTTGATTGGATCCGGGCTCCAAAACCACCTATAATTGGGTCAAAATAGGGTCTTGAGACCACATTTTTTTATATTCGAGGTACTTCTTCCTACAGTGTGGGGGTATTTCAGCTTCGGTATAGCCGAAGATAGTCCACTCTCTAGTTTTTTTTGCTAATACTAAAGAAAAAAACCATAAAATGCAAACAAAATTAAAATCAACAACAACACCGTTTTTCTTATTTTCAAAATAAATCTTTTGATTTTTCATTAAAGAAAGGTAGATCTAAAAATAATAAAACAAAACATTTTGCAAAGAAAACCCGAAGGTGAGTTTATGAAAAAAGGATTCATTCTAAAATCGACGTATTGTGTTCATATATTTTTAGTTTTATTGCATATCATATTACTAAAGAACATTTTTTAAAAACTAAACCGAAGTGTTTACTTATTGTTTTTTAAATAAACCTCAAACTGTATTGAAATACAGTCTAAATTCTCTATAGTGAACTTCTATACAATGAAGTGATTTCCTGATCCCGTGCGAATTCATTGTAGGGAAGTTCGACTGTATATTATTGAAATTCATGTCTTTTTGGATTTGAGAACGACAGTTGATATCCAATTGAGGAAAAAACCTTTATGAATTATTAGCGTCATATTCTTTTTTGGTACACGACAGTTTTCAATTAAAAAATACATACTGAAGTTTCTCTTCAGTTCTGTCAAATTTCATAATTTGTTGGGTATTATTTTAGAGATTTAGGGGCTGTTCGACACCCAAAAGCCCTCGCATTCCATCCTGGGTACGTTCCTGATTTTATTTTAAAAACACTTTCATTTGATTCACATAAAATTTCGAATAATTATAAACTTTCACAAGATGTTCCACTTTGATGTAAATGTGAACCGTGATATTCGTTTTATATCGAATGTCCGAACTGCAATTTGAAAATTGTTTTTAATAAAATAAAATATCAAGGAGATACATAGGTTTCTCTTGAATTCTGTTAAATTTCAAAACAATTCTATACATTTTTCTATTACTTCGTCGATTTTGGGGGTGGGGTTGTTTTTTTTGTCGTTTGGATACTATGTACCGTTTTAATACAATGTACCTATACCAACTAAAATTGGATATTGAATTAAAGGTTTCTCTTGCATTTTTCTCGGAAAAGTCGATTTTTGTCGAAAAACTGATTTCCGGACTTTTTTCAAAAATTTCAAAAGTCGACTTTTTGCTTTCGCTGTCTATCCCTACCTGGGTATTACTATGGATCCAAAACTTCGCTTTCATCTACATATTGATTTATGTGTGAATAAGGCGAGGGGTGTTCTAGGTTTCATTAAAAGATGGTCAAAAGAATTGAATGACCCATTCGTTAACAAAAGCCTTTACATATCACTTGTAAGACCAATTTTGGAATATGCATCAGTCTTGTGGAATCCACAATACAACTGCCACTCTGATAGAATTGAATCGGTTCAAAAACAATTTTTATTATTTGCTTTAAGAAACCATCTCTGGAATCCGAATCAGAACCTACCTCCATAGGAAAATCGTTTAAATCTCTTGGACATCCCTACTCTAAAAAATAGAAGAACGATGCTTAATGTAACATTTTGGATTAAATTGATAAATGGCTCTCTGAATTCTACATTTTTGCTTCAAGAAATTGATTTTAATATTCCAACCCGTCGTTCCAGATCTTTCATTCCTTTGATATTAAGTAGGGATGTGACGGATGTGAGTTTTGCAGAGGCGGGTGCGGGTGCGGGGCTGTAAAAAGCCTCGTTGCGGATGCGGGGGCGGATGCGGATGTTTGAAAATGACATTCGCGGATACGGCGCCGGATGCGGATGTTTTAAACAACTTTTTCTAAAAAATTTAATTTTTTGCGCTTTTTTAATTTTTGTGTTTGGTATTTTGACGTTCTGAAACTGAATCTGACAAAATTTTGCACAGATCGCCTATAGTTTCTGAGAAAAAACCAAAAACACAGTAAAAAAAGTGTCAGAAAAGTGCAAAAAGCTATAAGTTGAAAAGATTCGTATACATGCGGATGTCATGTCGCGGTTGCGGATGTTTGAAATATGTGATTTGCGGGTACGGGTGTTTATGCGGGTGCGGGTGCGGGTGCGGCGGCGGATGCGGAGCTCCGTCACATCCCTGATGTTAAGTATGTGCCGTTCTAATTACGCGCAGAATGAACCTTTTCGTTGTATTTGTAGCGATTTTAATAGCCTGTATTCTGTCTTTGACCTGTCAGATTCACTTAATAAAACTAAAACTTTTATTTTAATTGCACTTGATCACACTTAAGCCTTTGTTGATCTTTGAGTTTTTGGACCGCTTAGGGTCTAACGAAATGACAGGGTTGCCAAACTCCACAAAGATCGGCATTGTCGATTTTTTGAAAGTGTTGTATTTTGTTGTATTTTGTATTTATATATCAGCAGAATTTTGTTTTTTACTGTATATTGTACTATACAAATAAAACAAAATTTTTAGCTGAATTCACATTCGGTCCGTTACTATTTACTTAACTGTTCTATTTGTTTCGTATAAAAAAATAAAATACTAAAATTAATATTTATAATCGTTGTCGCGTAAATTAACTGTTTGGATTGTTTTGTCTTTGTATTTTTGGTAGTCTAATATCGTAAAGTAGAGAAAAATTATATTTGATCAAATTTATATTCGTAACCCTGAACAAAATGTGTTTGCGAAAAAGCCATGGACAAAATGTTGCATGAAGAAGCCGTGCAAATTGAACGAGAACGAATTTTGGTGCAAGAAAGCTTAGTATGAAGAACTGATGGAGCGGCCATCAGACTTTTACGCCAAAAAGCTTTTAATTCATTTTCTGTAAAAAATTTTGTTTTGCAGTTTTTTTTTCAAAAAGCACTTTTTATAAGAATTTTGTACAAAACATTATTTTGAAGAAATTTTGAGCTAAATATTTGTTTATAATTTTACGGCTTAATTTTATTTCGAAACATATTTAAAATTTAGATATATTAATATTATCGCTTTTGTGAAAAATGGAAACAAAATTTGTTTTGTATTGTTCGCAGTGAATTTGGGTACACATTTTTAAATTTTGGTTTTTGGGTTTTTTTTAGTTTGTAATTTGTGCAATGTTCGTTATTTATTTACACTAGGTGACAATATTTAAAAACAAAAATTCTTTCAATAAAATTTTAATTTAAAAAAATTTGTGTTCTTCAATAAAATTTGTCAAATAATTTTCGTGAAAATTTCATTCCTGGATGTTGCAGGGGCCTTCAACAATGTATCGACGGAAGCTATACTGCAGGGTCTATATAATACAGGAATCGACAATGGATAAAAAGCCAATTGAGCTGCAGACAGATAAAAGCAGAATGGAACGGGGCTGTAGTGACAAAGGAAACGTGCAGAGGAACACCGCAAGGAGGTGTTATATCTCCACTGCTTTGGATACTGGTAGTCAACAAAATTCTCACATACTTCGATGGCAAGGCCCCAAGATTAATAGCCTATGCTGATGACATTGCTGTAATTATAACGGGGAGATGCCCATCAACTTTAAGTGCACTCATGACGGACACTCTCGGCAATATACTCAAGTGGGCGACAGAAGCAGGTCTGAGTGTAAATGCGGAGAAAACGGACATGATACTATTCACTAGAAAGTATAAGGTCCCGGAATGGGCACCACCCATCTTAAATGGTACCAACCTAATACTCAAATCACATACCAAATATCTAGGAGTAGTTGTGGACAACAAGCTGCACTGGAAGCTCAATGTTGAAGAGAGGGTGAAGAAGGCCACTAACGCTTTATATGCATGTAAAAGGGTGCTTCGAAGCACATGGGGCCTATCACCTTCACTAATGCAATGTTGCTACACAGACATAGTTAGGCCCATACTAATGTATGGTATCCTGGTATGGTGGACCGTAATTAAAAAGAAAACATACGTCAAGCCCATGGAGAAAGTTCAGAGACTCGCAGCGCTATGTACGACGGGGGCAATTAGAACCACACCTACGGCAGCTCTTGAAGCTATCCTCAACCTACCTCCGATTGACCTCTATGCAGAGAATCGGGCGGCAAAATCCGCATTAAGACTACGAGTAACCGGACAACTTACTTGCAGATCCCGACAATGTACCATGGAAAAAGGATAAAAACCAATGCGCAAAACATTCAATATATACACTGATGGCTCGAAAATGTCAGCTGGTGTTGGGGCTGGTGTTTACTGTGCTGAACTCAACATCCGCAAGCCTTTTAAACTTCCCCATTACTGTAGCATATTCCAAGCAGAAGTATTTGCTGCCAGAAAGGCAGCGTAGCTAGCCTGCGTAGATGAAACAGAGAACTGTCTAATAAACATATATATAAACAGTCAAGCGGCCATAAAAGCACTAACATCGCACTGGTCATCATCCAAGAATGTCCTTCAGTGTAGAGTAGCGATGGACAAACTGGCTACCGAGCGTAAGCTATGTATTGGGTCACAAGGGCACAGAGCGAAACGAAACAGTAGATGATATTGCTAAAAATGGAACTAGTCTGCCACAGGATCAAATCAGCGAAGTTCTGATGCCTCTGGCAAATTTATTTGCATATGGCACGGGCCAGCAAATTCATCACTTTGCTGAATCGTTGTCAGTTTGTGATGCCATTGATTATGACATAATGAAAACCAGGCTTAAGTTTTTCGTTTTTAGCATGAAATGGAGCTGGCAAAAATAATTTGTTCGATCAATCTAATTTAAAAAGAATTACTTTTTGTTTGACTATATTTATTTAAATATTATTTGTTTTGTTTAATGTAATATTTATTAAATATGTTTTCTTTGTCGAATTAAACTTAAAATATTGGCAACAATTTGTTCTTTAATTTTATATTAACTATTGTATTTAATTGGAAAATCCCGAAAATCCCGAACAAATCCTGGGATCCCGCGATTGTAGTTTCAAATCCCGAAATCCCGGGATTTTCAAAAACACTTCGGGATTTCAACAAAATAATTTTAACATAAATCTTTTTTGAAAAAAAAAAATTGTTTAAATTGAAAAAATTTTATTTAGATCGATAAAAATTGTTTGTTAACCGTTATTGAGAAAAATCTTGTAAATTTTTGTGTGTTTGTAGCACTCAATCTACAAAAGTGGGTTTTTTTAATTTACCAGTTAGATTGAAAGTAAATGCACGAAAGTATCCCGGGTTTCCGGGATTGAGAAAACTTCCGGGATCCCGGGATTTCGGGATCCCGGGATTGAATGCCTTACTCATTACGCTTAATCATTAATCCACAGTATAAAGTACCTGCATCAGCTTCAAATTCAAAACCAGCCTTCATGGTCTCATCTGTTAAAATCAGCTGATGCTCAAATTAGAGCTATGAAAAATTGGAATTTTTATAGTCGGTTTTTTCCGCCGTTGCGCGGCAAAAGAAACATTGAAATATTTCCGAATAAAGCCCGAAATACAATATTTTTTACTTTTTCACTTTATTTTCACTTTTTTTGTAAGACTTTTTACGAGTTGCGATTTTTAAGTTGTACTTTCACGAGAAAGCGGAAAAATTAGGATTACTTGATCGATTTCAAATTTTTTTGCACAAGAGATAGAAAATTCTTATCGAAACTTAATTGTTTCATGTAAATTTACGTGAGTTTCTTAATATTGATGGTATATTAATTGATAAGTGGTGTTGCAAGTATGATGTTGTGAATTGATAATGGAGTATAAAACGTGATAATATCAATTTATTGTTTTTCATACCAATTTAACAAAAATAGTATCAATATGACATGAAAAACGAATGTAATGATGCAATTCTCATCAAATTAACAAATTTTGTCATGAAATTATAATTGAAAGGCAGGCAATTTCAATTTTACATGATTTTTTTATTTCAGTGTTCACTGAAAGAAAATTTAGTGCATAGAGCTTAAAACAAATTTGTTTAATTTTAAAACACGTGTGTTCAAAACAAATTTTAAAACGCAGTCATTCAATTTTAAAACTTTGTGCTAAAACCCATTTGAAAGAAAATTTATCAAATTTTAAAACAATTTCACAATTTCATCAACATATAAAATCATAAAAAGTGATCCAACTTCGACTTTACAACAAAAGAACAACGACCTTGTAGACAAACTACATAAACTTGACATGTTAACGTCATATAAAAAATGGAAACACAAAAACAGCAACAGCACCCAGAATATATGGACTGCCAAAAATACATAAGGACAATGTGGCACTACGACCGATATGTTCATCAATGAATTCTCCTTCATACGGACTATGCCAATATATAGTTAATATATTCATTAGAATTCAAGAACAAAATTAAGGACACCTACATTTATGACGACGAAATGATTATATCATTTGAAGTAATTTCGCTCTTCCCAAGCTTCCCAGTGAAGTTTGCGATATCTACGATAGATAATAAATGGGACCTAATCAAACAATATTCAAAGATGACGAAGAAAATATTCATAGACATTTTACGCTTCTACATCGTGGACAATAGATATTTTATATATGACAACAAAATATATTTACAACAAAAAGGGATCTCCAGCCTCACCGATTGTAGCAGACATCGTAATGGAGGAACTTGACTGGTACCAAAAAACAATGACCTCTGGACAACTGATAAATAGAATAGAATCAGACAAATATTATACAACAATGACTTCCCTAAGAAAACTGTAACGGACTTGATAAAGCGAGCGGAAAAAGGAACAACACAACAACAGAAGAATAAGGAACCAAAAATATACAAATCAATAACATATATACCCGACTACTCCGAGAAATTTGCCAGGGCAGATATATACAACCACGATAAATACACGATTACACACAAAAACAACAATACAATGAAACAAATATACAGCAAATTAAAAAGTAGATTGGCCAAGGACGACAAAACTAATTTGGTATACAAAATAAATTGCATTGGTGACGAATTCGATGTATGTAATAAAGTATATATTGGAACTACAAAATCTAAACTACGAACACGAATTTCAGCACACAAATCAGACCACAAGAACAACAATAAACCAATTGAACAAAAAACTGCTCAAAGCTTCGACATACACCAGACCTAAAGAATGTGAAGATCGTACAGGAGGACAGAAACTATGCACTGACACTAGAAATACTACATATTATAATATAATTATAAATACACCAAACGAGGAGAGACTAAACTTCAAAACAGACACCGATAACTGTGCTCAAATTTACAGACACCTGATACACCAACAAAAAAAAAAGAACAAAACATAAACAAAAACAAACCAGTAGAGAATTGGCATAGCAGAGGACAACATTAATTTAATTTTTGTTATTTGTTATTTGCTTATTCAATTTTGTGTAAGTTTTCTTGTAAAATCAAAAATGTAATTTTTAATAATATTGTAAAAAAACCTTTTTTGTCATGTGTAGAGTCCCTGAAGATGACCTTCGAAGAAGGTCGAAATATTGGACAATAAAAAACAATTAAAAATACAACAAAAAGAGCATTTTTAATTTTTCACCTAAAGCCCATAAAAAATCATCTAATTGAAAAATAAGAGGTCGCCAAAAAAAACTATTTAAATTTCATTCGCTTTAAAATTTTTGTTTTCAATTTAAAAAAAAAAAATTTTCAAATTGAACGAGTTGGTTTTAAAATGAAAAACTAAGGTTTCAAAATTTTTTTTTAGGGCATGTGCTTTGAAATTGAACAAATCTGTACAAAGCTCTATTTTAAAAACCAAATCGTTCAATTTTAAAACATTTTCTCTCAGTGTAGTTGTAGAGAATACGATATTGCCTACTCAAAATCTAAAGATTTAAATCAACGCCATATAGCTGATAAAATATTAATTGAACGCGCAGCTGGTTTCCCAATAAGCACGACAAATCGGTTTCTCCAACGTGTGTGAAATATTGTTTAACCTCCACTTGATCTCCAACCCGTTATACACGTCATCTCCAACACCTTCGATTTCAACTGGAGATCGATCAGAGAACACATTGAGAATAATTGTAATATTTTATAATATGGCAATACCGTTCTAAAACAACGAAAATATTTGTAGCACCTGGCAATGCTTTAAAAAGTATAAGTGAGAACTTAGACGTTCGTACAATAATGTTAACGATAGCTGAGTGTGCTAAGAGTTTAGCATGTATCATTTGTAGATAGAATCGAAGGTTCGAATCCTACCAGCGATTGTACAAAAAGAGATAAAAATAAATTGGAATAAAAGAAATCTAAAAATAGAAATTTAAAAATAATTTTAGGCTCTTTTTTTGGAAAATACTGGGATGGAGGTCGACTTGAGAATTGCCTTAGAGTTCAAGTGGAGATCCAGCCCTATCTCCATTGGAGAACCAACGTCCATTTCCTTAGATAATTACTATGTTCTCAATTGGAGATCAAGTGGAGTTACAATGTTGGAGATTGGAGAAGAGCACTGGAGTTCCAATTGAACTCCAATCCATCTCCAGCCTTAATGCTTATTGGGTTATTTGTAACAAACGCCATGAAAACTAACACCAAACTCGGTATGGGGTGTGGAATGAGGAGGCGGAAAAAACTTCATCGAAAAAACATTTGCGTCAGCAATAAAAAATGAAACTCAAATGTTATAGAAAGTTAAACCTGACAATTTTCAAGACGCTATTAAAATTGCACATAAATCAATTAGATCTACCATAGGAAATAAAAAACATTCTATAAAAATTCCTCGGGTAATAGCTGTACCCAAAGTAACCCTCCTACTTTACCACTTGTACCTATACTAACAGCTCTCGGTGCAATCGGTGCATTAGCATCAGGAGGCTCATCAATTGCAAAGACCATCAATGAAGCGAAAGCAACAAAAGAACAATTGCATGAAGCTCTTCCTCATAATAAAAATATGGAAACGATTGCGATGGGCAAAGGTGTACATCTACAACCATATAGAAAAGGACTTGGATTCTATTATAAACCCTTTGCAAAAAACTCTTAAGTAAGCTACCCGAGCATTAACTGATGTTTTTTTTACGAAAATTCGCTGTGAATATACCACACTTTAGAGGAGTATTTATGCTAGATGGACTAACAAAACGCATACAAGAAATTGAAAGCGGTATTGATAATCTGGATTCTCCTAGCGGAATTGGTACACATTGGGTTGCATATTACAAAGACAAAAATCGGAAGGAATAATTTGATAGCTTTGGGAACTTACCTCCTCCAAAGGAAATCATCAAATATCTTGGAAATCGTAACCTAACGTATAACTATAAACAATTACAAAACTATAATTCTTTTAATTGTATACATTTGCGTCTAAAATTGTTATTTGAGTTTATTTAATAAAGAACAAAAGTTTTTAAACATATTTTTCGTGTTTTAATTATTATCTATTGTTGATATTATATAATTTTCTTATATTTAACATCCGAAGAGTAATGTTTATTGTGATCATTCTTCTCGTTGGTGTTCTTCTTAAATGGGTTTTGAATTATTTTATATTGTTCCTCCTTCTTTTTGCCGTCTACAATTAAACACTTTGATTCCATGTTGTGTATGTGTTGTAGTATTTCTTCCAAAAATCTAAAAGGGTTTACTCAACTTCTTTGGTATACTCCTAAAAACAGAATGAAGCCAAACTTCAAAACATCGCCTTGTGTAAATCGAATGATTTTCTTTTGTTTATAAAAATACATGTTCAGTCACGTACATATTTGTTTATTTTGTTTCTTTTTTGAATATGCATACATAGTTAGCAAATGTTTGATATATACAAAAATAGTTGAATATACAAATTTAAGAAATATTCATATTAAAATTGTGTCTGTATTTATTTACGTTGATTACTTGAACGTTTGTGTCTTCATTATATCACCATTTTTAAAGTTTTCAATTTCGCCATTGCTAGGCTTGCTATACTTGGAGAAGCCCATAACCGGAGATTTTCAAAATAAAATATTGAAAAAAAATAATTTTTTTTCTAGGTTTGGCCTTTTTAATCTTATTTTATCTTTACGAAACTTGGTATACAGGGGTTTTTGGGTTCGGAGATTTTATTAACGGCAATGTAAGTGCTAAAATGTTTTAAATTTATTTATAACAATGTTAAACATTTTTATTAATTTATTCAAAATTATTAGCAATAATATGAAACTAAAAACAATACCATTCGAAAAAAAATATTATCAATTTTAAAGAAAAAGTTTGTTACTCTAAGTTGTTGAGTAATGCCTCATGGTGATTAGGATAAGTCCGGTTTTTATACCCTACACCTCATGAGGTATGGGTATATTCACTTTGGTCTGATGTTTTTAACACCAAGAAGGAGAAGTGTCCGGTATGGAAAAGTACTCAATTGTTTTTATTAACATTTTTTTTAAAAGCTATGTCACGTTTAGATTAAGAAATAAATCTAATCGTCAATGACTCTCCTGCCACTTTTCACTAATTGATCTGCATACCCGTCTGGATTTTTCTGTTAAGGAGAGAGCATAGTTATTGAAAACATAATTTTTATTGTATTTATGTAACAAATAATTCTATTAGTTCTTCCATATCCTTTTTGGGCTCATCTTTCCAAATGTCGAATATATCAGCGAATCACACACTGAAGTTAACTGAGAAAAATGTGGATTATTCAAAAAGTGCAAAATATTGCACATGAACTTTAAATTTACTGATTTTTATTTTTAGATAATATGAAGACGGCCAAACGTAGCCATTTTACTCCAGCTCTACAAAAAGTGGAACATTAACGCTAAAATTGGAGTTCACTTGAGAAACTTTTCACTAAGCGAAAGCTGTATGAATTCATATACTTGCATTATGTAAACATTACCTTCGTGGCTCATTTCCATTATTACTTTTTAATAGATTTCACTTACTTTGGAAAATATTCATCTTTAAAGTCTTTTTAAATAACACTACATGTAAATGTTTAACTATTTTTTCCCATTGCTCATAAAATAACGGTTTCACATTTAAACCACAATCAAAATTTGCAGTGTTGATGCCCAGAGTATCTAGTAAGAGAAAGCACAAACAAAAACTTTAAAATGTAAACTTAAAAGAAAACCTGGTTACAGGAACCATAGTGCAGTGGCTTACAGCTTATTTCGTGTACCCTAAATGGATTGTCTCAAATTTAATAATGTGAATATTGGGTATCATAGGAAAGGTCCGGTCGAAATAATTGAAATCATCGAAAGAATAATTAAATAACATAGGGTGACTCGAATACACATTCATTATACCATACACCTCATGAGGTATGGGTATATTCACTTTGGTCTGATGTTTGTAACACCAAGAAGGAGACGTGTCCAGCATGGAAAAGTATATATATTCTCGATCAGCGTCACCTCCTGAGTTGATTTAGCCCTATCCGTCTGGCCGTCCTTTTTTCTTGTAAACACGATTGCAGGAGCTAGAAGAAAGCTAGGGATCCCAAATTTTGGCTTTATCCTTTTTAGGCCCTAGAAGGAGTTGGTATTGCAAATGGGCGAAATCGGTCGACTGCCACGCTTACCTCCCATATAAGTGAAAATCGTGTTTTTACCGAAATTTTAAGATTTCATCAAAACAGTATGAAATTTTGTATAGTAGGGTTTTCGGGGTCGCTGATTTCGAATTTGATGTCGGAATTTAGAAATTCAAGATGGCGGAACCAATATGGCGGCCAAAATTTTAAGATTTCATCAAAACAGTATGAAATTTTGTATAGGGGGGTTTTTAGGGTCGCTGATTTCGAATTTGATGTCGCATTTTCAAAATTCAAGATGTAGGATCCAATATGGCCCAGTAGGTGTAGGGTATATATAAAACATGAAACATGAAATTTGAAAGTTTCGTTATGCAAGCAAAATGTAATTACATATAATGGTCAACTGAAACAATTGCCAAAAATCTTAATTTTTACAAATATATCAAAAGTTTATCAAAAACCGTAGTGCCCAAAATTATTTTGTAAAACAAAAATCAAAACTCTTTTGAGAAAAGTACAACATTTTTTAGCGAAAAAACAAAAGAAGTCAGCGTTGAACAGAAATAACTTGAATTGTTTCTTTTTTCCTCAGCGTTCGTGTATTACATGTTCCATATCATTAAATTTGTTCTTTTATTTTTCGTTCAATTTTTTCTCCTTTTTTTTAGCACAGACATTTTTTTTCTTTTTTTTTCATTCTGATGGTGTCATATATGCTTTGTAAAAGGACAACCTATCCCAATAACATTGGGTGATCTAAAAGAGCTAATTAAATCTGATCCAGCTTACTATGGAGTTCATGATGTTGAATCTTTTAACCGGACATCACCAAAAACAACAACAACAACCGAGATAATGGCTCCAAGTGATGAACCCATAAATTACTTAACATTAACAGAGGCGATTGAAGCGTTTAGGCAAGAACTAATTAGGAAAGAAACGGATGTAGCTGGAATAATTGAGAGTTCTAATAAATTTTTTAGACATTTTGAATTAGACTATGGTGATGTAATGTTGAGAATTCGTTGTACTTATGACAGCAATTACGCTAGACGTTCGGTAAACATATTTTGTTATGAATATCGTGAATATGAACAAGAACAAATTTTAAGCAATGGCTTGGCTTGCCACACACTTGGTTTTTGCCCGGAGACTACGGTAATCTAAACGTTTCTCCGGTCTCCGGATTTTTGAAAAATTTCTCCAGTTTTTTCATAGTTTTAGTAATTTTTAGTTAATTTTAAAAATTTTTGTTAACATTTTTTTGATTAATCATTTGAAAATAAAACAAATGAGTTTCAGTAGGGCAAGCCGACTTATATATACCCTACACCTACTGGGCCATATTGGATCCACCATCTTGAATTTTGAAAAGGAGGTGACGCTGAGGAGGTGACGCTGATCGAGAATATATATACTTTTCCATACCGGACACGTCTCCTTCTTGGTGTTACAAACATCAGACCAAAGTGAATATACCCATACCTAGGGTTACCAGATGTACTCTTTTAAAGAGTACAGTACTCTTTTTAGGCCCTCCTCTTTTTTACTCTCACTTTTTTCCCGAAAGTACTATTAAGTACTCTTTTTCTTATCTCTGTGACTTTGCCATATAACAACTGAATATATCGGCTCAGCTGTGTTACCAACTTTTATTATTCGTTAGAATAAAATAAAAAACTTCAAATATTATTTTTATTAGCTTGAAGCTCCTTTCGTCACATTGCATTCAAAATGTTACACTAATTCTTAAATGCTAGGATTAAAACAAAATGTTTAGTATGAAACCTATCACTTTTTTAACCGCAATATTAAAAACAATCTTTATCGAAAACAATTCAAATATATATCTAAATTTTTCAATTTCTTGAAGAAGGATCGGAACATTAGCACCCAGACTCTAAAATTTTGTGTTATACCTTTTATCAGTTTAATTTGTTTGTCACCTAGACCCTTTGGAGTTTCAAATTTAAATTCATGAACGCCTAAAGAAACCTAAGTAGAAAATTTTAATACTGAATCAGCGTATATGTTGGTACTTGGCGAGTTTTACAAAATTTTAAATTGATTTTTTTAGTACTTATACCCAATAAACTTTGGGCATAAATTATTGTATTTTGTTACTTATGCAAATACTAAAAACATTTCTTTTTTTATAGCTTTGACAAGTTTTTTTTTTTTTAATTTTAACAAAGGTTGGATTCTAAAATTTTTTTGAAGAATTTTTTTCTAATTTTGTTTTGCCTTATAAAAAAGATGTGGTGTAAAACCGAGGAGTTTGCAACTCTGTACTCTTTTTTACTCAAGAGAATCTGGTAACCCTACCCATACCTCATGAGGTGTAGGGTATAATGAATGTGTATTCGAGTCACCCTATGTTATATAATTATTCTTTCGATGATTTCAATTATTTCGACCGGTCCTTTCCTATGACACCCAATATTCACATTATTAAATTTGAGATAAACCATTTAAGGTGCACGAAATAAGCTGTAAGCCACTGCACTATGGTTCCTGTGACCAGGTTTTCTTTTAAGTATAGATTTTAAAGCTTTTGTTTGTACTTTCTCTTACTAGATATTCTGGGCATCAACGCTGCAAATTTTGTTTGTGGTTTAAATGTGAAACCGTTATTTTATGAGCAATGCAAGTTGACACTTTTGGGAAAAAATAGTTAAACATTTACATTTAGTGTTATTTAAAAAAACTTTAAAGATGAATATTAAGGACTGAAAATTAAGGGTTTTTGGCTGGTTTGTTAATTATGTCAGATTTTGAAGTGGCCAAAAAACCCTTAATTTTAAATCGAAATTGCGGAAATTTATTTAAAGGGATTTTTTTTCTGCTTAAAGGTTAAAGGGTTATAGGGGTTATATTTTAAAAAACTGGTTTTTTACTCTTTTTTATTTTCCCCTTTTTTTTAATTTTTTATTCCCTTTTATTTTCCCCCCCAGAATGTAGCTTAAAAAATTCGAACGTTAGTCCATCCCAAACTTTAAAAAGGGGCAAAGGGGAGCGGGATGGAGCCAATTTAAAGTTCTAATTTTCGTATATTGTAAGCTACAAGGCTGAAATTTTTTACTTAGGTTCGCATTCGGGAAAAAGAGTAAAAAAGGGGGAAAAAAGAGGATAAAAAATTTTCTTTTTTTTTTAAAGAGGAAAATAAAAAAAGAGTAAATAACAAGTTTTTTAAATATAACCCTTTCACCGACTAAAAAGCAGAAAATAAATTTCCTTTAAAATAATTTCAGCAATTGCGATTTAAAATAAGGGGTTTTTGGCGACTTTAAAATCTGCAATGATATTCGGAGGAAAGTAGCCAAAAAACCTTAATTTTAAAGCGAAAGGGTACAAAATTTCATTTTGTCAATAAGAACTCACCTACCAAATTTCATCATTGTAGCTTGAAGGAATTGGAAGTTATGCCATGTTTAAAAAAAAGGGTTTGAGTCTTCCCACGGCCTCCTATGCCTCTGATGGACCCCAAATTTATTAGAATGCATTGTCACCGGAGTTCTATCAGTGTTGCAAATTTCAGCTCTCTAGCTCATGTGGAAGTGTATGAAAAAGCTCGCCGCAGATTTGAGGATATATATACACTTTGAAAAAAATAAAAAGGAAACGTTGTCAAAACGTTCCGAACCGTTGTCAATTTCCAGCCAAAACTGAATGTTCTGATTTTGACAACAAAACGTTTAAATTTTTTTGAAACTGCCCATTAATGAATTGAAACGGCACATTGATGAATTGAGACGCAAATGTTTTTGTTTCAAGACTGAAAATTTTTGTTTTGCGACTGAAATGTTTATGATTTCATGAATTTAAAATACAAAAAAGGTTGTTGGAAAGACCTATTTTTAGAATTACCTAAAAAAAATTTTAATTTCAATTTTAATTTAATTTTGTATTTTTTTTGCCCTAAATTATTTTTTCAAACAAATTTATTTATTGATATTTCATTGTTCTATTTTATTTACGAAATAAAGAAATGGTTTAAATTTTTGTTTACTTACCGAGATTTGAACCCTGGCCATTCGGATTCATAAACGCTCCCCTTAGCACGCTTGCCTACGGCTGTGCGAACAATCGCCCAACGAACAATCGTCCAAAAACCAAAAATGAACAATCGCCCAAAAATGTTGGGCCATTCTTCATAATGAAAAATCGCCCAAAAAATTATGAATTTTCGCCCAAAAGTTAAAATGAACCATCGCCCAAAATATTGGGCTTTTACTTACAAATATATTCACACTTACTTACAAATATATTCACACATCTATTTTTTCTTATAAATGTTAGCCGCCCTGGTGAAGTATCGAACCCACAACGCAGAGATTGTAAGTAAGATGAAGTAGCGAACTAAGCGCCTTCCACCAGAGCCACTAATGCTCATACAATACCTTTACCTAATATCGATTAACTTCGGCAAGCTGTATGCAAAACGCTTTCATGTATATACACACTAAGGCCCAGCCAATAATTGTACGAACTTTTTACGAAGATCGTATTTTACGAACTTTTCTCGATCAAAAATATTCGAGAAATGTCCGACATTCACTCGTATATTACGATAGTCGTAATTTCCTCGATAAAATATCGTTAACGTCTTCATAATTGAACTCGTTAACGACTTAGTTAACGAATTCTTCAACGACTTCGTTTACGAGTCTTTTAACGAACAAACGAATTCGTTAACGAGCACATTTTGGTTCGATAACGAGATAACAAACACAAAAAAATTGACAAAATTTTTGTCAATAACGGTTAACAAACAACTTTTATCGATCTGAATAAAATTTTTTCAATTTAAACAATTTTTTTTTACAAAAAAGATATATGTTTAAATTATTTTGTTGACCGTATATTGAAAACTTTACGAATTAAATAAATGGTTTTGTGTGGGTTTTACTTTTGAATGGACACCAATTTCAATAGTTTTAAACAACAATTCGTGTATCTGTTCCCGCTATAATACTAAAACTACTGAAAATAAGTTTTTCGTGTGTAGCATGAAATGGAGCTGGCAGAATTTTATGATTATAATCGGATTCAGGTGGCAAAAAAAAATGACTTGTTCGATCAATGTAATTTAAAAAGAATTACTTTTTGTTCCACTATATTTATTTTAAATATTATTTGTTTTGTTTAATGTAATATTTAATAAATATTATTTCTTTGTCGAATTAAAATGAAATTAAACTTAAAATATTGTTGCAACAATTTTTTCTTTAATTTTATATTAATTATTGTATTTAATTGGAAAATCCCGAAAATCCCGAACAAATCCCGGGATTGTAATATCAAATCCCGAAATCCCGGGATTTTTAAAAACACTTCGGGATTGAATGCCTTAATACACACACAAAAAATCATTTCATATATAAACAAAAATAGCTTCCACCCAAAGCTGCCACCTTTAAGAAAATAACACTGCCACAAGACTACCGTTGCCACCTAACACTATTTTCACCTATTACGGTGGTGTATTAGATTTCCATATTACACTTTCCTATACACTATAATATATTCCCAGTACAACATTAAGGTCCGCACACATCAACGCGAAGTACCGTAGCCACAGCGAAACTTACTCAAAAATGTTTCTTGCAAATGCGAAAATATATTTGTTTAAGGTGAGAAATTTCATAAAAACAAATAAAAATGTGAATCATTTATAAATTAAAATTCCCGAAAAAAATACTGCAAAATACCTTTCTTAGAAGTCACTCAAGAAATTGTAAAAGGGGAAATCAAAACTTTAAAAAATGTATTTCTCCGAAAGCAGATTCTTGCTACAATAAAAGATTCAGATTCGGTTTTAGTACGTCAAAATACATAATACGAAATTAAAATTGAAAAATCCAATGAATAAAACGCTTTGCAATAAAAATAATCGACAATCGGAAATAATGTTTAGCCGTAACAGGTGAAAACATTGTTGGGTGGCAACGCTAGCCTTTTGGTAGTATTATTTCCTTAAAGGTGGCAATGGTAAATCAAAGCTATATTTTTGTGTATATACTAAGGCATTCAATCCCGGGATCCCGAATCCCGAAATCCCGGGATCCCGAAAGTTTTCTCAATCCCGGAAACCCGGGATTTTGAGTCGGGAATCCCGGGATTCAAAAATGCATTTTTTATTCATTGTTAAAGATATTTTTGAAGTTTTTCCACAAAAATACTTTCGTGCATTTACTTTCAATCTAATTGGTAAATTAAAAAAACCCACTTTTGTAGATTTAGTGCTACAAACACACAAAAATTGTTTAGCATGAAATGGAGCTGGCAGAATTTTATGATTATATTCGGATTCAGCGTGGCAAAAAAAAATAATTTGTTCGATCAATCTGATTTCAAAAGAATTACTTTTTGTTTGACTATATTTATTTTAAATATTGTTTGTTTGGCTTAATGTAATATTTATTAACTATGTTTTCTTTGTCGAATTAAATTTAAAGTATTGTTGCAACCATTTTTTCTTTAATTTTATGTTAACAATTGTATTCAAATGGAAAATCCCGAAAATCCCGAACCAATCCCGGGATCCCGGGATCCCGGGATTGTGATTTCAAATCCCGAAATCCCGGGATTTTCAAAAACACTTCGGGATTGAATACCTTAGTGGGAACAAATAGCTCCATACTTGGAGTGGGGTTTCCAAAACCGTTATATTTTCTGGAAGATTACTATCTCCCCTAAATCGTACTTGCTCCTCATTAAATTGTAGATTGCCCTTCTTCCATAAAACTTTTTCAAATTCGAAAGACTTCGGATTAATTTTTACATCTCGAAATTCTGATGCAAATGAACACCAAGAAGATGATGCCGAAAGGCTCACATTAACTTGTGCCCTTTAATAATTAGTTGGTGTGTCTTAAATTAAATTTGATGGGGTCTGATCTATATCAATCGAATCATCATTCCTAATGTTCAGGAAATTGTCGTGAACAGAAAATTCGACGTCAATGTCATCATCAGTATCATCGTCGGACATTATTTGAACTTGAACTTCATCCCCCTCATTACCTGTCTCCTCTATATCTTCATCTAAGTCATCACTTTCATAATAAAGATCATCGGTGCTGTCATACTGTTCACGCCAACCGCGTAAATATGAACGCTACCTTATATAAATTTGTTAAATGTAGGGGGCGCTGTTGTCTGTGGCGAAATCTGCTTTCAAGTATGGCGATTTCGGTTTTGCCGACGGCTTTTTGGCTTTTTAAAACTTAATTATCACTCTCGTCCGAATACCATACGAAGCAGCAGCCGCCACAGCCAAAAAAAGCCGGTCAGATTTTCTGAGGAAAATATATAAAAAAATAAAGAAAAGATAACTAATTTGAAACGATTTTTTTTATCTTTTTTGAAAACGATTTCGAGAGCTAACGAAGAGTTCGCAGAGGAACAAGGCCTGCGCCCAATTATTGGTCCTTCAATCCCGAATCCATTCCAAAGGAGACGAAAAGACCTCCACAACAAACAAATTTAAAACTGAGAAGAAAAGCCCTCCACATCAATCACAATCATCATCTAAGCTGCTGCTACAAAATTAAAAAAGGTGCGTTACATTTATAAATGGTGATCATATGTGCGCATTTTTGAAATATTAAAAATTTATCCGTGATAAAAAAAAAGTTAAATTTTCAATACGCTCAATTGCCAGCCCAAGCCACTCATTTACTCTCGTTTGTCTTCATTCCTACAACAAAAGCATTTTCTTAATATTATTCTGAAAGTGAATTGATTTCTTAAATAAAGCTTCCAATCGTGCTATAAAATTAGTCTCTCTTTTAATTCCGTAATCTCTGTTCATTTAATTTGGAGAAGTTTTCTAATAAAAGTTTAAATAATTACCAAAACATATTTTTGGTAGCGAAATAAAAGAGATTAATAACTAATAATACCGATCAAACGTAGGTACTCCATATTCAAAGAGAGAGAAATAATAAGATCTTTGAAAAATATTCGACACATTGAACTGTGCAAAAATAACCAAAAGCACATACACACAAACACATGCTACCACCCGCTCTCACTAGAAAAAGTCTCCACTGCAGGTTGTTGCTGTATTATTTTCTGTCGTTTTGCTTTAATTAGTTTTCGGTATTTTGGCAACGGACAGACGTTCGCTTATTTTGGATTTTTTATTTATTTACATGTAGATTAAATTAAAATTAAGCAAAGCAAAGTAAAGTAAAATCATTAAAATAAAATCAGTGCTATATTTTTAACTAAAAGTGAAGTGAACTAACTAAAGCTCAAGTTAGCAACGCGGGAATAAAACAAAACTGAAATTCCGAAAACTGCAACAACAACACGTGAGAGCCATTCTACTGAAATTTGTGTTTTCAGTCAGTCTTAGAAAATACGAAATATTTCTTTGACTGAAACTGAATATTTCAGAGCAAAATATTTAAATAGGGAATTTTTATTTCTTTATCGCTTTTTAATATTTTTGTGAAATATTCAAAATAAGCGAATTAAAATATTTAAATATTTTGGCCGATTTGTATTTTGTTGTTTTCCCATTCCCAATTCTCTCATTGTAGTGTATTTGAAGTGCGCCCTACGTCAGTAATTTCGACACGGTTGAAATATATATAGAAAAATAATTGTGCACTTTTTTATCGCCTTTTAAATATTTTCGAGAAATATTTAAATAAAATAAGCGATTCTAATTATATTATTATTTAAAAATTTTCGATTTTTTTTGGTTTTTTGGAAATTTTAGTGAGATTTTTGTAATTTGATATTTTTGTGAAAAATGGCTGCTTTAAAAGAATTTCATCGTCTGGCTGACGAAATCCTTGAATTCGAAACGGAATTCAATACAACTGGTCAGAGTGACCATTCTACTTTTTCGTTGGAAGTTCAACGTGAGGAATTTAAAGATTTATGGGTGAAAGTAAAGGCAGCCTATGAAGAGTGTTCGCGGTCATCCTCTGCCAGTAATGGGGAGCCTAGTGGCGATTTACAAATAATAAAAGATAGGTACAGATATTGTTATCAGGCATATGTAGCCTGCGCTGCCATGATGGGTGAATTTGCTCACAATCTGACAGCTCATAATTTAACACCCCCTCCCAGTTCTACTATGATTTTAAATTCGAATGAACATCGTCCGTCTTCTAGCAACATGAGGTTGCCTCCGTGTGACACTGAGATTTTCTATGGAGATTATCTCTCTTGGCCTACTTTCCGTGACATGTTCACGGCTATTTATATTCAATTCAATTTTCGTATATTTGTGTTCTACTTGCTTACCAAAAGCAACGCTCTCCTTATGGGAGCAAGGAATTAAAAATAAGACAGCAATCCCCAAATGGGTAGATTTAGATAGTTTTCTGACTGAAAGATTTCAAACTCTAGAAACAGTTTCGGGGCTACCAAAATAAATACTCCCAAAATCAGAATAGAAAAGTAAATTCCCATAATGCAAACGTTTACCAGGCGAATTGTAAACTTTGTGATACGCAACAACACCCACTGTGGAATTGTCCACAATTTTTAGATATGAACGTTAGCGGCAGGTTGTCAACAGTAAGGAGGTTGCATCTGTGTTTAAACTGTTTGGCCAGTTCTCATGAGGTGAAAGATTGTACGAGCAATTACAAGTGCTTTAGTTGCAAGAGGCGTCATAACTCGCTACTTCATCGTGAAGGACTTGGTTCACCGCCTAATTCTCCCGCGCCATCAGATGGTGCAGATCGAAACCATTTTTCTGTTTCAAGTGATTTATCCACTGAACCATCCACTTCGCAAGGTCACGTCGATAGGGTTCAGACGCATTTCACAACGAGTACAAAAGGGGTGCTGTTAGGGACAGCTTTAGTGACCATATGTCATTCAGCGCTAATCGATTCTGGGGCAGAGGGCACATTTATATCAGCTCGTTTGCAGAAACGGCTGAATATACCCACTCAAAGCGTGAATGCACAAGTAGCAGGGCTAAATAATGTGATTTCGGCACAAATTCAAAAAATGTACAATTTTGTAATAGGATCACCAATTGATCCTAGGGTAAGAATAGAGACGAAGGGTCTCATTCTTCCTCAATTAAGCGGCAACATTCCCACAGTTTCTATCGATAGTACCTTGGTGCAGAATTTACCTGATTTGCAAATGGCAGATCCTAATTTTTATAAAAGCGAACAAGTGGATGTCCTCATTGGAGGTGACATATATCCACGAATTATTTTAGATGGAATACGAAGAGGTATTCTAGGGTCACTCATTGCTCAGAAAACAGTTTTTGGGTGGATCTTAACTGGGCCTTTGCCCCCTAATGGGGTTTCAATTAAACCGACATATTTGGTATACTTTAATCAAATTTCACTGCAGGATCAGTCGTCAAATTTGCCAGAACTTGCGGTAGTCTCAAAGAAAAGTTCTTGGAATTTAAATAAAAATAAGAGTAAGAAAAATTATAACAAAACCACTCGTAAAAATGAGGATGGGCGTAAATAAAAATGGAAATGGAGCCATCCGCACGACGGTGATCTGACTGGACTTGGGCCTCGTACGCTTGAGCCAACACAATCCCAGCGCGCCTTTGAGCAGCAACGTCACTTTCGTCCAACCCCTAATTTGTGGAGGAATTTTTAGAGGAAATTACCAAATGTAATTTGTATGTATTTTTATTAAATTGAATTTATATTGCGCTGATCACCATTTTTATAAATGTACGCCCTCCATTTTTTATAAATATGAAATTTTGTAATTTACTATTAGAGTTAGTTGCAGTGATTCTGCAAGGCGGGCGGCAATGTTCACGCCAACCGCGTAAATATGAACGCTACCTTATAAAAATTTGTTAAATGTAGGGGGCGCTGTTGTCTGTGGCGAAATCTGCTTTCAAGTATGGCGATTTCGGTTTTGCCGACGGCTTTTTGGCTTTTTAAAACTTAATTATCACTCTCGTCCGAATACCATACGAAGCAGCAGCCGCCACAGCCAAGAAAAGCCGGTCAGATTTTCTGAGGAAAATATATAAAAAAATAAAGAAAAGATAACTAATTTGAAACGAATTTTCTGTTTTTTTATCTTTTTTGAAAACGATTTCGAGAGCTAACGAAGAGTTCGCAGAGGAACAAGGCCTGCGCCCAATTACATACGCTATATCTTCAGAATTACATAGTAATTCGCACACTTCTTTATCACTCATAGTAACTCTTCCAACTCAAATAAAACTTGACATGGTGATCCACATATTATATTAGTAATGCTATCAAATGAATTATATAATAATATAAAACAATTATTGCGCTCCGCCGAATGGAACTTTCTTCTTCAACGCATAAAATTCGAATGAAATGACACTGTAACGTAAACAAAAGGCAAGCGCAACAGAAAGCAGGCATAAGCATGAGCGCTCAATGTATCTTTAAAGATACAACCGTTAAATTACGCGTACCTGCAAGGTTGTATGATGAAAATTCGTTCAAACCTGGATAATTCCTACAATATATACTTATATATATAATAAAAAATTTTTTTTGTTATTGAATTTTTGGCCGATATTAAAATATAATGATTTCAGTTTATGTGTTTATTTAAATATATAAAACTTCGAAAAATTCACTTTTTTCATAAATATTATACGTAATCGGATATATATATATATTTATATATATTTTTATATGAACAATAAGCGAAATCTCTTGAATAGGACCCGACTTACAGAGCTTTGAAAATTTTAAGGCGTGGCAGTGGGCGGACTGCAAATTTTCATAATCAATATGTTACCCATTCATTACCCAAAACCACATAAAAAATTTCAACAAAATCGGTTAAACACTGCATTTTAAAATAATATTTGCCACACCCACTGTAGTGCGCAAATTGATAGGTTGCAAACCGTTTCCGATATTCCAAGAAAATGAAATAAGTGGTCACCTTACTCTAGTAGCGAGAGATACTCGCCACTGGAAAATGCTTATTTACCAAAATTGTTTTTCTTAACCGATAACGCTGATTCTATAAGCTGCAATAGGCAAGAGAAAAATGACAGATCAGACGATAATTGAAAAGGGGAGTAGAAGGTAGTCGTGACGGTTGCTCATTGATACTGGTCTTTACAAGAAGGTGATTTCTAACAATTAAATTGGAAAAAAAAGATTGGCTGATAATTTTTGAACAACCTAGAATAATATTCACACCACTCGAGGGACATCAGAGCCATAATCCTGGACCGCCCGATCTCCGTTGGACTACGCCTATCAGAATACGCGCCCATAAATTTAATGAGTGTAATTCCCGCGTGGTTCGACCGCGTGCCTAAATTAGTTAATCTATTAACATTGTTCTAAAATGTTCCAATGTGATCTAAATTGGTACAGCTTGTTCAAAAGATTTCTAACTAAAATACCATTCATGGCAAAATGCTTCTAAATTATTCGAAAAGGTTAAAATCAATTGAATATTTGTGAATTCAATTTATATTGAAATATGAAGTTGAATTAAACTTAAATTCAACAAGGAAAAAGGAAAGAAAATTTAAAACTAAATCCAAGTGACTTTAATTAAATTAGGTTCGGAAATTGAATTGACAAAAGAATAAAAGTTGTATAAAAAAAAAAAATGCATTTTAGGTGTGAAAACACCCACTAAAAGAAAAGAACCATATTTTGCCAAACTATTAAATGCCTCTCTAAACCTAAACACCCACAGCTACAGCACATCAAGTTTTCGCGGGGCCCTACGAATACAGCGCTGGACATTTCTGGTTGTAAGTACTAATATTCTTATATATGAATTACCTTTAAATTTAATGGTTTGGCAATAAGAAAATAAAATTAAAAAAAAAAAAATAATAATAATAAAAATAGTATAAGAAAAAAAAACAAAAATAGAAAGGAAATGTGTCTTAATTAAGGCATTCAATACCGAAGTTTTTTTGAAAATCCCGGGATTTCGGGATTTGAAATTACAATCCCGGGATTTATTCGGGATTTTCGGGATTAAAGAAAAAACTGTTGCAACAATATTTTAAGCTTAATTTTATTTTAATTCAACGTAGAAATACTATTTAATAAATATTGCATTAAACAAAACAAAATTTAAAATAAATAAAACCAAAAGTTATTAATTTTAAATTACTCTGATCTAACAAGTTTGATATTTTATGTGTTAAATTGAGTTGCTTTATTATTTATTTTGCCACGCTGTCACAAAATAATTTTATTAAATATATCTACTCTTTTGTCGAATAAAAAAAATTGTATCAATTTGAAAAAATTTTATTCAGATCGATAAAAATGTTTTGTTCACTGATATTGACAAAAATTGTCTTAATTTTTTGTGTGTGTAGCACTAAGTCTACGAAAGTGAGCTTTTTGTATTTACCAATTAGATTGAAAGTAAACGCACTGCAGTATTTTAGTGGAAAAGAGTAGAAAATATCTTAAACAATGCATACAAAATCAATTCTTTGAATAACGGGATTCCGGACTCAAAATCCCGGGTTTCCGGGATTTAGAAAACGTTCGGGATCCCGGGATTTCGGGATTCGGGATCCCGGGATTGAATGCCTTAGTCTTAATACACATATCGTAAGAAAATACGTAACCTAAAATTATTCTAAAAAAACTACCTACATGGAATATACAAAACGAAAAGAGAAGAAGAATCAATTCAAATTTCGAATTTGAATGAATTATCTATTATCTATTACTTATTAAACATGTACTTTCGGTTTTCCTTTCCCCTTAAGTCTACCTTAAAACTAAAGAGTGGCTTCAAAATAATTATTGAGAAGTTTATTTTGAGAGAAGCTTAAACTGTTATACACAATTACCTATAAAATAAACTGTTAGACTTTAAGCTGCTATGGAAAGCAATAAATATGAGAAATGAAATTCCACTTAAAGAGTAACTATGGCTTTTGAATAATTTTGTCGTATAGGTTCGTCGTCAGTCAGCATGTTTGTCTTTGGCGAGTGTAATTCAGAATTAAATTGCATTGCATTGGGGCAATTTTAAGATATCTAGATCATAAAATTGCTATGGTAGGGAGGGCGATGACATAGGGCCGGATGAGACCTTAGGTTCCTAAAATTGCGAGTAATAGGAAGATTGGTTTTGTTTTGGATTTTGTCGGTGTTTATTGGGTTTATTAGGTTTTGTATCTAAACGTGCACATAATATTGTTGTGGTGTTATTGCGGTCTGGACTAGGGAAGATCCCCGACAATCCGACGAACTTACCCGAGCATAGCTAGATGTGCACCCCTACCGAGTCCAGCGTAATCTGTAGCGCACTTTCACGCGCACGTTAATTTAATTTAAATAAATTAAATAAAAATAAACCTGCACACTACACCACCTCGAACGCCCAAATTCAATGAAATGGCCTATGATGAGGTTAATGAAATTACCGACAATTTGATATGTGTTTCATTAAAATCGGTCAAGTATTTCTTGAGTTGTAAGGGAACAAACATACATACATACAAACCTACAAACAAAGAATTTTATATAAGTAAGAGATTACGAGCGTGGGAATTTTATAAATGGTTGTATCTTTAAAGATACAGAGAGCTTTTAAGGGTTAACCATTTTTTTTTTAACTCTATTAAATTTTTTTGAATTATTCCTTTTTTATACGAAAACCAAACAAAAATTGGAGCGCCACCTTCTAATTCACTTCACAAATGGCAACTGATTTCTAAACTGGTTTCCTCACAGATTACTCGGTTTTTGTTCGGCAATCTTCTCTCAAAGATAAACGAAACCAAGCCAAGCGCGAACACCCCCAAACTCCCCCCCCCCTGGTTACGTCCCTGGTGGAAAGAGTTTAGCTATAATGGAACATAGAAGTGGATTGAAAAGTATCAAAATTTAATTAACGCTAATAATAATAGAGTAAATAGAACTATTAACCCTTAAAGTCCTAAGACCGTCTACAGAAGGTCATCACTAAAATGCAATTCTATTCAAACTCAATTCTTTTCACGCTCTAAGCGTTAGACTTTATTCATCGGATTGAATTTACCTATCGAATGGTGTCGGTTTCAACGCGATCCGGGAACAGTTTTGAAAGCTACAGCAACTTCTGTCAAAAATTGTGTAAAAACAGGCGCGAAAATTACTAAAAATGTTCGTGTAAATTCAAATTAAAAAAAAAATACTTCGCAACTGCTCAATCGACTCCGGAATTTTTTTGGTAAGGTGTATTTTGATAATTTGTTGGTAGTTTGATTTGTGAATCAAAATTGTGGTTCAAATCGAGCTTTTTGTGAAGACCTTCTGTAGACAGTCTTAGGACTTAGAGGAAAAAAAATTTACACTGGAGCAAGAAATGATAACATATTTTTGCCTGATAAACCAAACATATTAGTAACAGGAAATGTTGTAATCAGGTAAAATATATGTTTTCAAAAAAAATTTTCGTTTTTTTATTGTCTGTTAGTATTTACCTGTATTGATCAATACTAAGCATTTACTTCGAAAAAAAACCGATTTTTTATACTGCACAAGATTTAATTTTTTTCAGCTAAAGTCCTAAGACGGACTTCAATTTTAACATTTTTTTGACACACGGGCTTGAAATTCGTGTTTTTCAGCCAAAAATCATCCTAGAACCAAAATTCTCATAACAAAATTCCTCGTATTTCGATTCCAGGAATTTAAGGGTTAAGTTAGCTCCATGCAATGTTAACTCATCTAATGAAAAGGAAATATTTGATACTGCATATAACAACTTGAAAATGTATCGTACACCGAGATTCAAGATCAACGATAGTGTGTGAATCAGTAAATATAAACATGTTTTTGAAAAAGTCTATACTCCAAACTGGACAACTGAAATATTTACAATTCATCATATACAAAACACAAACCCTACGTAATCTTTTAATATATAGGTAATATATTAAAAGATTACGAAGGTCATGTGATTAAAGGTGGATTTTATGAACATGAATTATTAAAAAGTAATTTTCCCGATACATATTTGGTGGAGAAGATTCTTAAAACCAAAGGAGATAAAGTTTTCGTTAAATGGTTAAGGTTACCAAATAATCATAATTCATGGATAAGTAAGAAAGATGTAGTACAATAAAAAAAATGTAACATGTAATTTTACTGAATAAACCAAAATTTTTCTTTTTTTTTAATAATGTAATAACGTTTTTTCATTGTTTGTACATAAATTACGTTCACGTACGTACGATGTAAATAACATTAAATTTAAGCGGTAACGAGGCAATTTTAACCTAACATTATTTCCCGCCAACACAGTTGAACAAAAACTATCAATGTGCTGTTGTAAATTTTCATGCATATCATTCAATACCTAATATGGATGTAGACAATAACTTGTTTCATATTGGTAATCATGATATAGAACGAAAAATTAACGCTGAATTCCAAAAATTATTTAAAAGTGGAAATTTGTCCTAAAAAAAATCTCGCAGTTCGCAACATGCTTTTAGGTAAAAAGTATGTGATTACAAAAATTGAACGCGTTGAAACTCGGTACTGGCAAAAAGTGAGATGTTTGCTGGATAATGAATATTTGGTGTATCTACCACCAATGTTTAATACCACATTAAAGGAAGAGCACATAGAGAATATCGGCTCAAACAAATTTCATTTGATTAGGGAGGACAATGAAGGATTTTCTGAACTAAATATATGGTCTATTAAAGGTACAGCAATACTTTTTTCTAATTGTATATTATTATTTTTTTTAAATTTTTTTCAGATTCCGAAAATAAACTGTAGAAGAGTAATGCTACTGATGCAGTTATATTTATAATTTTAAATCTTATTTATAATCTTATTTTACTTTTTTATGTATTTCTAAAAATAAAAAAAAAAATAAATAAATAATTTAAAAAAAAAATTTATTCGTTGATGTTATTATTTTTTTCTTTCCTTCTGCTTGTAGTAATTCAAAGTCAACTATTTTTATCACCGCACTTTGATGTGCAATTATAAAATTATATATAAAAACGTTGGTGCGTATGTATGAGTGTACATCACGGCTAAGCCACTGAACGTACCAAAACCATACACACACCATACGATTATTTGTGAGCTCGGGAAGGTTTATGTATTACTTTGAACTTGGTTGGTCAAAGGAGCGTGGTACCACTCATACAATATAAGTATTACTTCAAAATACATCTGGGATACTTTCCAGGACACATTGCATTATGCTTCTTATTCCAAAAGTGCAATTCAATCAGTAAAATTGGACAACGGTCAAGCATTTGACAAAAAAAACTAAACTAAACAAACAAATTTTGATTAAAAAAATAATTTGTAGGTACAAATAAGAACCTCAAATCAGGCGTCACGCAATTACAAATATAAAAGTGTTTGTCCATTTTGATTGAATGATTGGTGATAGACTGACCTATCACCGCCCAGCGCAAACCGCTGAACCTAGAGTTCTGCAATTTTTTATGTTATGTTCTGGTGTTCTGGGGGTTCGTGAACCCCAAAGGTTTACGGGAGGGTACTTTCACTACTTTAAGTATAAGTCCGAGCAACGCCGTGGTATTCAACTAGTAATAGTTAAAAACGTGAATACTAAGGGAGAGAAAATTATGTTTTATAAAGTTTAAATTATGTTTTTTGTTTTATTCTTTTTTTAAGTAATTTATATTTTGACATAAGATCCTCAATATCAATATATTTTCTAGCATATGAGAAGCAGCTACACGTATCTGGTCCTACTGTATAAAAGTTTCTAATATGTGTTCCTTGTTTTGATGTACACATTCCAACACACTCGACATTAGTAACCAGAATTAAACCATCCACAAGTCTTGTCCAATGTTCCTCCATAATAATATATTTATATTGATCCAAAAATTTTTTAATTTTAAGCGATAACAACATGTTTCAACAATTGCTAATTTACAACTAGTCCATACAAACTCCAACCAGAAGCTTTAGCTTCTGTATATTTACGAATAATTCGAAAAAAAAGTTCGGGGCTGATTCAGGTTAATATGATGAAATTCTGAAAAATAAACTTTTTGGCTTTCAGCCCAGACACCAACCAAATCAAATGCCCTCCCGCCAGGTGGCTGCCTCTACTTTCAGCGCTCGCCAGGTGGCTGCCCCTACTTTCAGCCGAGACAACCAAATCAAAAAAACCCCGCCAGGTGGCGACACAAGCTTGTAGCTGGAGGAAAGCTGGAGGGGAGGAGCAAAAAAGACCGAAAAGAGCTGAAATCTTTAAGTTTTATACACTGGCAGAATTTAGCTCCTTCTCAAAAAGTCCAGAAACCGCATATACTCCAAACATTTTTTAATTTTAAGCGATAACAACATGTTTCAACAATTGCTAATTTAAAACTAGTCTATACAAACTCCAACCAGAAGCTTTAGCTTCTCTATATTTACGAATAATTCGAAAAAAAGTTCGGGGCTGATTCAGGTTAATATGATGAAATTCTGAAAAATAAACTTTTTGGCTTTCAGCCCAGACACCAACCAAATCAAAAGCCCTCCCTCCAGGTGGCTGACCCTACTTTCAGCCGAGACAACCAAATCAAAAGACCCGGCCAGGTGGCGACTCAAGCTTGTAGCTGGAGGAGAGCTGGAGGGGAGGAGCAAAAAAGACCGAAAAGAGCTGAAATCTTTAAGTTTTATACACTGGAGGAATTTAGCTCCTTCTCAAAAAGTCCAGAAACCGCATATACTCACTACTGATGAGATTCAGTTTTTGGTAAATTTGGAGTCAATAGAAATTAAATAATAATTGAATAATTTAAAGAAGACTAAAAAAATTATGCCAATATGTAATTAGTTGAAAGTAGGGTTACCAGATTCTCTGGAGTAAAAAGGAGTACAGAGCTGCAGGGGTCCGAAATTCCTCGGTTTTACACCACATATTTTTTATAAAACAAAAACAAAATTTTAAAAAATATCTTTAAAAAGTTTTAGAATCCAACCTTTGTTAAAATTTTGAAAAAAACAATTTTTTCCAAAATAAAAAAAAATGTTTTTAGTATTTACATAAGTAACACTGCATTACAAAAAAAATGACCGGATCTTTGGGGCGCCACCTATTACACGTTGTAAGTCTGTCCAAAAAAATGACAATTGCCTACCAGGAATTTTGATTATACCCACAAAATCTGAAGTTAGAACTTCTAACTTAGAAGAGAAAAACCAATTTTTGTCGGTTTTGCCCTATTTTTATAACCCTTATATTAACTTGCTTTGGGTGGACTATATATATATATCCTCAAATCTGCGGCGAGCTTTTCCATACACATGAGCTAGAGAACTCCGGTGACAATGCATTTGAGGTCCATCAGAGGCGTAGGGGGTCGTGGGGGGACTCAAACCCCTTTTTTTAAACATGACATAACTTTCAATTCCTTCAAGCTACAAAGATGAAATTTTGTAGGTTGGCAAAATGAAATTCATTTTAATCATTTTACTTAGACTACTTATTCCAAATTATACTACTTAAACTACTTGTTCTGGCGATAGTTCAAAATGGCTGTTTATTGGCCATCCTGTGGAGTCTTCTAGACGGAATGGTGGTCCTTCGAACCAGATCGATATAGTCAGCTCGTCCACATTACAGCCTCTCGAAAGTATGTCTGCAGGATTTTGTTTTGACGGTACGTGTCGCCAAGAAACTGAGTTCGACCACTCTTGTATTTCTGCTACGCGATTTGCTACAAAAGTAGTCAGCGATGATGTATGCGTTTTGATCCAATGTAATGTAACCTCGGAATCGGTCCAGAAATATACATTCTTAATTCCACAATTTAGCATTGGCTGTACTCTAGACCAGAGCTTAGCCAGCAGGTGCGCTGCGCACAACTCAAGCCTAGGTAACGACTTAGTCTTGAGCGGAGCTCTTGACTTTGCAGTCAGTAGCCTCGAACTAATGCCATTATGTTCATGACTTCGAATATAAAGACAGCATCCGTATGCTCTAATTGAAGCGTCAGCAAACCCATGAACTTGACATATTTTGTTCGGATGTGTGTTAACATAGCGTGGAATCTCGATACTATCTAACTGTGTCAAGTTAGTTTTGAAGTTTTTCCACCTAGTATCGAGGTGAATCGGGATAGATTCATCCCAATCAAACCAAATTTCTTGCAATAGAATTTTCGCTTTGGTCACAATTGGGCATAAAAGTCCGAGAGGATCGAAAAGACGAGAAGAAACCGACAGTATGTTCCTTTTAGTAGCTCGTAATTCGTGAAAATTTTCTTCCAAATGAAACTTCAAAGTATCATTCTTCGGAACCCAACGTATTCCGAGCGCTTTTGTGGAATCGGCATCATTGAATTGGAGAGATTTTTCTGACAACTCGGTGCCTTCATACGACGGATGATTAGAAAACCATTTTGCCAACTGAAACCCAGATGACTCTAAAATTTTTGAGACTTCGACTCGAATTTTTTCAAGGTCTGTTATGTTGTCAGCGCCAGTGAGCAAGTCATCGACATAAAAGTCACTTCGGATAACTTTTGATCCCACTGGGAAGGAATTTTTGTTAATATCGCTCAAATAAAATAAACACCTTATGGCTAAAAATGGTGCCGGCGAAGTACCATATGTTACTGTGTTCAGATGATACACTTGTATGGGTTGCGATAAGTTTTCTCTCCATAAAATCAACTGAAAATTCCGATCTGCCTCGTCAATTTGAACTTGACGGTACATTTTGGCTATGCCAGCAGTTATAGCATATTTATGCAAACGAAAACGGAGTAAAGTTGAATACAATTCTTCTTGTATTGTCGGGCCAACCATCAACGTTTCATTTAATGACAACTGAGTTGACGTCCGACTTGACGCATCGAAGACAACACGAAGTTTGGTGGACGTAATTTGCGGTCGCAAAACGCACTGATGCGGTATGAAATAATGTGGAGTTTTTGGAATTTGACTACTGGCCAACGACATATGGCCTAAATCTAAGTATTCTTTCATAAAGTTCATATACATTACTCTCAGCTCATTATCCTTCAACAACTTGCGCTCAAGTGAAAGGAAACGTCTTTTGGCAGTCTCAAATGACAAACCAAGAGAGCTGGGTTCAGATTTAAACGGAAGTGACACCTTAATTCGACCAGTAGGCAGACGATGCACATTTTTAATAAAATGTTGTTCACAGAGCTGTTGTTCCGCAGTAAATTTAGTAGCTTGGGATTCCTTCGGTATTTCCTCTAATTCCCAGAATCTTTGAACTAGAGCGTCCAGAGAACAATTATTTTCAGCAAGACTTATCGTATGGCAAATTTGAGACTTGGAGCCCTCTGTTTGTCTGTATTTTCCTGATACTATCCACCCAAGTAACGTCTTTTGAAGGGTTGGTACGTTCGGACTTTGTTTTATTTGTCCAACCGAAAGTAACTCGAAGAAAGTTTCGGCACCTAACAGGAGATCAATTTTCTGAGGCTTATTAAAGTACGGATCTGCAAGTTCTACATTTGAAGGAATGTTCCAATGTTTCGTGGAAACTGTATTATCCGGTTGGTAGGTGGATATTGAACGCAACACCCAAAAATCTGTAGAAAACTCATGAGAGTTGACACGCGATCTCACAGCTGCATGAAGCTTATGCTTAACTGTAGACTGGGCTTTTCCAATACCAATTAAATTCAAATTCCTCTCTTCCTTTGGTAATTGCAACCGTTGTGCAAGTTCCTCGGTTATACAATTAATTTGCGAACCGGAATCCAACAATGTCCTAGCTAAAATATATTCGCCTGATTTGCTCTTAATTTTAACTACTGCTGTAGCAAGAATCACTTGATCTTCGTTCGCAGAAGTGTGATGGGCGTAAGCATTTGAACATGAAGGTTCATCAGGATTTGAGTTAGTAGAAGTTGTTACAGGAAGGGCAGTAGAGTACTGATGTAAAATGCGAACGATTGCACACTTTACACCGAGCTGACTTGCATTTTGATACAGTATGACCCTTTCTCAGACAGTTGATACAAATCGGAACACTTTTTGCGAACTCAAACCGTTGCAGAACAGGCAATGCCGAAAACGCTTGGCATGATGTTATTGAGTGTTCCTGAGATTTGCAGAAGAGACACTTGTCTTTTTGAGAAGATGATTTTGTGCATGCATATGCGGATCTAAAGGTCTTTTTTGGAACATCTTGTTTTGGTTTGCTCGATTTAATTCTTGAACTGGATGCTTCAGTTCGCGTTCGTAATATCCTTTTCATCTCCTATTGACAACAGGAATCGTAAAAGTAGAAGAAGGTTTCTTAAACTCGGGCAAATCAAAAAGTTCTGAAATGCTATCAAAAAATATCAGACAACTGTTGTCGTAAACTCTTTTCAAACTTGCAAAAGCCTTAGGATAATTTCTTTCCGTTATTTGAAACGCTTTAACTGTGCCTAAGGCCTCGTCAGACAAACAGGAAATTAGATGATTGAATTTCTCAATATCCGATAATGATGAATCAGTGTCCACTAAACTTTCAAAAAGACTCATAAAATTTTTATATTCCGAATATTTTCCACTAAATTTCGGAAGACGCATGTCTTGAATGATGTGGCGCCGGCCCCCAGAACGACTGGTTTGAATTGTCCGCCGTACTTGATTTCCTATGCTTATTTAATATTGACAACATAGAAGATTTCGTACTGACACATGCATCTTCGAGGCTCACTCTGAAATCATCGGTGGAATCAATTGCCTCGATTTTGCTTTGAAACATCATTGCTTGCTCGATATATGAATTTAATATTTCGAGTCTACATTCCAATTCCATTGGATTAAACGAAATAGTTTTTTCTTGAATAGACTTCTTTATTCTAAGAATATTTACTAAACCGCTCTCTCTATTTTTAATTAGCCCTTCTAGAACTTCAGGTTTGTGTGGATCAGTTTGGCGTTTTCTCGACATATTGTTTGGGAAAATCAAAAACGATTGTTTAAAATACTCAAAATAAGCTAAATGGTCCTCAATGTACCAAAGCCTCACACAAATTAATTAAATTATTTAAAATAGAGGAATTATTTATTTATTTTTATTAATTATTTTATTTTTCAGAAAAATTGGCCTCGCTTTTATTTACGCAGAATCTCAATTAATATTTTAGTTAATATTAAGTGCGATACTTGGCAACTCTATTCGAGTCTCTCAATATAATAATGAGGTGGCAACCCGGTTTGAGAACACAAATAATTCTAATAAGAAACTCCAGTCACAACAGCGGACAGCTGACGAAAACGAAAGAGAACGTGTCGCGCTATTGTGTGTGTGTGTGTGTGACAATTACTTTTGTTAGCACTCACTATAATTTAAATATTTTTGGAATTGACTTCGTTCGATAAGCAAACCGAGAGTAAAAGCGGGAAATGATTTTAACTGATGTCAAAGTTCGGATTTAAATGAAAAATGTCGAATAAACTCTGGCAATTTGCCGACGATAATTTAATTTCGTATAGGTACCGAAGTATGACCTTTTTTGGCGCGAACTTTTGGAGCCAAATTTTTTAATAATTAATTATTTATTATGCGTTAGAAAATTAATTTATTTCTTAATAAACCGCACTTTTAGAAAAAAAAAAAACCAAAACGTATGCACTCTATTTGCTTCACTTCGTATATTGGCGTATAGGATGTAATTTAAATTTCATGTATGTACTCTTTAAATGCAATTCATATGGGCTCGGTTGCTTTGGTAGCAAATTCAAATATTAAATTTGCCTCGGCTTTGCCGGCTTTATTGGTAGCAAAAATTGCCTTGCTTTTTAAGCAGTTCACACAAAGATTTTATTGCACCTTTTATTAATTGCATCTAAATACCTGGGGTCTTTTCACTTCCTTTGGACACACCAAGCAGCTGTCGTTGGTACAGATTCCGACCATTTGTCCCTTCGATGTAACTTGGAGCAGCGACCTTGCAGGCAGCAAAATTGACCGGCGGCAGAACTCAGCAATCGGGAACTCCGCAGAATATTGTTTTAATTGTTTTATTGTTGATTTTTAAGCACCGGCGCGTTACTTTTAACGAGTAAGCGGTTTGTATTTTTTATTTACGAAATACAACGATTTTATCCACCGACACGAAAATAAATTTTTTGAACAGCCAATATGGCGAAAATGGAGCGCGAAAATTAAACGAAGTCGGCTAAGCTCAAGCGATTAACGAATTAAAAGTGTCCACCCGGGGGCGCCATGAAGAAATTGTAAGGTTTTTTACAATTTTCGCTTCTTAATCGAAGCGCACTTATTTATTAATAAAATAAGTGATTAAATGTTTGAAATTGTGATAGGGAATGTCTTTTTGTTTCACGTTATTTATTTAAGTTATTTGGGACTCGCTTGAGCTACGAACGAAAATAATAGATGTGCCGACTTCGATTGGTATAACAAGAGTAATTTTTATTCTTCAATTTATCTTTTCGTGAGCCTTGCTCAACCTTTTAATTTCAGTGTTGTAACATAGTACGATAAATTAGTATGTAATAGTATAAGTGGTAATTTAAGTAGTATTCAATTTGTACCAAGTAGTTTAAGTAGTATAATTTGGAATAAGTAGTTTAAGTAGTATAATTCATTTTAATTCATTTTACTTAGACTACTTATTCCAAATTATACTACTTAAACTACTTGTTCTGGCGATAGTTCAAAATGGCTGTTTATTGGCCATTGTCTGACGAGGCCTTAGGCACAGTTAAAGCGTTCAAATAACGGAAAGAAATTATCCTAAGGCTTTAGCAAGTTTGAAAAGAGTTTACGACAACAGTTGTCTGATATTTTTTGATAGCATTTCAGAACTTTTTGATTTGCCCGAGTTTAAGTAGTATAATTTGGAATAAGTAGTTTAAGTAGTATAATTCATTTTAATTCATTTTACTTAGAAAAATAATAACAATTAGGGACTATTTTTACATATACCTTTTGGAAAGGGGGGTGTGGGGGCAAAGGGGAGCGGGATGGAGCCAATTTAAAGTTCTAACTTTCGTATTTTTTAAGCTACTGGGCTGAAATTTTTTACTTAGGTTCGTATTGGGGAAAAAGAGTAAAAAGGGGGAAAAAGGGGAAGAAAAGGGGGGAGAAAAAAAATTTTAAAATTTTTCAAAATCTGAAATGATATTAGGAACAAAGTAGCCAAAAACCCTAAATTTTAAATCGAAATTGCGGAAATAATTTAAAGGAAATTTATTTTCTGCTTTTTAGTCGGTTTAAGGGTTGTATTTTAAAAAACTTGTTTTTTACTCTTTTTTTTAATGATAACTTTAGTAGCGTAAGATTAACTTAAAGAAAAGCAGTTGCTTCAATCGGTGTATAACTTTCATTTGTATGCTGAAAAACACATAAGTTATTACTGTAAACATGTCGCAGACACCATTTTTCGACATTTTTTTTAACGATTTTTTTCGAATTTTAGGAATTTTTTTATATATGTAGCCTAATACTAAATTTTTTTTACAAAAAATAAAAAATACATCCATTTCCGCTTTCAACGAGCCAAAACTGGTTAAAATCCGCTAAAAAATTACTGCAGTATTTTATTTTTCGCTAGAGCATTTTTGCTGATTTGGGTACGGATTTGAACAAGTTTTGGCTTGTTTAACGCAGAATTGGATGTATTTAAAATTTTATGGTGCTATATAAAAAAATTCTTTAATCGAAAAAACCGTTAAAAAATGTCGAAAAATGGTGTCCGCGCGATGTTTACAGTAATAACTTCTGTGTTTTCCATCACACAAATAAAAGTTATACACCGTTTTTTTTCTTCTTTTTAACAAGCATGTTTGTCTTACGCTTCTAAAGTTATCATTAAAAATAGGGTAACACCGACAAAAATTATTTTTTCTCTTCGAACTTCAGATTTTTAGGCTTTTATCAAAATTCCTGGTATGCAGTTGACATTTTTTTTGGACAGACTTACAACGTGTAATAGGCACCCCATTTATGCTCAAAGTTTTTTTTAATATGACCCTTTTTTTTAATATGGTCCTTCCTCAAGAAATTGAAAAATTTAGATATATATTTGAATTGTTTTCGATAAAGACATTCAAAATTGTTTTTGATAATTTTCATACTAAATTTTTTGTTTTCATCTTAGCATTTAAGATTTTTTGTAACTTTTTAAATGCAATGTGACGAAAGATGCTTCAAGTTAATAAACATAATATTTGAAGGTTTTTTTAATTCTGACGAATAGTAAAAATTGGTAACCTTACTGAGCCGATACATTCAGTTGTTATACGGTAAAGTCACAGAAATTAGAAAAAGAGTACTTAATAGTACTTTCGGGAAAAAGTGAGAGTAAAAAAGAGGAGGGCCTAAAAAAGAGTACTGTGCTCTTTAAAAGTGTACGTCTGGTAACCCAAGTTGAAAGCCTGTAATGTTTCAATGAGGGCTGTATGTTCAATTATTTAAAACAGTGTCAAGAGGAAATTCATTCTTTATCAATCGCACATGTGGTGCATGTCATTTTAGGTTTTATGACGGTCGTTGATATAAATAAAGGCTTTGGGAAACCGAAGCGCCACATGTTCTAAAACCACCACAGCGTCTTTGGTATCTTTAAATTGGTATATTCAGCAGTTTCTGCAAACGCCTTGATATAAATGTGCCCTCTGACCCAGAGTCGATTAGCGCTCTGGTCGTAAAAACGGAGCCTGAATGACATATGGTCACTAAAGCTGTCCCTAACAGCACCCCTTTCTTACTTGTCGTGAAATGCGTCTGAACCCTATCGACATGACTTTGCGATGTGGATGGTTCAGTGGATAAATCACTTGAAACCGAAAAGTGGTTACGGTCTACACCATCTGATGGCGCAGGATAATTAGGCGGTGACCCAAGTCCTTCACGATGAAGTAGTGAGTTATGACGCCTCTTGCAACTAATTCACTTGTAATTGCTAGTACAATCTTTCACCTCATGAGAACTGGCCAAACAGTTTAAACCAATACATAAAAATGCATACTTGTGTGTGTGCCTGAGAAAGAGGCACACACGTTTCGCGCGTTTCACTAATATGCTTATAGTGTACGTGTAAAAGCATTGCGTTAGCAGCGAATTGAAGCCTATGAACGCGTTCATAGGAAACTCGAAGATGCCCGACACTGGTTTAAACACAGATGCAGCCTCCTTACTGTTGACAACCTGTAGCTAATATTCATATCTAAAAATTGTGGACAATTCCACAGTGGGTGCGTTTGCTTGATAATAATTTACTTTTCTAGTTTGATTATGATTCTGGGAGTCTTTATTTTGGTAGCTACCAGTCTTTTGGTTAAGCGTACACCGAACCAAAAAAATGCTAAAAGTACCATCAAATCTTCAAATTTCGTTGACAAAATATGGCCGATAGTGATACATATCAAATTTGATACTACATCTTTATCATTTATATGAAAAAGTGGGGAATTGATGGGATACCATCTTAATTTTGATAAGGATCCAACATAAATTTACATGAGAAAATGTGAAGAAATTTATGTATAATATTTCAATCTACCCCTTGTACAATTTACGCCCTTCAATAATTTTTGATATTTAATAGAATTTACTGAACTTTAATTCACTGCAATTACGTCACTACACTAGAATTTGATAAAATTGAGCATCGAAAAACTAAATAATCACTTTCACATGCATAATTTAACTTAGTGATCATATATTTTCATTCAAAAAGGCATTATTTTCATTACAAAATGGTTTTTTTCACATTTTCTGTATTTGTGTAATTGTTTTGGCACAGAAAAATTGGCAGAGTTCTAAGCCGTCTAAAATTATTCAACGACCGTTTTATTTTATTTTTGGTGGCATGGCTGAGCCGGCTGTGGTCGCCTGTGGAAGTATGTGAATTTTTATCAATTTTTCCTATAAAATTACGGTAGTTACGTAGTATTGATAGGATATTAATTGATAAGTAGTGCTGCAAGTTTGATGTTGTGAATTGATAATGCAGTGTAAAACGTGTTACTATCAGTTTATTGTTTTTCATACCAATTTAACAAAAAAGTATCAATATGATATGAAAAACGAATGGAATGATACAATTCTCATCAAATTAACCAATTTTGACATGAAATTAAAATTGAAAGGCAGGCAATTTCAATTTTACATGATTTTTTTATTTCAGTGTACCTAGAATATCTGGGATAGTTTCTAAAGTCTATCATTTGTGAGAGGGGACTTCTTGACTATATCTTTGGCTTCACCTCTAGTTTTCTGATTGAGGTGATATAGTTTCTCAACTGAAGTTAGCCCCGAATTCTGAATATAAATGGCCGTGAACATGTCACGGAAAGTAGGCCAAGAGATATAATATCTCAGTGCCACACGGAGGCAACTTCATATTGCTAGAAGACGGACGATGTTCATTTGAATTTAAAATCATAGTACACCGAGAGAAAAAAAACAGTAAAATCAACGAAAAAGTAGGTCAATTTAACAGTTTTCGCGGTTAAAAACCATCCGATAGTCGAAACTGTTTAATTGACAGTTTGTCGCGGTATAAAATCGCGACACGAATGTTGTTGTTTTTATTGTTTGTTTTGTTTTTTTATGTTTCCCTTTTGTTCGGGGCGACGGGCGAACAAAATCGGAGGAACAAATTCACACACGCACTGACCGAATTAACGCACTGCACAATTTTATTGATTGTCACTTTTTATATAAATATATTTGTTTTGCTTAATTTGTTAAGCAAAACAAATTCGACACTCGCGGGCGAAATGCGGCCGGCGCGCGGAAGAAGAAAGCTGAATATTTTGTTTGAGCTGTCAAAGTTATCTTGCTTTCTTCTCCTTTCTTTCGCTTTTGCTTTCGTTAAGTTAGCTCAGTGGGCGGCGGCGATCCGATGAGGGTATTGCCAGCCTCGCCATTACAATAGTAAATTGTCAAAACCTGAACTAAAGCTTTTGTACTTTTTAAACCTGTTTGAGGAGAGGAATTTGAGAACATTTATGCTTTCGCCTATACGTACATGAGTGCCGCCAAAATGTATATTTCATTTTGGTGGGTGCAGGGGGGTATATGTAAATTTGCCAAACACACATAGAAAAATCTGAAGAGATTTTTCGCATATAGGTATGGGTAAAGCCCCGACTGCGGACACTGGTTTCTGCGTAAGCCGCACTCTATGTATGTGGGAAGATAAATGGAAAGTGAGCGTCATAGGCGCTCATATATTCTAATTTCGTTTAGTTCTTTTTGAGCAGGGAAGAAGGAGAGTGTTGAAGCTTTGGTTTTGTTTTAAATTAATTGAATCTTAAATTATTGGTTTCCAAAATTTGGATAATTTTCGTTCTTTTTTTAAAAATTGTATTTTTTTGAGTGGTGAAGTGGAGCTGTTGCCATCGTCGGACTGTGGCTGGAGGACAAGTGTTCCAAAGGGAGTATTTTTGCGCGCTGGTTTAGTTTTGCCAGCTAGTGTTTATTTTGCTTTATTTTATTTGTGGCAGTCGGCCATTTAGTGTTTTGAATTTGAGGAATTGAATAGAGTTGGACAGGTTGTGTTCGGTCGTGATTTGTTTTGGTGAAGTGTTTCCGTCCAAGTAGCTTGCTTGGAATTTGTTTGGCCGTTTTCCCCCCCTCTTCCTTATTCCTTTTTTTTTGTTTGTGTTGTCCCGCATCAGAGCCAAGTTGTTGCTGGACATCGAATTTTATCGAAGTCCAGCTGGTGAATAGATTCTGCAAGAATCGTGCGAGGGATTTCAGACAGAATTTTTGATATTTGGATATTGGGTCGTCTTGTGTCAATTTTGAAAAGGGTTTGTGTTCGGTATTATTTTCTTTGTGTCAAAAACAAATTTCCGTTTCTTTTATATATATATATATATATACTTATATATATATATATATATATTGCGGCAGTTTCGGTGTAGGGTTTTAAAAGTTTAGTTATCAGGTTTTCGCGGGTTCGTGTTGTTCGTTCGGACGGGGATACCATACCGCGAGGGTCGTCTTAAATCCCACGCTTCGCGACTGTGCTTCGCGACGGGCAAATAGGGAATTTAATTATCGCGTGGGGATTTGTGTTTTTTGGTTTGTTTTATAAAGTTTTAGTTCAAAATAGCGCGATAAGCTGGCGCCCAACGTGGGGCTATTTTAACTAAAGTTTTTAATAATTTTTTTAAAATTTTTTTTTTATAATTTTTTTAAAATTTTTTTTTAACAAAATTTTTTTTTTAAGTTTTTTTTGTAATTAATTTTTTTTATTTATATCAAAATCTTTTTGTGCTGTTTTTGTTGGTTGTATTATTTCAGTTTTTTTAATTTACTAATTCGTATTTTTATTTATTTAGTTTTTTTGGAATTTCTCTGGTTTCCAGTGAGAGTGCTGTCGACGGCGGAGTAGCGGCAGCGGGTTTTTTTTGTTGTTCGGTGAGTCCGTTCCTTTTTTTGGTGCAACATTTGTAACCTTTTTTTTGCAAGTTTTTTTAATAATTCTTTTAAATTTTATTTTTGTGTTGCACCATTTTATTTATTTTGATTTTAGTAAAATTTTAATTTTTTTTTGGAATTTTATTAAACAGTGGTGGTGTCGTCCACCTTTAGCTGTTGTGTTTGAACTATTTTTTTTTTCAATATTCTTTATTATTTTATAGTTTTATTTTTATAAATTTTTTTTATATATATAAATATTTTTTTGATTCTTATTTTTTTAATTGTTGGTAATTTTTTTTTAAGTTTTTAAAAAGGAAAAAATTTTGTTTCATATTTTTTTTTGCGGTGCCGCCCGCCATAAAAGTTTCGTCATTCCTGTTCCGAAGCCGTCGTGGCCACCTAAGGCGCTCAGTAGGGAGTCTGCGGTTGAGGGAGAGCCTCAACCCGCCCCGAGACATGAGCCATTCACCTCGTTGAGTAACGTAGGTTTTCAAAAAGTAGAAAATTTGTCCAAGTGGAATATTCAATTTACCGGGGAAAAGGCAGACATGTCCCTACATGCCTTTCTACAGAGGGTAGACGAGCTATGCGGGGCTCGGGGCGTTAGTGAAGCCCAGTTGTTTAGGGGAGCAGTGGAGCTTTTTTCTGGAAAAGCCCTGCTCTGGTTTAGGGATGTCCGCAGGACAGTTTCAGGCTGGCGAGAGTTGGTCGCCGAGCTGAAACTGGAATTCCTGCCCCCCAACTATGACGACATTTTGATGTCTGAGATTAGGCGACGGACTCAGGATGGGACTGAGTCCATAGGTATCTATGTAGCGGCGATGAGGGGGTTGTTCGGTCGTCTGTCCGACCCCTTGTCAGAGAGGCGTATGCTGGGTCTGGTGATCGCAAACCTGTCCCCGTTTTACCAGACTCAGCTGGGCTTGGCTGAGCCTAAGTCTTTATCGGAGTTGGTTTCCTTGGGTCGGAAGTTGGAGGCTGTGCGGGCGAATGTGGAAGCATTCGTGCCGCCGCCCAGCAGCCGATCCAAGAATATGTTGGAGCCAGACTTGGCTTACGTCTCGGCTGAACCCGAAGTTCTTGAAGTCAGGGCCCCTTTGCGTGACGCTAGGTTGGAGAGGAGAATTCAGGCTCCTCCCCAAAATTCTTTTAGGTGTTTTAATTGTAGGTGGTTTGGACATGTTATGTCCAACTGCCCTAGGGAAATATATTGTTACGGGTGTAGGCGGCCTGGTTTTTAAAAGCGTGATTGCCCCCGATGCTCTCAGAGAGCAGGGCAATCGCAGGAGCGCTCGGACAGGGAGGCGGCCCCGAGAGCGGCTCCGAGGGCCCGCGAAGACTCGGGAAATGGGGAGCGAGCTCTTGTGGAAGCAGGGCAAGAAGTTCGCGAGGTTTAGGTAGGTTGCCTGCGGGCAACCAGCTGGCTAGGGAAAATAGTGGTAGGCCTCAGAGGCGTCCGTCCGGAGTATATTTGAGTTTCACTTTGTCGGGAAAAGATTTGGATAATAGGCCATATTTAGGTGTTAAAATTTTTGGAGTGCGTATGTTAGGGCTTTTGGATTCGGGGGCCACCAGGACGATTCTTGGTAGGCCAGGCTGGGACACATTAAAGTCCTGGGGGATAAGTTTATTGGCGTCTGCGGTCAGCAAGGTTGCGCTTGCTGATGGTGAAGAAGTTCCGGTTAGGGGGGTAGTTTCGGTCCCTTTCGAGGTAGAGGGCAAGTCGGTCCTCGTTGAATGCCTCGTAATACCGGATTTACCCCAATCATTGATTCTTGGAGTAGACTTTTGGTCTAAGGCCGGTGTAGTGCCAGATTTGGCCAAGAATCAGTGGAGGTTTTCCGACCAAGTCGAGGTCTCGTCAGTAGCGGCGATAGTTGATAGGTCTTCGTTGTCAACTAGGGAAAAATCGGTTCTTGAGGAGTTTGTAGCAGATGTTTTTAGGTCTATGCCTGAGGGACTTGGTTGTACACATTTGGTCGAACATCGGATTCGTACAAAGCCAAATGTGGAACCAGTCAAGCAGCGATACTATCCGGTATCGCCCGCTATTCAGAGGCGCATAGATGAGGAAATAGAAGATATGTTAGAAAAGGGTGTGATTGAGATTTCTCACAGCCCTTGGGCATCACCGGTTGCGATGATTAGGAAAAAGGATGGGAGTTATAGGTTTTGTGTCGACTATAGGACACTGAATAAAAATACGGATCGAGATAGTTACCGCCTCCCTTATATTTCGGCTACTTTAGATAAGCTAAAGGACGCCAAATATCTCTCTAGTTTGGATATAAAATCCGCTTATTGGCAGATCCCAGTAGAGAAGGAGTCTAGGGCCTGCACGGCATTTACAGTTCCGGGTAGGGGGCTCTACCAGTTCAAGCGCATGCCTTATGGCCTGCACAATGCGCCTGCAACTTGGCAGAGATTTATAGATGAGGTCCTTGGGTCTGACTTGGAACCTCATGTTTTCGTGTATTTGGACGATATTATTATCGTTACAAATACATTTGATAAGCATGTTGAGGTTCTGAAGGAGGTCCTGAGGAGGATTTGTTCGGCAGGGCTTAGATTGAATAGGGAAAAATGTAATTTTTGTCTATCTTCGCTACGGTATCTAGGTTATGTTGTTGATCGACAGGGCTTGCACGTTGACCCCGAGAAAGTTGAGGCAATGCTGAAAATTCCAGCACCCAAAAATGTAAGGGAAGTCAGGTCGTTTGTTGGCACCATTTCTTGGTATCGTAGGTTTGTTTCGAATTTCGCTGATTTGGTTAAGCCTCTAACTGATCTTCTAAAGAAGAAAAACAGGTTTAGATGGTCGTCGGAGTGCGAGGACAGCTTTTTGAAGGCCAAGGAGCGCCTAGTGACGGCGCCAGTCCTGAGCTGTCCTGATTTCGAACGACCCTTCGTAGTTCAAACTGATGCTTCCGATTTTGGAATAGGTGCCGTTTTGACACAGCAGTTTGATGAAGGGGAGAAGGTCATTTCATATTTGAGCAGGTCGTTGAGTAGGTGCGAGAGGAATTATTCCACTACCGAGAAGGAGTGTTTGGCTGTTTTGTGGGCAGTTGAGAAGTTGAGGCCATACATCGAAGGGGTTAGGTTCACAGTGGTGACAGACCATTATTCGTTGGTATGGCTCAACAATTTGAAAGATCCTTGCGGTAGGTTGGCTAGGTGGGCTTTAAAGCTCCAGCAATACGATTATGAAATCATACATCGTAAGGGGAAAGATCATGTTGTGCCCGACATGCTTTCTAGAGGTGTCCCAGTCGTAGGGGAGGTAGATGGGCGTGTTAGAGACCCATGGGTGGATTCCATGGTTAAGAAAGTGGAGGATAAACCACTCGATTACCCAGCTTGGAGAATTGAAAATGGGGTGTTATATAAACACATAAAGGCAGGGACAAATAGTTTGTTTAGTGCTGGGTACGAGTGGAAGAAAGTTGTCGGCAAGAGTGATAGGCGCAGTATTTTATTCGAGTGTCACGATAATCCATTATAGGGGCACATGGGCGTTAGGAAAACATACGCTAGGGTAATTGAGAAATATTATTGGCCGAAAATGAAGGCAGAGATAGCTAGATATATTAAAGGTTGTCAGGTTTGCCAGAGGGTGAAACCTGACAACAATAAGCCAGCTGGTAGAGAGGATAAAGAAGTAAGAACCTTGGGAAATGATCTGCGTAGATCTGGTGGGACCCTTGGTGAAGTCTATTCGGGGATTTTGTTATATTTTAACGGTGGTTGACTACTTCACCAAATTCCCATTGTTGTTTCCATTGCGAAATGCAACGGCAAAGAGTGTTTGCAAGGAGTTGGAAGATAATGTCTTCCTGCTCTTTGGAGTTCCGAGGTCCATTGTATGCGACAATGGGCCACAGTTTCGCAGCAAGGAGCTGCAGAGTTTATGCGCGTCGTATGGTGTGCAGATGCGGTACACTGCACACTATCATCCGCAGGCCAATCCGGCCGAGCGGATCAACCAAATAATTAAGACCACTTTGAGAGCATATATTTCAGAAAACCAACATGGCATGTGCAGGACCTTAGGCCGCACATCGACTCAGGGTGATTTTCTCCGGTTAGATTCGAAAGTTGGCTGGTCTCAGGAGACCAAGCAACTTTCGCGGAGGTGGAGGTGGGGTTGTCGCGGTATAAAATCGCGACACGAATGTTGTTGTTTTTATTGTTTGTTTTGTTTTTTTATGTTTCCCTTTTGTTCGGGGCGACGGGCGAACAAAATCGGAGGAACAAATTCACACACGCACTGACCGAATTAACGCACTGACCGAATTAACGCACTGCACAATTTTATTGATTGTCACTTTTTATATAAATATATTTGTTTTGCTTAATTTGTTAAGCAAAACAAATTCGACACTCGCGGGCGAAATGCGGCCGGCGCGAGGAAGAAGAAAGCTGAATATTTTGTTTGAGCTGTCAAAGTTCTCTTGCTTTCTTCTCCTTTCTTTCGCTTTTGCTTTCGTTAAGTTAGCTCAGTGGGCGGCGGCGATCCGATGAGGGGATTGCCAGCCTCGCCATTACAATAGTAAATTGTCAAAACCTGGACTAAAGCTTTTGTACTTTTTAAACCTGTTTGAGGGAGAGGAATTTGAGAACATTTATGCTTTCGCCTATACGTACATGAGTGCCGCCAAAATGTATATTTCATTTTGGTGGGTGCAGGGGGGTATATGTAAATTTGCCAAACACACATAGAAAAATCTGAAGAGATTTTTCGCATATAGGTATGGGTAAAGCCCCGACTGCGGACACTGGTTTCTGCGTAAGCCGCACTCTATGTATGTGGGAAGATAAATGGAAAGTGAGCGTCATAGGCGCTCATATATTCTAATTTCGTTTAGTTCTTTTTGAGCAGGGAAGAAGGAGAGTGTTGAAGCTTTGGTTTTGTTTTAAATTAATTGAATCTTAAATTATTGGTTTCCAAAATTTGGATAATTTTCGTTCTTTTTTTAAAAATTGTATTTTTTTGAGTGGTGAAGTGGAGCTGTTGCCATCGTCGGACTGTGGCTGGAGGACAAGTGTTCCAAAGGGAGTATTTTTGCGCGCTGGTTTAGTTTTGCCAGCTAGTGTTTATTTTGCTTTATTTTATTTGTGGCAGTCGGCCATTTAGTGTTTTGAATTTGAGGAATTGAATAGAGTTGGACAGGTTGTGTTCGGTCGTGATTTGTTTTGGTGAAGTGTTTCCGTCCAAGTAGCTTGCTTGGAATTTGTTTGGCCGTTTTCCCCCCCTCTTCCTTATTCCTTTTTTTTTTTTTTGTGTTGTCCCGCATCAGAGCCAAGTTGTTGCTGGACATCGAATTTTATCGAAGTCCAGCTGGTGAATAGATTCTGCAAGAATCGTGCGAGGGATTTCAGACAGGTTGGTCTGGTCCCGCAAATCAATTGCGTTTAAACAAATATAATTTTTGATATTTGGATATTGGGTCGTCTTGTGTCAATTTTGAAAAGGGTTTGTGTTCGGTATTATTTTCTTTGTGTCAAAAAAAAATTTCCGTTTCTTTTATATATATATATATATATATATATATATACTTATATATATATATATATATATACTTATATATATATATATATATACTTATATATATATATATATATACTTATATATATATATATATATATTGCGGCAGTTTCGGTGTAGGGTTTTTTAAAGTTTAGTTATCAGGTTTTCGCGGGTTCGTGTTCTTCGTTCGGACGGGGATACCATACCGCGAGGGTCGTCTTAAATCCCACGCTTCGCGACTGTGCTATTCGGGCAAATAGGGAATTTAATTATCGCGTGGGGATTTGTGTTTTTTGGTTTGTTTTATAAAATTTTAGTTCAAAATAGCGCGATAAGTTGCTGCGCTGTTGATAACCGTATCCTAGTGGGAAGATGTTCGACTGCCACCCGGGAGGCCTGGGATCAAACCCCGGTACAACCGTCGCTAATTTTTTTAAAATACCTTTTTTTTAATAAAAAAACAAAAGTTTTTGTAATTTTTTTTGTTTCAATTCTTAACTTTATTAATTTTTAATTTTATTTATGAAAGTTTTTTAACTAAGTTACAATTATCCTTTTGTAGTCGCTCTAGACAAGGCTTGAACCTGCGACCTTCTGGGTGATAGTCCGACATCTTAACCATCGCGCCAATGATGCCATTCATGCGCATATGGCAATAAATGAATAACTTTAATGTGCTACGCAAGATCTGGGGCCTAATTACGGCATTCGTGATCGAGCAAGCTCGTTCAAAATTTTTGAGTTTGGGATTACGGCACTCGTTATCGAACAAAAATTATCGAATTTGAAGCGAAAAGTCATTCGATAGCTAAGCAGTGCACGAAATTATTTTTTTTTACAATTATTGTGATTAAATGTGCCAAATAAAAACGAAATGTATGTTTTTTTGTAATTATAAATAATTATTTCAACATTAGGTAATGTGTTTTAATATTTTAAGACAAATGCAAACAAAATCATCTCAAAGGAATTGATGCCAGAGTACCAGGCGCATCACCCTAATTTGGCGAAAAAATACTGCAGCCAAAGGAGGGTGGTAATAAAATGAATGTGGGATCATCTGGCCAAGAAACTTGCTGCATTAAGTTTCTTGGCGAGATGATCCCACATTCATTTCATTACCACCCTTTGGCCGAAAGCTTTTCCTTGAATTGTAGTTCTCCCAAAACATAATTAAAGTCCTCTTCTGTTAGCCTGAGCCGTTTCACTAATATGCAAATAAATTGTATTAAATCCTGCGAAATTTCACTACACGCTGCTGCCGCCAAGAGGATTGCTTTTATCGCGAAGTTGTTTCGTACCCACACTAAATTGCATTCGCGTTCTGAAGAGCTTCAAACACGGGATTCATCTTCACTTTTCAAAGGTTTATTTATAAAAAACAATTTTAAACACTTTCATTTGCCGAATGAAATTTTCACAACAAATTGATTTTGACGTTTCTCAATGTGACATTTGCACTGAAAACTACTGCAAAGTGAAAAAATGTAGAATGAAATCTAGTACGTTTTATACAAATATCGAAACAAAACGAATCGAATGCCATAATTTGACTACTTCTAACGTATCGAAATTTCATTCGACACGAATGCTCGATCAATCACGAATTCCGTAATTCGGCCCCTGTTCTCTACTATCAGAGTAACCAGAGTTGCCATATGAAGGGACTTTCATTGTTTTTCGGGGAATATCCTATCAAAAGAAAAAACGGGCAAGGAATTCATGAAGATGTGAGAAAACTTTAATAAATACTTACACAAGTCAAAACCAGGGAACGTTTAGTTGTAGTTGAACAAAAATGAGACAAACTTGCCATAAAACTGGCAACACTCTGTGAATTAAAAGAACAGTAACCTTTTAACAGCCACTAATATACGATTTTATGTTCTCCTATCTGTTAAACTGACTGTTACACACTCTGCGGTTCATAACATCATTTTGATGGTTGTTAAATCTGTTGACATTTGGACTAGTTAGTTAAAAGGCCATGTTAGTACCCAGGGACGCCTGGGTTCAAATCTCGTTGGCTGCAACATTTTTTATTTATTCAATAGAAAAATAGATTGACAATTTTTTTTAACAGTTCGAGCTGTTGAAAAAAGGTTCATTTCAACAGTAAAACTGTTAAATCAAACAGTTATTCTGTTAAAAATAGAAAAACAGTGCTCGACTGTAATTTCCACTGCTGTCTTTTTTCTCGGTGTAGAACTGTGAGGGGGTGTTAATTTATGAGCTGTCAGATTGTGAACAACTTCACCCATCATGGCAGTGCAGGCTACATATGCCTGGTAGCAGTTTCTATACCTATCTTTTAGGATTCCTATATCGACACTAGGCTCCCCTTTCTCGGGTGAGAGTGACCGTAAACATCTCTCATACGCTGCCTTCACCCATAAATCTTTAAATTTCTCACGTTGGACTACTAACGAGAAAGTAGAATGGTCATTCAAACCAGTTGTATTGAAATCCGCTTCGAATTCAAGGATTTTGTCAGTCAGACGATGAAACTCTTTTAAATCTGCCATTTTTCACAAAAAATACCAACTTACAAAAAATCACACTAAAAGTTCCAAAAAACAAAAAAAAAATTGAAAAATTTTTAAATACACCGAACCAAAAAAATTCTAAAAGTAACATAAAATCTTCAATTTTCGTTGACAAAATAAGGGCGATAGCGGTACATACCAAATATCCCAGATGTATTTTGAAGTAATACTTAAATTGTATGAGTGGTACCACGCTCCTTTGACCAATCAAGTTCAAAGTAATACATAAACCTTCCCGAGCTCACAACCCAGCAAGAAAAAAGTGACCCCCAATTTACTGGATCTATAGGGTATATAGTTATTTTATAGCTTCAATCGGTAAATCAAGTACTTGTAGAGCTGTAGATTGGTTCCGAACTAATCTCAGGTAATGCGGGGTAGTGTGTTCAAACCAAACTCAGTGATTTGCGCTTGGCTTTGTTTCGTTTATCTTTGAGAGAAGATTGCCGAACAAAAACCGAGTAATCTGTGAGGAAACCAGTTTTTCTAATCAGTTGCCATTTGTGAAGTGAATTAGAAGGTGGCGCTCCAATTTTTGTTTGGTTTTCGTATAAAAAAGGAATAATTCAAAAAAATTAAATAAAGTTAAAAAAAAAATTGTTAATATCTCGAAAGCGTGTTGTTTGTCATAAAGCCGGTTTGCATATGAAAAATAATATTCTTTTGGAGAAATGGCATTCGTTTTGTGTAAAGTAAAATATTTTCTGACAATTGAAAATGTTTGAAAAAATTTTGAATTTTCTAAATAATTAATATATATATTTGTCCAGGTCTGTCTGTCTGTCTGTCTTTCTGTCTGTCTGTCTGTCCCTAACGCTAACCGATTCAAAATTTACAACTCCACTTAAAAAATTTTTTTAAGTTGTTAACCTTTTTTTTTTTTAATGTTAGCTATTCTGGTGGTTTGTCCACACGACGCTGCGGTCGTGAGAAGGAACCAACCAGAGCCACTTACAAATATATCCACACATATATTTTTTCTTATAAATGTTAGCCGCCCTGGTGAGGTATCGAACCCACAACGCTGCGATTGTAAGTAAGATGAAGTAGCGAACTAAGCGCCTTCTCACCAGAGCCACTAATGCTCATACAATGCCTTTACCTAATATCGATTAACTTCATCAAGCCGCATGCAAAACGCTTTCATGTATATACACACACAAAAAAATCATTTCACATATAAAAAAATAGCTTCGACCTAAAGCTGCCACCTTTAAGAAAATAACACTGCCACAAGACTATTCTTGCCACCTATCACTATTTTCACCTATTACGGTGGTGTATTAGATTTTCATATTACACTTTCATAATACACTTTCCTATACACTGCATATATTCCCAGTACAACATTAAGGTCCGCACACATCAACGCGAAGTACCGCAACCGCAGCGAAACTTACTCAAAAATGTTTCTTGCAAATGCGAAAATATATTTGCTTAAGGTGAGAAATTTCATAAAAACAAATAAAAATGTGAATCATTTATAAATTAAAATTCCCGAAAAAAAATACTACAAAATGAACACCTTTCTTAGAAGTCACTAAAGAAATTGTAAAAGGGGAAATCAAAACTTAAAAAAATTTATTTCTTGGAAAGCTGATTTTTGCTACAATAAAAGATTCAGATTCGGTTTTAGTACGTCAAAATACATAATACGAAAATAAAAATTGAAAAAATCCAATGAATAAAACACTTTGCAATAAAAATGATCGACAATCGGAAATATTGTTTAGCCGTAACAGGTGAAAACATTGTTAGGTGGCAACGCTAGCCTTTTGGTAATATTATTTCCTTAAAGGTGGCAATGGTAAATCAAAGCTATATTTTTGTGTGTATATACACATTCACCATACAGCTTGATGAACTACATCGCCATTAGCTCAATTTATTTTATAGCTGGCTGTGGTCAGTTGGGTAGAGCTTCCGCTTTGTCTGCGGCAGTCTTGGGTTCAAGCCCGTCACCGGTCGTATTTTTTTTTTGAATCCATTGCTTGATATTCTTTTTTTTTTTTTTAATCTTTTTTTTTAATTCTTTTTTAATGGAACAGTTCAACTTTACACAATTACATCATCAAACAAAATTTATTTCTATTCTTTACAAAATTTAATAAAAAATTACATATTTCACAAATTTCTATAAAAAAAAATTACATTTAAATTTTGAAAACATAGAAAATATTTTTGCATCTAAAATATATTTAGTAAACATTTAATTTTTTAATATTAGTGTGTTTTTTTCCCGTGCATGGCACGGGCAAATTTACTAGTATTTAATAAAAATGTGAAAAAATAAACAAAAATGTGAAAAATAGTGATTGTGAGTGATTTAATGCTAATAGAAATTTTTTTCAAAACTACCTTTATTTTTAAGCATGCCGATGCGCGAGATAAATACAAAAGCAACGATTTCGTATTTGGCATTCGAGTATTAAAATTAGGCATTCGATTATTAAAATTAGTGGTCAAAGAGTGAAATGCATAAAAGGGTAAAAAATTAATTTTGTTGATAATGGTTTTTATATTTATTTTTACATAATTCCATATTTTATTTTTACAGATTTTCGTTTATCTATTTTTTAGTTTTTACCGTTTCTTCCTTTCTTTTTTTTGCAGATTTCAAATTTTTCATTATGTAATTTTTATTTAAAAATTGTATTTTTTTCTTTCTATTTTTTTTTTACAGTTTTATATTTTTACAATTTTTCATTTTTATTCAGGTAATACCTTCGAAACCAGTAGTCGTGTTTTGTTTTCAAACGAATAAAAAAAAAACGACTAAAACACGACTAATGAATGCATTCATTGACCGATGTTACTAAAAATTATTAGCATAATTACATTTATACAAAACTATTTATAATAATAGAGTGCTACTTAAAAAAATTAAGATTGGGTTTTTTTTTGCAAAAATAGTTTTTAGATTTACCGAAAACTAGTATGTAGCTAAGTCATAGTAACTGGTTCTTAGCTGGCTACAAGTATTGTATAGGCGCCAATTTTCCTCCGCTAGGAAGGAGCTAGATCGTAGTGGCTACTTCCGAGCTGACCGGAGGTAATGCAGAGGTGGAAGCAGGTAGCTTCCTCCAATGACAACGCAATGTTAAATTCGCCACTACATCACATGTGAAAGAGATTTGGGTGCGACCAGTACCCTCTACTGCATAGCTAGTTCGGAACCATTTTGGAACTAGACCCATTTCTTGCAGGGAAATAATCGTATGGTGTGTGTATGGATTTGTTACGTTCAGTGGCTTAGCCGTGATATACACTCATACATACGCACCAACGTTTTTTATATATAATTTTATAATTGCACATCAAAGTGCGGTGATCAAAATAGTTGACTTTGAATTCCTACAAGCAGAAGGAAAGAAGAAAAAATAATACCATCAACGAATAAATTTTTTATTAAAATTATTTATTTATTTTTATACCCTGCACACTAGTGTTCAAGGTATAATGTTTTTGTCACACCGTTTGTAACGCCCATAAGGAGGTGTGTCTGGTATGGAAAAGTAAATATATTCTTGATCAGCATCACCTCCTGAGTTGATTAGTCCATGTCCGTCTGTCTGTCATTTCGCACAATAACTGTCGTAACTTTTGAGCTATTTTGGCGAATGATTGGACAGAATTGAAAATGGGCAACATCGGATAAGAGTGACGCCTACCTCCCATACAAAATGGCCGCCAATTTTATATTATTTTCGTTTATCTTGAGAAATACTGAACCGATTTGGATGCGGTTTTTTGCATTGGGTTGGAAATGAGGTCGGTAACGAAATGGGAATGAAACCGGAACGAAATGGAATTGGACCGGAACAAAATGGAATTGGCACAACATTTTTAAATGGATCAGGAAACTAAAACTATCGATAAATATTGGAAAATTATTGATAAATATTGGAAAATTATCGATAAAATATCGATAAAAAATCGATAAATTATCGAAAAATTATCGATAAATTGTCGAAAATTTATCGATTAAAAATAGATAAATTATCGAAAAATTATCGATAAAATATCGAAAAACTATCAATAAAATACCGATTTTCGATAAAAATTACTAACATATGGTCTCAGAATGTATTGTACTCGCATGTGCAGGTTATTATAGCTTCGGTCAGACCGAAGATAATTCTCTCACTAGTTTTTTTTTTATTTTTAAGAAATACATAAAAAAGTAAAATAAGATTATGTGTGTGTAGATCTAAAAATTATGAATATAACTGCATCAGTAGCATTACTCTTCTATAGTTTATTTTCGGAATCTGAAAAAAATTTAAAAAAAATAATAATATACAATTAGAAAAAAGTATTGTCCTTCATTGCCCTCCCTAATCAAATGAAATTTGTTTGAGCCGATATTCTCTATGTGCTCTTCCTTTAATGTGGTATTAAACATTGGTGGTAGATACACCAAATATTCATTATCCAGCAAACATCTCACTTTTTGCCAGTACCGAGTTTCAACGCGTTCAATTTTTGTAATCACATACTTTTTACCTAAAAGCATGTTGCGAACTGGGAGATTTTTTTGGGACAAATTTCCGCTTTTAAATAATTTTTGGAATGCAGCGTTTTTTTTTCGTTCTATATCATGATTACCAATATTGTCGCGGTATAAAATCGCGACACGAATGTTGTTGTTTTTATTGTTTGTTTTGTTTTTTTATGTTTCCCTTTTGTTCGGGGCGTCGGGCGAACAAAATCGGAGGAACAAAATCACACACGCACTGACCGAATTAACGCACTGCACAATTTTATTGATTGTCACTTTTTATATAAATATATTTGTTTTGCTTAATTTGTTAAGCAAAACAAATTCGACACTCGCGGGCGAAATGCGGCCGGCGCGCGGAAGAAGAAAACTGAATATTTTGTTTGAGCTGTCAAAGTTCTCTTGCTTTCTTCTCCTTTCTTTCGCTTTTGCTTTCGTTAAGTTAGCTCAGTGAGCGGCGGCGATCCGATGAGGGTATTGCCAGCCTCGCCATTACAATAGTAAATTGTCAAAACCTGGACTAAAGCTTTTGTACTTTTTAAACCTGTTTGAGGGAGATGAATTTGAGAACAATTATGCTTTCGCCTATACGTACATGAGTGCCGCCAAAATGTATATTTCATTTTGGTGGGTGCAGGGGGGTATATGTAAATTTGCCAAACACACCTAGAAAAATCTGAAGAGATTTTTCGCATATAGGTATGGGTAAAGCCCCGACTGCGGACACTGGTTTCTGCGTAAGCCGCACTCTATGTATGTGGGAAGATAAATGGAAAGTGAGCGTCATAGGCGCTCATATATTCTGATTTCGGTTAGTTCTTTTTGAGCAGGGAAGAAGGAGAGTGGCAAAAGCTTTGGTTTTTCTTAAATTTAATTGAATTATTTGTTTCCAAAATTTGGATAATTTTCTTTCCTTTTTTTTAAATTGTATTTTTTTTGAGTGGTGAAGTGGAGCTGTTGCCATCGTCGGACTGTGGCTGGAGGACAAGTGTTCCAAAGGGAGTATTTTTGCGCGCTGGTTTAGTTTTGCCAGCTAGTGTTTATTTTGCTTTATTTTATTTGTGGCAGTCGGCCATTTAGTGTTTTGAATTTGAGGAATTGAATAGAGTTGGACAGGTTGTGTTCGGTCGTGATTTGTTTTGGTGAAGTGTTTCCGTCCAAGTAGTTTGCTTGGGATTTTTTTGGCCGTTTTTCCCCCCTCTTCCTTATTCCTTTTTTTTTGTTTGTGTCGTCCCGCATCAGAGCCAAGTTGTTGCTGGACATCGAATTTTATCGAAGTCCAGCTGGTGAATAGATTCTGCAAAGAATCGTGCGAGGGGTTTCAGACAGGTTGGTCTGGTCCCGCAAATCAATTGCGTTTAAAGAAATATAATTTTTGGTGTACGAATAATTTCTTTTGGGTGATTGTCGGTTTGTGTTGATTTTGAAAAAGGGTTTGTGTTCGGTATTATTTTCCTTGTGTCGGGAAAATTTCCGTTTCTTTTATATATAGTTATATATATACCTATATATATATCTATTGCGGCAGTTTCGGTGTAGTTTTTAAAAGAAGTTTATTTATCAGGTTTTCGTGTGTTCGTGTGGTTCGTTCGTCCGATACCATACCGCGAGGGTCGTCTTAAATCCCACGCTTCGCGACTGTGCTTTTCGGGCAAATAGGGAATTTAATTATCGCGTGGGGATTTTTGATTTTAGGTTGTTTTAAAAAGTTTTAGTTCAAAATAGCGCGATAATATGAAACAAGTTATTGTCTACATCCATATTAGGTATTGAATGATATGCATGAAAATTTACAACAGCACATTGATAGTTTTTGTTCAACTGTATTGTCGGGAAATAATGTTCAGTTAAAATTGCCTCGTTACCGCTTAAATTTAATGTTATTTACATCGTACACACAAAAAAAAAAGTAGGTAAATCTAACCAAAAAAGACGATTAAAAATGCAGCAACCAAGAAACGTTGTAAATGGAACCGACTCAAAGTTGTTGGCGTACAATCAAATTTTGTTGGCGTACAATTAAAAATTGTTCGTATATTACTTTATGGAAGACAGAGAAAGCAATTATCCAATTGAGCGAAAAAATAAATAGATACATATTAGAAAAAGAATGCAAAAAAAAGATAGCTGATGTGTTTGGTATTTCTGTAGATGTGTTGTATTGAAATATATTTATGAAGCTTAAATTAATTTAATGTAAGCCCAAGACTTTAAAAACGAGATAATTTACGTTTCGTACACAAATTTGACGGGCAACATCATTTCTACTGCGAATATATATAATATTCATTACTTAGAACTAACGCGCTTCCACAAAACGCAATATTTTAATATTTCATTAAGTTTACAATAATATTGTAATATTGAAATTAATGTTTTCCCGGGAAAAAACGAGTTGAAATACATTCTGCACAATTTTTAAAATCGTAAAATTACAATATTTGTTAATAATTAATTATAACATAGTCATAATTTGATTTTAAAAATTGTTTTCGAAATATCAAAAATGTAAAATGTAAACAAATTGGACGCCATCTTCTAGTGCTGCGAAAATTCGATTTTTTTGTATTCCATACAACCGGATACTTTCTTGTGAATACTTAATAATTTTTACGATAATTTTCATTCAATTTTGAATTGAAATAAAATCTCTGAGTAAAGTAAATGCACGTAGCAATTGCTCTAAGACGTTTTTATTATTACGACCCAACAATTTTCATACAAACTTCCCTAAAATACCAATAATAGTATCGCATACTAATGGAACCAAGTACTTCATGAGTCAAGTGTCGAATATAAATTATTCATATATTATGCAGCACTTGTTGCTTTGAGAGCGTAAACGAGACAGCCATATATAATAATTTTTCTCTCTTGTATTAAATGTCATGCTGTTTCAGAATTATGAAATATTTGCGGCATGGTTGCATTTCTGCATCGAGCGATGACATTGCGAATCATATGCCGAAATACGACCATGCTGGCAAATCATTTAACAATTTTTTGACGATTAGATTAACCACAACAATTGTAATTGTTGTTTGTGTTTTCCATATAAAATAAAAAATTGTTTTTTTACAACGTTTTTTGGTTAGATTAACCTATCTTTTTTTTTTCTGTGTACGTACGTGAACGTAATTTATGTACAAACAATGAAAAAACGTTATTACATTATTAAAAAAAGAAAAATTTTGGTTTTATTCAGTAAAATTACATGTTAAATTTTTTTATTGTACTACATCTTTCTTACTTATCCATGAATCATGATTATTTGGTAACCTTAACCATTTAACGAAAACTTTATCTCCTTTGGTTTTAAGAATCTTCTCCACCAAATATGTATCGGGAAAATTGCTTTTTAATAATTCATGTTCATAAAATCCACCTTTAATCACATGACCTTCGTAATCTTCTAATATATTACCTACATATTAAAAGATTACGTAGGGTTTGTGTTTTGTATATGATGAATTGCCTTTTCAAAAACATGTTTATATTTACTAATTCACACACTATCGTTGATCTTGAATCTCGATGTACGATACATTTTCAAGTTGTTATATGCAGTATCAAATATTTCCTTTTCATTAGATGAGTTGACATTGCATGGAGCTAACTTTATAATTCTATGTACTCTATTATTATTAGCGTTAATTAAATTTTGATACTTTTCAATCCACTTCTTTGTTCCATTATAGCTAAACTATTTCCACCAGGGCCGTAACCAAGGGGGGGGGGGGGGTGGTTTGGGGTGTTCGAACCCCGAAATCTAAGAAGTAATAGAAAAATGTATGTAATTGTTATGAAATTCAACAGTATTTAAGAGAAACTTCCGTATCCCCTAGATATTTTATTTTATTAAAACTAGTGTACCAAAAACTGGAAAATTCCAGTTCTAGCATTCGTTATTAAGCTTCGAATATCACGATTTACATTTACATCAAATTGAAACACCTTGTAAAAGTTTACAGTTATTCGAAATTTGGAGGGCTTTGAGGTGCCGAACCCCCCCAAAATATATGAACACAACACGTCGATTTGTTCATAAACTCCCCTTCGGGTTTTTTCCAAATTTTATTGTTTTTTTTAATCTACTTTTTTTATGAAAAATCAAAATTTTTATTTTGAAAAAAAACGATCTGTTGTTGATTTTAATTTGATTTGCATTTTCTAGTTTTTTCTTCAGTATAAGTAAAAAAAAATGTATGAAAACCCCCCCCGAAATTTATTCCTGGTTACGTCCCTGCTTTCCACATCATCTCCTATAGCGTTCTGTTGAAGCGATCAACAATTGATGCCTCCAACACACTATACGTTGAGGAATGATTATTATTATATTTTTGCTTCAAGTTGTGAAATTCTTTGTTAAAAAATTCTTTTCCGTCATCGGTTTGAAGGTTATTGGGTATACGACCTTCTATAGCGATATCCATTATTACATGTTGAATATGTACCCATTTCTACAAGATCAGCTTGCCAAATATCATCAATACCCTTCATTATCACCTTTCGACGTTGGAAATCACGTCGAGATTGTGTATGTAGCTCTGAAACGTTTCTTTTACTCATTTTTTTGCCTTGATTATTTTTGTTGTTGTTGTTGTTGCTGATATTGTTGTTGTTGATGTTGATGATGATAGATTAATGATTAAGCGTAATGAGCGAGCTTATCAAAGGAATAGTTTTCATAACCACTGAAACGCTCCTCAACTGTATTTATGAAACTATCTACATTACCAATAATATCAGTATAAATCGTGTGAATTTCCGCTCTTATTTCTTTCATGTTTTTCTTCATACTTTCTATTTGCGTCTCTATTCGTTCTATAGCTTTTTCGAAACGATCTGAATATGTTTTAATAAAAACATTTTGTTCTTTCATGAGTTTATGTACGAAATCTTGTGTTGTTACATCATTAGAATCAATGGGTGCTGCTACATTTATAATACGTTTAGAATTCATATTAATATTTCTATCATGATCAAATGATCAAACCAATATCCTTATCTTATAGATTTTTTAACATTGCGGCTGGTTCGTTTCACATTGTGGGAATAGCGACCAAGTTTATCAACACTCATGGCTCTATGCTTATACTATTATATTATCTTCTCTCAGTTCAATGATTGAAACAATTTAGTTATTGTGATTGTTGTGGCCTGCCGTCTGCGATGAAATTATCCCCAACTATCTACTAGTTCATTAGGATTATCCCAATATTCATTATTTGTTTTAGCTGAATTTGATTTCATTAACCCAGATCCTGTATGTGAGGATTTTATTGGTGTTGATGTTGCTGTTGTTGTTGTTGTTAATGATGTCGACGATGAATTATTATTAAAAAATTAATATCGTTTTGTAAATATTTAATTCTGTTTCGTTACATGTTTTAGGCAGGGTTGGCAACTGAATCGAATAAAGGTTTCGGTTTTACTCCCACTTGCCAATCGGTTTTGGTTATCGGTTTCGCTCCTTGATTTTGAAAAGGTTTCGGTTGGTTGGAGCGATTGAAAAGGTTTCGGTTTAGGTTTTAAAAGGTTTCTAGATGGCACAATGTTAGGAAATTTTATATCAATTCAATATAAATCAAGGGTGCTGAATCTAACTACATTTACCGAATTTCCTTATCTAATCGCATTTTCAAACAAATTTCTGCTTAAATTTCTAGTTTTTATACCCTACACAACGTTTGAAACGTCCATAAGGACGTACAATTAAAAATTGTTCGTATATTACTTTATGGAAGACTGAGAAAGCAATTATCCAATTGAGCGAAAAAATAAATAGATACATATTAGAAAAAGAATGCAAGAAAAAGATAGCTGATGTGTTTGGTATTTCTGTAGATTGTTGTATTGAAATATATTTATGAAGCTTAAATTAATTTAATGTAAGCCCAAGACTTTAAAAACGAGATAATTTACATTTCGTACACAAATTTGTCGGGCAACATCATTTCTACTGCGAATATATATAATATTCATTACTTAGAACTAACGCGCTTCCACAAAACGCAATATTTTAATATTTCATTAAGTTTACAATAATATTGTAATATTGAAATTAATGTTTTCCCGGGAAAAAACGAGTTGAAATACATTCTGCACAATTTTTAAAATCGTAAAATTACAATATTTGTTAATAATTAATTATAACATAGTCATAATTTGATTTTAAAAATTGTTTTCGAAATATCAAAAATGTAAAATGTAAACAAATTCGTCGCCATCTTCTAGTGCTGCGAAAATTCGATTTTTTTGTATTCGATACAACCGGATACTTTCTTGTGAATACTTAATACTTTTTACGATAATTTTCATTAAATTTTGATTTGAAGTAAAATCTCTGAGTAAAGTAAATGCACATAGCAATTGCTCTAAGACGTTTTTATTATTACGACCCAACAATTTTCATACAAACTTCCCTAAAATACCAATAATAGTATCGCATACTAATGGAACCAAGTACTTCATGAGTCAAGTGTCGAATATAAATTATTCATATATTATGCAGCACTTGTTGCTTTGAGAGCGTAAACGAGACAGCCATATATAATATTTTTTCTCTCTTGTATTAAATGTCATGCTGTTTCAGAATTATGAAATATTTGCGGCATGGTTGCATTTCTGCATCGAGCGATGACATTGCGAATCATATGCAGAAATACGACCGTGCTGGCAAATCATTTAACAATTTTTTGACGATTAGATTAACCACAACAATTGTAGTTGTTGTTTGTGTTTTCCATACAAAATAAAAAATTGTTTTTTTACAACGTTTTTTGGTTAGATTAACCTATCTTTTTTTTCTGTGTATATATATTCATGATCAGCATCGAAAACAGATTTAGCCACATCCCCGTCTTTCTGTCACCATACAGGCTGGAATGTTTTTTTTTGAGACATCGATGTGAAACTTTGGGTTTACGTTTTTATCTCCGAATTGAGATCAAGTTCGAGAATCAGCTAAATCGGACGAAAAAGGCTGTCATATAAAACTACGAAAAAATAGCGAAAATTTTCCAAGTCTTTTCAAAAACCATAAAAATGCCTGCGCACACAGAGGCGTTATTCATGCCGCAGGCGGTTTCGAAATTAATTTTGTCACAAATAATTGTATTTTGGAAAATATAGCGTTTTTTATACAGCCTGTTTCCATAGCAATACAATAAATAACAAACACAAAAAGCCAGTTTCAAAACCAATTCGAATCAGTTTGAAAATAAACCTTTTGACTGTTTCCATAGTAGTCTAATAAATAACAAAGAAAATAGTCCTTTTCAGACTTTTTGATTGTTTCCATATCAATATAATGAAAAACAAACAAAATCTACTGCGGTGAGATCGCTGCCTGTGTGAGGCACTTTGCGTTTTCGAAGCTAGATTTTTTAAATATGGAAATGGTTCTGAAATTATATAGCGAATATCGCCTCTGTGTGCGCCGGCCTTATAAAAAGATTTATTGAATATTTAAAAAAATATTTCCTATATTTTAAAAATATATGAAATAAATAAATGAAATACGATGAATTTTCTCTTAGGAAAAAAAAACTTCAAGTCAATTTTGTGAACGAAAACCTTTTGAAAACCGATTAAAAACCCGTAACCTTTTCAATTGGTTTTGGTTGAACCTATTCAATCGGTTACGACGAATCGGTTTCGGTTTAGGTTTCGCTCCCTAAAATGAATCGGTTTCATTCGGTTTCGGTTTCGGTTACGGTTTCGGTTGCCAACCCTGGTTTTAGGGGGTTTTTATAAAATTACAGACTAAACAGACCGTCTGTGAAATCCCAACTGTTGGCTCCAATTTGTATTTTGTTATCAGTTATTTTAAGAGGCGATTTGGCAAATCGCTAATTGCCATCTAAACCTCTGTTAAGTCCATATATCAGATCTAATTTGCTCTTTTCGTACAACAATGATAAATCTGATATTATTTTGGAACTATTACTAATATTAGTGTTGTTAATAGTAGCATCTTCTTTCACATTTGTATCGCTTCTATTTTTTTCTGTTTTGAAGTACGTTGATTCGTTTCTTTGAATTGTTGAACTGAACGCTAGAACTTATTTTTTTTGAATTGGGGACATAGAGTCTAAATTTATAGATGATGAATCAGATTCATTCTCGAACTTCTCCTGTTTATATTCTTCCTGTTTTATAGTTTTATATTTCTTAGCTGTATCAATATGGGCCTTTTTAAGACCAATACAAAAATAAGATCGTATATTATTTTGTTTTCGCATGCAACATCATCGAATATCATTATCGAATTACTTTTCGCCTTTTCTGGTGGTAAAACTTCATCATCCTCATCCATTCCCTTGATTGGTTTAACCAATTTACTTAGATATTGATATTTTGGTTGATGCAATGACTTTGAATATATGTAAATATTTAAAATTTTAATCCATTCGGGCTCTCTATTAAACTCAACATTATGTTACTTTTTCCACAATTCCATGGTCCCATGTATTCGGTAGTAGTGATACATTGCTTGGTTGTTGATTTGATAAGTGGGGTGTTACTTTAGCATCTAAATTTTGCACAACAATATGTTTTTGTTGTTTTGTAAAACGCATCTTTACATCTACTAAAAAAATTTATATATAAACAAAAACTTTAACATAATATTTTCAGTCGAAAAAAAAATATAATGGGAATGACATACATAAAACGTTTTAGTGGTGTTTATTTAACTCAGTTATATACAGCTTACCCATAGAACTACATCTACCGGGATATCAGTTTTGCGGACCAGAAACAAAATTACAAAAACGGTTACGACGTGGTGTCAACATATAATGTCAAAAATGCATTAGAATTCAAGAACAAAATTAAGGACACCTACATTTATGACGACGAAATGATTATATCATTTGACGTAATTTCACTCTTCCCAAGCATGCCAGTGGAGTTTGCGATATCTACGATAGATAATAAATGGGACCTCATCAAACAATGAATAAGGATCCAAAAATATATAAATCAATAACATATATACCAGACTACTCCGAGAAATTTGCCAAGGCAGATATATACAACCACGATAAATACACGATTACACACAAAAACAACAACACAATGAAACAAATATACAGCAGACTAAAAAGTAGATTGGACAAGGACGACAAAACTAATTTGGTGTACAAAATAACTTGCATTGATGACGAATCCGATGTATGTAATAAAGTATACAATGGAACTACAAAATCTAAACTTCGAACACGAATTTCAGCAAACAAATCAGACCACAAGAACAACAATAAACCAATTGAACAAAAAATAGCATTAGCTGCCCACTGCTCAAAGCTTCGACATACACCAGACCTAAAGAATGTGGAGATCGTACAGGAGGACATAAACTATGCACTGACACTAGAAATGCTACATATTATAATATAATTATAAATACACCAAACGAGGAGAGACTAAACTTCCAAACATACACCGATAACTGTGCTCAAATTTACAGACAACTGATACACCAACAAAGAAATAGAACAAAACATAAACATAATCAAAAACAAACCAGTAGACAATTGGCATAGCAGAGGACAACATTAATTTAATTTTTGTTATTTGTTATTTGTTTATTCAATTTTGTGTAAGTTTTCTTGTAAAATCAAAAATGTAATTTTTAATAATATTGTAAAAAAACCTTTCTTGTCCCTGAAGAAGACCTTCGAAGAAGGTCGAAATATTGGACAATAAAAAACATAAAAATACAACAAAAAGAGTTTTTTTTAATTTTTTACCTAAAGCTCATCAAAAATCATTAAATTGAAAAATAAGAGGTCGCCAAAAAAAAATATTTAAATTTCATTCAACATTAAATTTTTGTTTTCAATTTAAAAAAAATATTTTCAAATTGAACGAGTTTGTTGTAAAATGAAAAACTACGTTTCAAAATTTTTTTTTTAGGGCATGTGTTTTGAAATTGAACAAATCTGTACAAAGCTCTATTTTAAAAACCAAATCGCTTAATTTTAAAACATTTTCCTCTCAGTGTAGTTGTAGAGGATACGATATTGCCTACTCAAAATCTAAAGATTTAAATCAACGCCATATAGCTGATAAAATATTAATTGAACGAGCTTAAGAACGGGTAGAAGCAAAAGATAGTAAAAGCGCAGCTGGTTTATTTGTAACAAACGCCATGAAAACTTACACCAAACTCGGTATGGGGTGTGGGGGTGTGAGGAGGCGGAAATAGCTTCTGCGAAAAAACATTTGCTTCAGCAATAAAAAATGCAACTCAAATGTTAAAGAAAGTTAAACCTGACAATATTCAAGACGCTATTAAAATTGCACAAAAATCAATTAGATCCACCATAGGAAATAGAAAACATTCTATAAAAATTCCTCGGGTAATAGCTGTACCCAAAGTAACCCTCCTATTTTACCACTTGCACCTATACTAACAGCTCTCGGTGCAATCGGTGCATTAGCATCAGGAGGCTCATCAATTGCAAAGACCATTAATGAAGCGAAAGCAGCAAAAGACCAATTGCATGAAGCTCTTCGTCATAATAAAAATATGGAAACGATTGCGATTGGCAAAGGTGTACATCTACAACCATAAAGAAAAGGACTTGGATTCTATTATAAACCCTTTGCAAATAATTCTTAAGTAAGCTACCCAAGCATTAACTGATGTTGATTTACGAAAATTCGCTGTGAAAATACCACACTTTAGAGGAGTATTTATGCTAGATGGACTACCAAAACGCATACAAGAAATTGAAAGCGGTATTGATAATCTGGATTCTCCTAGCGGAATTGGTACACATTGGGTTGCATATTACAAAGACAAAAATCGGAAGGAATAATTTGATAGCTTTGGGAACTTACCTCCTCCAAAGGAAATCATCAAATATCTTGGAAATCGTAACCTAACGTATAACTATAAACAATTACAAAACTATAATTCTTTTAATTGTGGACATTTGTGTCTAAAATTGTTATTTGAGTTTATTTAATAAAGAACAAAAGTTTTTAAACACATTTTTGGTGTTTTAATTATTATCTATTTTTGATATTATATAATTTTCTTATATTTAACATCCGAAGAGTAATGTTTATTGTGATCATTCTTCTCGTTGGTGTTCTTCTTAAATGGGTTTTGAATTATTTTATATTGTTCCTCCTTCTTTTTGCCGTCTACAATTAAACACTTTGATTCCATGTTGTGTATGTGTTGTAGTATTTCTTCCAAAAATCTAAAAGGGTTTACTCAACTTCTTTGGTATACTCCTAAAAACAGAATGAAGCCAAACTTCAAAACATCGCCTTGTGTAAATCGAATGATTTTCTTTTGTTTATAAAAATACATGTTCAGTCACGTACATATTTGTTTATTTTGTTTCTTTTTTGAATATGCATACATAGTTAGCAAATGTTTGATATATACAAAAATAGTTGAATATACAAATTTAAGAAATATTCATATTAAAATTGTGTCTGTATTTATTTACGTTGATTACTTGAACGTTTGTGTCTTCATTATATCACCATTTTTAAAGTTTTCAATTTCGCCATTGCTAGGCTTGCCATACTTGGAGAAGCCCATAACCGGAGATTTTCAAAAGAAAATAATGAAAAAAAAAATAATTTTTTTTCTAGGTTTGGCCTTTTTAATCTTATTTTATCTTTACGAAACTTGGTATACAGGGGTTTTTGGGTTCGGAGATTTTATTAACGGCAATGTAAGTGCTAAAATGTTTTAAATTTATTTATAACAAAGTTAAACAATAATATGAAACTAAAAACAATACCATTCGAAAAAAAATATTATCAATTTTAAAGAAAAAGTTTGTTACTCTAAGTTGTTGAGTAATGCCTCATGGTGATTAGGATAAGTCCGGTTTTTATACCCTACACCTCATGAGGTATGGGTATATTCACTTTGGTCTGATGTTTTTAACACCAAGAAGGAGAAGTGTCCGGTATGGAAAAGTATATATATTCTCGATCAGCGTCACCTCCTGAGTTGATTTAGCCCTATCCGTCTGTTCGTCTGGCCGTCCTTTTTTCTTGTAAACACGATTGCAGGAGCTAGATGAAAGCTAGGGATCCCAAATTTTGGCTTTATCCTTTTTAGGCCCTAGAAGGAGTTGGTATTGCAAATGGGCGAAATCGGTCGACTGCCACGCCTACCTCCCATATAAGTGAAAATCGTGTTTTTACCGAAATTTTAAGATTTTATCAAAACAGTATGAAATTTTGTATAGTGGGGTTTTCGGGGTCGCTGATTTCGAATTTGATGTCGGAATTTAGAAATTCAAGATGGCGGAACCAATATGGCGGCCGAAATTTTAAGATTTCATCAAAACAGTATGAAATTTTGTATAGGGGGATTTTTAGGGTCGCTGATTTGGAATTTGATGTCGCATTTTCAAAATTCAAGATGTAGGATCTAATATGACCCAGTAGGTGTAGGGTATATATAAAACATGAAACATGAAATTTGACAGTTTCGTTATGCAAGCAAAATTTAATTACATATAATGGTCAACTGAAACAATTGCCAAAAATCTTAATTTTTACAAATATATCAAAAGTTTATCAAAAACCGTAGTGCCCAAAATTATTTTGTAAAACAAAAATCAAAACTCTTTTGGGAAAAGTACAACATTTTTTAGCGAAAAAACAAAAGAAGTCAGCTTTGAACAGAAATTACTTGAATTGTTTCTTTTTTCCTCAACGTTCGTGTATTACATGTTCCATATCATTAAATTTATTCTTTTATTTTTCGTTCAAATTTTTCTCCTTTTTTTTAGGACATTTTTTCTGATGGTGTCATATATGCTTTGTAAAACGACAACCTATCCCAATAACATTGGGTGATCTAAAAGACAATAAATTAAATTTAGAATTTTCACTTCGGTTGCCCAACCAGGATGTAGTTGTGATTGATTTAAGTTTCGAGCTAATTAAATCTGATCCAGCTTACTATGGAGTTCATGATGTTGAATTTTTTAACCGGTCATCACCAAAAACAACAACAACAACCGAGATAATGGCTCCAAGTGATGAACCCATAAATTACTTAACATTAACCGAGGCGATTGAAGCGCTTAGGCAAGAACTAATTAGGAAAGAAACGGATATAGCTGGAATAATTGAGAGTTCTAATACATTTTTTAGACATTTTGAATTAGACTATGGTGATGTAATGTTGAGAATTCGTTGTACTTATGACAGCAATTACGATAGACGTTCGTTAAACATATTTTGTTATGAATATCGTGAATATGAACAAGAACAAATTTTAAGCAATGGCTTGGCTTGCCACACACAGTGTTTTCGAAATCAGCGACCCAAAAAACACCCCTAAACAAAATTTCATACTCTTTTGATGAAATCTTAAAATTTCGGCTGCCATTTTGGTTCCGCCATCTTGAATTTTTGAATTCCGACATCAAATTCGAAATCAGCTACCCCGAAAACCACACTATACATAATTTCATACTGTTTTGATGAAATCTTAAAATTACTGTAAAAACACGATTTTCACTTATATTGGAGGTAGGCGTATCAGTCAACCGATTCCGCCCATTTGCAATACCAACTCCTTCTAGGGTCTAAAAAGGATAAATCCAAAATTTGGGATCCCTAGCTTTCTTCTAGCTCCTGCAATCGTGTTTACAAGAAAAGAGGACGGACAGACGGACGGACAGACGGATAGGGCTAAATCAACTCAGGAGGTGACGCTGATCGAGAATATATCCATTTTCCATACCGGACACGTCTCCTTCTTGGTGTTACAAACATCAGACCAAAGTGAATATACCCATACCTAGGGTTACCAGACGTACTCTTTTAAAGAGTACAGTACTCTTTTTTAGGCCCTCCTCTTTTTTACTCTCACATTTTTCCCGAAAGTACTATTAAGTACTCTTTTTCTTATCTCTGTGACTTTACCATATAACAACTGAATATATCGCTCAGTAATGTTACCAATTTTTATTATTCGCTAGAATTAAAATAAAAACTTCAAATATTATGTTTATTAGCTTGAAGCTTCTTTCGTCACATTGCATTCAAAAAGTTACACTAATTCTTAAATGCTAGGATTAAAACACAAAGTTTGGTATGAAACCTATCACTTTTTTAACCGCAATATTAAAAACAATCTTTATCGAAAACAATTTAAAATATATATCTAAATTTTTCAATTTCTTGAAGAAGGATCGAAACATTAGCACCCAGACTCTAAAAATTTGTGTTATACCTTTTATCAGTTAAATTTGTTTGTCACCAGACCCTTTGGAGTTTCAAATTTAAATTCATTAACGCCTAAAGAAACCTAAGTAGAAAATTTTAATACTGAATCAGCGTATATGTTGGTACTTGGCGAGTTTTACAAAATTTTTAATTAATTTTTTTAGTACTTATGCCCAATAAACTTTGGGCATAAATTATTGTATTTTGTTACTTATGCAAATACTAAAAACATTTCTTTTTTTATAGTTTTGAAAAAAATTTTTTTTTTTTAATTTTAACAAAGGTTGGATTCTAAAATTTTTTTGAAGAATTTTTTTCTAATTTTGTTTTGCCTTATAAAAAAGATGTGGTGTAAAACTGAGGAGTTTGCAACTCTGTACTCTTTTTTACTCAAGAGAATCTGGTAACCCTACCCATACCTCATGAGGTGTAGGGTATAATGAATGTGTATTCGAGTCACCCTATGTTATATAAATATTCTTTCGATGATTTCAATTATTTCGACCGGTCCTTTCCTATGACACCCAATATTCACATTATTAAATTTGAGATAAACCATTTAAGGTGCACGAAATAAGCTGTAAGCCACTGCACTATGGTTCCTGTGACCAGGTTTTCTTTTAAGTATAGATTTTAAAGTTTATGTTTGCACTTTCTCTTACTAGATATTCTGGGCATCAACGCTGCCAATTTTGTTTGTGGTTTAAATGTGAAACCGTTATTTTATGAGCAATGCAAGTTGACACTTTTGGGAAAAAATAGTTAAACATTTACATTTAGTGTTATTTAAAAAGACTTTAAAGATGAATATTAAGTACTGAAAATTAAGGGTTTTTGGCTGGTTTGTTAATTATGTCAGATTTTGAAGTGGCCAAAAAAACCTTAATTTTAAATCGAAATTGCGGAAATTTATTTAAAGGGATTTTTTTTCTGCTTAAAGGTTAAAGGGTTATAGGGGTTATATTTTAAAAAACTGGTTTTTTACTCTTTTTTATTTTCCCCTTTTTTTTAATTTTTTATTCCCTTTTATTTCCCCCCCCCAGAATGTAGCTTAAAAAATTCGAACGTTAGTCCATCCCAAACTTTAAAAAGGGGCAAGGGGGAGCGGGATGGAGCCAATTTAAAGTTCTAATTTTCGTATTTTGTAAGCTACAAGGCTGAAATTTTTTACTTAGGTTCGCATTCGGGAAAAAGAGTAAAAAAGGGGGAAAAAAGAGGGAGAAAAAATTTTCTTTTTTTTTTAAAGAGGAAAATAAAAAAAGAGTAAATAACACGTTTTTTTAAATATAACCCTTTCACCGACTAAAAAGCAGAAAATAAGTTTCCTTTAAAATAATTTCAGCAATTGCGATTTAAAATAAGGGGTTTTTGGCGACTTTAAAATCTGCAATGATATTCGGAGGAAAGTAGCCAAAAAACCTTAATTTTAAAGCGAAAGGGTACAAAATTTCATTTTGTCAATAAGAACTCACCTACCAAATTTCATCATTGTAGCTTGAAGGAATTGGAAGTTATGCCATGTTTAAAAAAAAGGTTTTGAGTCTTCCCACGGCCTCCTACGCCTCTGATGGACCCCAAATTTAATTTAATAGAATGCATTGTCACCGGAGTTCTATCAGTGTTCCAAATTTCAGCTCTCTAGCTCATGTGGAAGTGTATGAAAAAGCTCGCTCGATTTGAGGATATATATACACTTTGAAAAAAATCAAAAGGAAACGTTGTCAAAACGTTCCGAACCGTTGTCAATTTCCAGCCAAAACTGAATGTTCTGATTTTGACAACAAAACGTTTAAATTTTTTTTGAAACTGCCCATTAATGAATTAAAACGGCACATTGATGAATTGAGACGCAAATGTTGTTGTTTTAAGACTGAAAATTTTTGATTTGCGACTGAAATATTTATGATTTCATGAATTGAAAATACAAAAAAGGTTGTTGGAAAGGCCTATTTTTAGAATTACCTAAAAAAATTTTAATTTCAATTTAAATTTAATTTTGTATTTTTTTTAATGTAAATTATTTCTTTAAACAAATTTATTTATTGATATTTCATTGTTCTATTTTATTTACGAAATAAAGAAATGGTTTAAATTTTTGTTTACTTACCGAGATTTGAACCTGGCCATTCGGATTCATAAACGCTCCCCTTAGCACGCTTGCCTACGGCTGTGCGAACAATCGCCCAACGAACAATCGTCCAAAAACCAAAAATGAACAATCGCCCAAAAATTTTGGGCCATTCTTCATAATGAAAAAACGCCCAAAAAATTATGAATTTTCGCCCAAAAGTTAAAATGAACAATCGCCCAAAATATTGGGCTTTTGTTCATTAATATATATATTTGTCCAGGTCTGTATGTCTGTCTTTCTGTCTGTCTGCCTGTCTTTCTGTCTGTCTGTCTGTCTGTCTGTCTGTCTGTCTGTCTGTCTGTCTGTCTGTCTGTCCGGAACACTAACCGATTCAAAATTTACAACTTCACTTAAAAATTTTTTTTAAGTTGTTAACCTTTTTTTTTTAATGTTAGCCGTTCTGGTGGTTTGTCCACACGACGCTGCGGTCGTGAGAAGGAACCAGAGCCACTTACAAATATATTCACACATCTATTTTTTCTTATACATGTTAGCCGCCCTGGTGAGGTATCGAACCCACAACGCAGAGATTGTAAGTAAGATGAAGTAGCGAACTAAGCGCCTTCTCACCAGAGCCACTAATGCTCATACAATACCTTTACCTAATATCGATTAACTTCGGCAAGCTGTATGCAAAACGCTTTCATGTATATACACACACAAAAAATCATTTCACATATAAACAAAAATAGCTTCGACCTAAAGCTGCCACCTTTAAGAAAATAGCACTGCCATCGTTGCCACCTAACAATATTTTCACCTATTACGGTGGTGTATTAGATTTTCATATTACACTTTCATAATACACTTTCCTATACACTGCATATATTCCCAGTACAACTATCGCGCTATTTTTAACTAAACTTTATAAAACAAACTAAAATCGAAAATCCCCACGCGATCATTAAATTCCCTATTTGCCCGAATAGCACAGTCGCGAAGCGTGGGATTTAAGGCGACCCTCGCGGTATGGTATCCCCGGCCGAACGAACAACACGAACCCGCGAAAACCTGATAAATAAACTTTTTTTAAAAACTACACTGAAACTGCAGCAATATATATATATAATATATAAGTATATATATATATAAATGTATGAAAAAGAAACGGAAATTTTCCCGACACAAGGAAAAGAATACCGAACACAACCCCTTTCCAAAAGCGACCCAATACCCAAATATCAAAAATTATATTTGTTTAAACGCAATTGATTTGCGGGACCAGACCAACCTATCTGAAATGCCTCGCACGATTCTTTGCAGAATCAATTCACCAGCTGGACTCCGATAAAATTTGATGTCCAGCAACAACTTGGCTCAGATGCGGGACGACACAAACAAAAAAAAGGATTAAGGAAGAGGGGGGGAAACGGCCAAACAAATTCCAAGCAAACTACTTGAAATTCGCAGGACGGAAACACTTCACCAAAACAAATCACGACCGAACACAACCTGTCCACCTCTATTAAATTCCTCCAATTCAAAACACTAAATGGCCGACTGCCACAAATAAAATAAAGCACAATAAACACTAGCTGGCAAAACTAAACCAGCAGGCAAAAATACTCCCTTTGGAACACTTGTCCTCCAGCCACAGTCCGACGATGGCAGCAGCTCCACCTCACCACTCCAAAAAAATACAATTTAAAAAAAGAAAGAAAATTATCCAAATTTTCCAAACAAATAATTTAAGATTCAATTAAATTAAAAATCTAAAGCTTTATCACTCTCCTTCTTCCCTGCTCAAAAAGAACTAAAAGAATTAGAATATATGAGCGCCTATGACGCTCACTTTCCATTCATTTTCCCACATACATCGAGTGCGGCTTACGCAGAAACCAGTGTCCGCAGTCGGGGCTTTACCCATACCTATATGCGAAAAATCTCTTCAGATTTTTCTAGGTGTGTTTGGCAAATTTACATATACCCCCCTGCACCCACCAAAATGAAATATACATTTTGGCGGCACTCATGTACGTATAGGCGAAAGCATAAATGTTCTCAAATTCCCCTCCCTCAAACAGGTTCAAAGAGTACAAAAGCTTTAGTCCAGGCTTTGACATTTTGGAATCCCGGGATTTGTTCGGGATTTTCGGGATTTTCCAATTAAATACAATAGTTAATATAAAATTAAAGAATAAATTGTTGCAACAATATTTTAAGTTTAATTCGACAAAGAAAACATATTTAATAAATATTACATTAAACAAAACAAATAATATTTAAATAAATATAGTCAAACAAAAAGTAATTCTTATTAAATTAGATTGATCGAACAAATTATTTTTGCCAGCTCCATTTCATGCTAAAAACGAAAAACTTAAGCCTGGTTTTCATTATGTCATAATCAATGGCATCACAAACTGATTCAGCAAAGTGCTGAATTTGCTGGCCCGTGCCATATGCAAATAAATTTGCCAGCATGTTGGCAAATACCAACGTATATGACAAACGGTGACGTCACCTCATATTAATTTTTCGATATTTTACATCAGTTCGTTAAATTGACAACGAAATGCCAACCTGTTCTCACAACATATGACAACAATTGCCATTATTTTGACATAATGAAAACCACGCATTACTTTCAGTAGTTTTAGTATTATAGCGGGAACAAATACACCAATTGTTGTTAAAAACTATTGAAATTGGTGTCCATTCAAAAGTAAAACACACACAAAACCATTTATCCAATTCGTAAAGTTTTCAATATACGGATAACAAAATAATTTTACCATATATCTTTTTTGTAAAAAAAAAATGGTTTAAATTAAAAAAATTTTATTCAGATAGATAAAAATTGTTTGTTAACCGTTTTTGACAAAAATGTTGTAAATTTTTGTGTGTTTGTAGCACTCAATCTACAAAAGTGGGTTTTTTTAATTTACCAATTAGATTGAAAGTAAATGCACAAAAGTATTTTTGTGGAAAAACGTCAAAAATATCTTAAACAATTCATAAAAAAATGCATTTTTGAATCCCGGGATTCCGGACTGAAAATCCCGGGTTTCCGGGATTGAGAAAACTTCCGGGATCCCGGGATTTCGGGATTCGGGATCCCGGGATTGAATGCCTTAACCACGACACAACATTAAGGTCCGCACACATCAACGCGAAGTACCGCAGCCGCAGCGAAACTTACTCAAAAATGTTTCTTGCAAATGCAAAAATTTTATAAATTAAAATTCCCGAAAAAAAATGCTACAAAACACCTTTCTTAGAAATCACTCAAGAAATTGTAAAAGGGGAAATCAAAACTTAAAAAAATTTATTTCTCGGAAAGCAGATTCTTGCTACAATAAAAGATTCAGATTCAGGTTTTAGTACGTCAAAATACATAATACGAAAATAAAAATTTTAAAAATCCAATGAATAAAACGCTTTGCAATAAAAATAATCGACAATTGGAAATAATGTTTAGCCGTAACAGGTGAAAACATTGTTAGGTGGCAACGCTAGCCTTTTGTTAGTATTATTTCCTTAAAGGTAGCAATGGTAAATCAAAGCTATATTTTTGTGTGTATATACACATGATGAACTATATCACCATTAGCTCAATTTATTTTATAGCTGACTGTGGTCTGTTGGTTAGAGCTTCGGCCTATGACTGCGACAGTCTTGGGTTCCCGACAGCCCGCCACCAGTCGTATTTTTTTTCTTTTTTTAATCTTTCTTTTTTAATTATTTTTTAATGTAACAGTTCAACTTTACACAAATGTAACAGTTCAACTTTACACAGTTGGTTAGAGCTATGACTGTGCCTATGACTGCGGGGGTCATTTGTTCAAGACCGGTGCCGGCCGAAGTTTTTCTTTTTTTAATTCCATTGCTTCATATTTTTTTCTTTTTTTTAATCTTTCTTTTTTTAATTCTTTTTTAATGTAACAGTTCAACATTACACATTAGGCGACAATTACATCATCAAATAAAATTTAATAAAAGTTCACATATTTCACAAATTTCTATAAAAAAAATTACATATGAAAACATAGAAAATATTTTTGCATCTAAATTACACAATAAAGTAAACATTAATTTTTTCAAATTAGTGCTTTATTTCCCGTGCATGGCACTGGCAAATTTACTAGTAATGAATAATAACCCAAAAACAAAATGAACAATCGCCCAAAAAAATGTTTATTTTTTTTTAATAATAAGAAAACATTTCAGATATTCATATTTCAAAGAAACAAAGAATTTGGAAACTTCTGCTTTTAGAGAATTCTTAAGCTGCGGTCAGATTAGGCAAATATTTGATCGAATACACTCAGATATTTTTAATATCAACTAAAATCGTATGTGACTGAATCAGTATTTTATTTTTCTGAATATATTTTCCCAGTATTTATGCAAATATTTGCTTTAGAGAATATAGCTTTAGAGAATGGATTTGACGAATTTAAAAAAATTTCCATTCTTGGAAACACCATTGTATGCTTCTACTTCAGATGTAGTTCTTGAATGTTTTTTGAAAACAGAGAAATTAGCCCAATCTGTAAATTATGTAAAGCTAAGGTCAGATTAGGCAAATATTTGCTCAAATACTTGGAAAATACATTTAGAAAAATAAAATACTGGTTCAGTCACATACGATTTTAGTTGATTTTAGAAATATCTGAGTATATTTGGGCAAATATTTGCTAATCTAAAATACGGAACTAATATTAAACTTTTGTGATTTAAAATTCTAATTACAATGATGCTACAACTACAACGAAACAGTTGGTGTTATTTTAATTTTGTTGTTGTAATGGTGTAATCTTTAGTGTAGTAATGTTATAATGTTATTGCATGTCCAAGGTAGGTTGGAAAAAAGCGCCGCAAGCAAAAAATTTTAACCAAAAATCGCGCGATTTTCAGTTAAAAATTTTCAAGTTAAAAAAGGATGTGTGTTTAGCTATTACAAAAATCATCTTTGTACATCTCTTTTTGGTGTGTCGAATAAGAAAAATTGTATAAAAAAATCTCGCGATTTTAAAATACTTTTGTTGTTGTAATTTTCGTGTTGATTTATGAATGAACATTTTTGTAGTATACCCACTCCTATTTATGTGTCAAAAGCTGGATTTCAACAAAATCAAGAAATGAACAATCGCGCAAAAAATATTTTTGGTCGATTTTTAATTTTTTTGATTTTTGGGCGATTGTTCATTATGAACCAGTGAACGGCATGAATGCTCACTTTTCTAGTTTTGAGCCACACTATCAAAAATTGAATGAGAATGTGCCTTACGCATACATACCGAAAAGGCAAGCAAGCACTAGGCTCATCAACGCGAATGCTTCCGAAGTTCACTCTCAACAGACACATATATTCATAATATTCACCAAAGGCAGTGAATATACACCAAAGGCAGAGAATATTCATTGCCTTTCTGATGTCTCGTTGCCTTTGAACGAAAGCAACGAACTCGAGAGAATTATTCGTTGCTCGTCGCACGTTGGTCGTTGCTCGTTGCTTCAAGAAAGATTTTCACTCAGTGTTGCATTGGAGATTTTATGAATAAAACTTTAAGGTTCGATTTCACAGTCGTCACTTAAATGGCATTTCCTATTTAAATTGTGCTTAAATGTCAAATCGAATTTCACAATTCGCATCTAAATGTACTTTAAATGGCCGCGGTTGGACTATAGAGCCTCCAGGCATAGAATACTTCACATACTTCAAGGCTACACACCTGATGCGTCAAAAATGGTTATACACAAAGATGCCGCCGCCTTCGTGTGAACAGTGACTTTGTCGTGACGTCACTGAAGACTTCTTGTTTTTTGTTTACTTTTTTCTGCCAGAAAGAAGCGGATTACGAAAATTTAAATACGAATGACCTCAGTTTAATTATCAAATATTTATATTTTTGTTAATTTGATTACACAATAGCTACAATATTATTTTTAATAACAACTGCAAAAAACATGAAGGCGGACTCTTGTAATTTTATACTGCAATACTACGCAGTAATGTATTTGCATCACTTCTCGGCAGTGATGCTATTTAACTTTTAAAAGAACTTTTGTTGTGTTAATGTTTTTTTTAAATTTAATAATTTAATGAATTTAAATGAAAATATTTTTGATATGTGTTGTTTTATTTACATTGCTGACTCAACGAATTATTCCAAAAGTTAAAATTTGTTTTTATATTATTTCAAATATTGGTTACTTAAAGTGTTATTCATCGAATCTCCACTGCAACACTGAGTGAAAATCTTTCTTGAAGCAACGAGCAACGTGCGACGAACAACAAATAATTCTCTCGAGTTCGTTTCTTTCGTTCAAAGGCAACGAGACATCAGAAAGGCAATGAATATTCACTGCCTTTAGTGTATATTCACTGCCTTTGATGAATATTCACTGTTGCTCGTTGCCTTTGTGCGCTGTGCGCGAATGTCTGTTCAGATTCAAAGTTGTGAATGGGAATGTGTCTGAACTTGAAGAAAGGCAATGAGTTTTTACTGTGTTTCATGAAACTGTGTCTTTCAGTGAGGATCTCTGTTATGAACAATTGCCCAAAATAAAAAATGAAAAAACACCCAAATCAAAAACTATCAATCGCCCAAAAATGTTGGTACAATTTTTTGGGCGATTATTTATTTTTGGTTTTTGGGCTATTGTTCGTTGGGCGATTGTTCGCACAGCCCTTGCCTACCGCTGTGTGTATTTTGCAATGTTTTAACTGCATACATATACTATGAAAGGATTTGAAACGGTTTCAGTTATAAAATATTTTTTGGGATAGTGGGTTCGAATCTCAGTCGGAGCAATTTATATTTGGTTTCCTTTTCAACACATTACTTTTTGTATTCTTTTTTTTTGAGGGGTCGCTGGTCACGAATCCGGGGTTTGTTTTGCTGCGCTAACTCTAGATTTCTTGAAATCGACGTTCAGTCGATTTCAAAAATGCAACAATGCAACAATGCAACAATGCAACAATGCAACAAAATTAAAATCGGCAAATGCAAATCGGTTTTTTTTTTGCACAAATATATAAAAAAAATAATAATAAAAAAGAATCGAAAAAAAATTGGGTCTGACTGAGATTTGGACCCACGCTCCAGTAACTCATACAATCTTCAAAAAGTGAAACTGTTTCAGTTGTGTTTTAGAACGGTGCGGTGTTGAATTTTTCGTAACGATAGCCGTTTCAAATCATAACCATGCAGTTATGATTTTTTTCCCTCTGTGCAGTATCTCAAAAATGCAACAAAATTAAAATCGGCAAATGCAGATGGGTTTTTTGTTGCACAACTATATACAAATGTATATAGTAATTGGTTACCCTGATGAGAAAATGTACCTTCCTTGAGCTTATGATATACCTTCTGAGTTAGTCGTTCGCTCTCCGTCATTGACAGCATATCGTGTTAAGTACAAACAATAAATTGAATATATAGTAAGCAAAACGCGTGCGTTTCAATACAATTCACGGTTATTACAGTGGCGACGAGGTTAAAACAATGTCGATTATTGGTACAGTCCCACATTACGATTTTGCCAACTATGACTGGAATGTGTTTAAAAGTCAATTAGACCAATTTTTCATTGCAAATACCATTGGCGATGATGCAAAAAAGAAGGCTATTCTTTTGAATGCCTGTTCGGAAAGATCATATAAGCTGCTGGCAAATTTAATAAGTCCATTCAAATTAGATGTGGCGACAACAACTTATGGTAAATGCGTTGAGGCAATGACCCACCATTTCAAGCCACCAGAATGCGGATTCGCGGAACGGTTCAAGTTCAACACCGCAAGTAAGATGTCTTCAGAAACAATGAGCGAATGGGCAGCACGAGTTCGAGAGTTGACGGTAAATTGCATATTTGGAGCATTTTTAGAAAGCGTTTTTAGGAGAAAGGTCCAGTAAGTGATAAAATTTTTTTGGAAGAAGTGACCACATTAGGTATTGACAAGGCTTTAGTGATTGCAAAGCAAACGGAGTACATTCGGACTCAGTACGAAATCAAGCAGGAACCAACAACAGATTCGCTTATGTACATTAACAAAACCAACTATACACAAAGCAAAGGTTATGCAGGTGGCAGTATACAGAGGGAAAAAAAAATCAGAACTGCATGGTTATGATTTGAAACGGCTATCGTTACGAAAAATTCAACACCGCACCGTTCTAAAACACAACTGAAACAGTTTCACTTTTTGAAGATTGAATGAGTTACTGGAGCGTGGGTTCGAATCTCAGTCAGACCAAATTTTTTTTCGATTCTTTTTTATATATTTGGGCAAAAAAAAAACGATCTGCATTTGCCGATTTTCATTTTGTTGCATTTTTGAGGTACTGAACGTCGATTTCAAGAAATCTACAGTTAGCAGAGCAAAACAAACCCCGGATTCGTGACCAGCGACCCCTCCAAAAAAAGAATACAAAAAGTAATGTTTTAGAAAGGAAACAAAATATAAATTGCTCCGACTGAGATTCGATTTCATTTCGTTTCCGAACTGAAACCGTTTCAAATCCTTTCATAGTATATGTATGTAGTTAAAACATTGCAAAATACACACAGCGGTAGGCAAGCGTGCTAAGGGGAGCGTCTATGAATCCGAATGGCCAGGATTCAAATCTCGGTAAGTAAACAAAAATTTAAACCATTTCTTTATTTCGTAAATAAAATAGAACAATGAAATATCAATAAATAAATTTGTTTAAAGAAATAATTTACAGTAAAAAAAATACAAAATTAAATTTAATTTGAAATTAAAATTTTTAGGTAATTCTAAAAATAGGCCTTTCCAACAACCTTTTTTGTATTTTCAATTCATGAAATCATAAATATTTCAGTCGCAAATCAAAAATTTTCAGTCTTAAAACAACAACATTTGCGTCTCAATTCATCAATGTGCCGTTTTAATTCATTAATGGGCAGTTTCAAAAAAATTTAAATGTTTTGTTGTCAAAATCAGAACATTCAGTTTTGACAACGTTTCGTTTTGATTTCTCAGTGTACTAGCTATAACGGTGACAAAAATCAGCATGGGCACAATGATTTCTATGAGAGCAGCGGCAGTAGACAACAGTGAAACGGCAACGGGGAACGGAGTGGGGACCGAGAACGTAGACAAAGAGAAGAACTAAAAACATGTACAGTATGTGGATACGCTAACCATATAAGAGAAAATTGTAAATTTAAAAATTACACTTGCAGTGTTTGTAAAAGAAAGGGCCATTTGAAGAAAATGTGCAAGAATAGAAATAGTGTTAGCTTTTTAATGAATTGAGCTTATATTCATTAAAAAGTTCATGTGATGGTCCAATTTGTATTAATGTGTTGATTAACAAAATACCTGTTAGTATGCAATTGGATACAGGGTCTGAGTATTGCGTTATCTCTGCAGTAACATTCAAAGAACACTTTGGAAAAGAGCATTTGCAAAAAACCAGTCTGTTGTTCCGTGCATATGATGGCACTCCAGCTGAACCCATTGGCGTTTGTGTCATGTCAATAACATGTGAAATGCTGCCGATCGTGGTGATTGAAAACGGCGGACCCCCACTTTTGGGTAGAAGTTTTTTAAAAACATTTTCGATTTCGGTTACCAATATCAATTTATTGGAAGATTCAAAAAATGACGTAATATGCTATAAATGTAATAGGCTCAGAGCAAAGTACAGACCACTGTTTGATGGCAGTTTAGGTTGTTTCAACAAAGGGAAGGCTACATTGCGATTGAAAGATGGAGTCACGCCAAAGTTCTTAAAGCCTAGAGTGGTGCCTATAGCGCTTAAAACCAAGGTAGAAGTGAAAATTGAAAAATTAGTTAGTCTGGGTGTATTGGTACCAGTTGATTTTTCCGTGTGGGGGACGCCTATAGTGCCAATATTAAAGAAGTCAGGGGAGGTCAGGATTTGCGGCGACTTTAAAGTTACGCTCAATTCATGTTTAATTGTGGATAAACACCCCCTGCCACGTATAGAAGATATGTTTGTAAAACTGAACGGAGGGGAGGAGTTTACAAAGCTAGATTTGTCAATGGCTTATCAACACTTCGAACTGGATGAACGCTCTAAGGCGTTGACAACTATTTCCACATCAAAAGGGCTTTTCCAATATACGCGCCTAATTTATGGTTTGGCATCAGCGCCAGCAATATTTCAGCGCATTATGGATAGTTTGTTCATGGGTATACCGGGTGTAGTCATTTTTCTTGACGATATTTTGATAACAGCACCAAACCGAAAATTACATGTAAAAAGAGTGGAACAAGTACTTCATATTTTACATTGTTCCGGATTCAAGTTGGCAGTTGATAAATGTCAATTCTTTTGCGAATCAGTTGACTACTTGGGGCATATAATTGACAAAAATGGACTTCATGCTAACCCTAGCAAAGTAGAAGCTATTAACTCTATTCCATATCCTAAAAATACTAAGGAATTGCAATCTTTGCTGGGTGTAATAAACGTCTATAGGCGATTTTTTCCAAATGTGGCAAGTATAGGTTCACCACTGTATGACTTTCTGAAAAATGAGAGTAATTTCGACTTTAATGAAAGTGCAAGCATGCAGTAGACGGTTTAAAAGGGGAACTCCAAGCAGATAGATGTTTGCGTTACTTCAATCCTGAACATAAGACAAAGTATCGCGCTATTTTGAACTAAAACTTTATTTAAAACTCTATAATCGAAAATCCCCACGCTATAATTAAATTCCCTATTTGCCCGAATAGCACAGTCGCGAAGCGTGGGATTTGAGACGATCCTCGCGGTATGGTATCCCCGGCCGAACGAACAACACGAACACACGAAAACCTGATAAATAAACTTTTTTAAAAACTACACTGAAACTGCCGCAATATATATATATAAGTATATATATATATATATATATATAAATGAAACGGAAATTTTCCCGACACAAGGAAAATAATACCGAACACAAACCCTTTTTCAAAATTGACACAAAGCGACAATCATTCAAAAAAAATTATTTATATACCAAAAAAAATTAAATTTTTTTAAAACGCAATTGATTTGCGGGACTAGACCAACCTGTCTGAAATCCCTCGCAGGATTCTTTGCAGAATCTATTCACCAGCTGGACTTCGATAAAATTCGATGACCAGCAACAACTTGGCTCTGATGCGGGACGACACAAACAAAAAAAAGGAATAAGGAAGAGGGGGGAAACGGCCAAACAAATTCCAAGCAAACTACTTGAAATTCCCAGGACGGAAACCAAAACAAATCACGACTGAACACAACCTGTCCAACTCTATTAAATTCCTCAAATTCAAAACACTAAATGGCCGACTGCCACAAATAAAAATAAAGTAAAAAAACACTAGCTGGCAAAACTAAACCAGCTCGCAAAAATACTCCCTTTGGAACACTTGTCCTCCAGCCACAATCCGACGCTGGCAACCACTCCACCTCACCACTCCAAAAACACAATTTAGAACACAGGAAAGAAAATTTTTAAAATTTTCTAACCAATTAAATTAAATTTAAAATCTCAAACTTCACTTTTTACTTTCCTTCTTCCCTTCTCAAAAAGAACTAAAAGAATTAGAATATATGAGCGCCTATGACGCTCACTTTCCATTTATCTTCCCACATACATAGAGTGCGGCTTACGCAGAAACCAGTGTCCGCAGTCGGGGCTTTACCCATACCTATATGCGAAAAATCTCTTCAGATTTTTCTAGGTGTGTTTGGCAAATTTACATATACACAATTTAGAACACAGGAAAGAAAATTTTTAAAATTTTCTAACCAATTAAATCAAATTAAATTTAAAATCTCAAACTTCACTTTTTACTTTCCTTCTTCCCTTCTCAAAAAGAACTAAAAGAATTAGAATATATGAGCGCCTATGACGCTCACTTTCCATTTATCTTCCCACATACATAGAGTGCGGCTTACGCAGAAACCAGTGTCCGCAGTCGGGGCTTTAACCATAAATATATGCGAAAAATCTCTTCAGATTTTTCTAGGTGTGTTTGGCAAATTTACATATACCCCCCTGCACCCACCAAAATGAAATATACATTTTGGCGGCACTCATGTACGTATAGGCGAAAGCATAAATGTTCTCAAATTCCCCTCCCTCAAACAGGTTCAAAGAGTACAAAAGCTTTAGTCCAGGCTTTGACATTTTACTATTGTAATGGCGAGGCTGGCAATACCTTCATCGGATCGCCGCCGCTCACTGAGCTAACTTAACGAAAGCAAAAGCGATAGAAAGAGGAAGAGGAAGAAAGCAAGAGAACTTTGACAGCTCCAACAAAATATTCAGTTTTCTTCTTCCGCGCGCCGGTCGCATTTCACCCGCGAGTGGCGAATTTGTTTCGCTTTCCATTTAAGTAAAACAAATAATAAATAAAAATTAGTAACAATTAATAAAATTGTTCAGTGCGTTCTTCCGGTTAGTGCGTGTGTGATTTCCTCCGATCTTGTTCGCCCGTCGCCCCGAACAAAAGGGAAACAAAAAAAACATAACAAACAAAACAACAACAACGGTGGCGCATATTTATACCGCGACTAAGGCATTCAATCCCGAAGTGTTTTTGAAAATCCCGGGATTTCGGGATTTGAAATTACAATCCCGGAATCCCGGGATTTGTTCGGGATTTTCGGGATTTTCCAATTAAATACAATAGTTAATATAAAATTAAAGAATAAATTGTTGCAACAATATTTTAAGTTTAATTCGACAAAGAAAACATATTTAATAAATATTACATTAAACAAAACAAATAATATTTAAATAAATATAGTCAAACAAAAAGTAATTCTTATTAAATTAGATTGATCGAACAAATTATTTTTGCCAGCTCCATTTCATGCTAAAAACGAAAAACTTAAGCCTGGTTTTCATTATGTCATAATCAATGGCATCACAAACTGATTCAGCAAAGTGCTGAATTTGCTGGCCCGTGCCATATGCAAATAAATTTGCCAGCATGTTGGCAAATACCAACGTATATGACAAACGGTGACGTCACCTCATATTAATTTTTCGATATTTTACATCAGTTCGTTAAATTGACAACGAAATGCCAACCTGTTCTCACAACATATGACAACAATTGCCATTATTTTGACATAATGAAAACCACGCATTACTTTCAGTAGTTTTAGTATTATAGCGGGAACAAATACACCAATTGTTGTTAAAAACTATTGAAATTGGTGTCCATTCAAAAGTAAAACACACACAAAACCATTTATCCAATTCGTAAAGTTTTCAATATACGGATAACAAAATAATTTTACCATATATCTTTTTTGTAAAAAAAAATGGTTTAAATTAAAAAAATTTTATTCAGATCGATAAAAATTGTTTGTTAACCGTTTTTGACAAAAATGTTGTAAATTTTTGTGTGTTTGTAGCACTCAATCTACAAAAGTGGGTCTTTTTAATTTACCAATTAGATTGAAAGTAAATGCACAAAAGTATTTTTGTGGAAAAACGTCAAAAATATCTTAAACAATTCATAAAAAAATGCATTTTTGAATCCCGGGATTCCGGACTGAAAATCCCGGGTTTCCGGGATTGAGAAAACTTCCGGGATCCCGGGATTTCGGGATTCGGGATCCCGGGATTGAATGCCTTAACCGCGACACAACATTAAGGTCCGCACACATCAACGCGAAGTACCGCAGCCGCAGCGAAACTTACTCAAAAATGTTTCTTGCAAATGCAAAAATTTTATAAATTAAAATTCCCGAAAAAAAATACTACAAAACACCTTTCTTAGAAATCACTCAAGAAATTGTAAAAGGGGAAATCAAAACTTAAAAAAATTTATTTCTCGGAAAGCAGATTCTTGCTACAATAAAAGATTCAGATTCAGGTTTTAGTACGTCAAAATACATAATACGAAAATAAAAATTTTAAAAATCCAATGAATAAAACGCTTTGCAATAAAAATAATCGACAATTGGAAATAATGTTTAGCCGTAACAGGTGAAAACATTGTTAGGTGGCAACGCTAGCCTTTTGTTAGTATTATTTCCTTAAAGGTAGCAATGGTAAATCAAAGCTATATTTTTGTGTGTATATACACATGATGAACTATATCACCATTAGCTCAATTTATTTTATAGCTGACTGTGGTCTGTTGGTTAGAGCTTCGGCCTATGACTGCGACAGTCTTGGGTTCCCGACAGCCCGCCACCAGTCGTATTTTTTTTCTTTTTTTAATCTTTCTTTTTTAATTCTTTTTTAATGTAACAGTTCAACTTTACACAAATGTAACAGTTCAACTTTACACAGTTGGTTAGAGCTATGACTGTGCCTATGACTGCGGGGGTCATTTGTTCAAGACCGGTGCCGGCCGAAGTTTTTCTTTTTTTAATTCCATTGCTTCATATTTTTTTCTTTTTTTTAATCTTTCTTTTTTTAATTCTTTTTTAATGTAACAGTTCAACATTACACATTAGGCGACAATTACATCATCAAATAAAATTTAATAAAAGTTCACATATTTCACAAATTTCTATAAAAAAAATTACATATGAAAACATAGAAAATATTTTTGCATCTAAATTACACAATAAAGTAAACATTAATTTTTTCAAATTAGTGCTTTATTTCCCGTGCATGGCACTGGCAAATTTACTAGTAATGAATAATAACCCAAAAACAAAATGAACAATCGCCCAAAAAAATGTTTATTTTTTTTTAATAATAAGAAAACATTTCAGATATTCATATTTCAAAGAAACAAAGAATTTGGAAACTTCTGCTTTTAGAGAATTCTTAAGCTGCGGTCAGATTAGGCAAATATTTGATCGAATACACTCAGATATTTTTAATATCAACTAAAATCGTATGTGACTGAATCAGTATTTTATTTTTCTGAATATATTTTCCCAGTATTTATGCAAATATTTGCTTTAGAGAATATAGCTTTAGAGAATGGATTTGACGAATTTAAAAAAATTTCCATTCTTGGAAACACCATTGTATGCTTCTACTTCAGATGTAGTTCTTGAATGTTTTTTGAAAACAGAGAAATTAGCCCAATCTGTAAATTATGTAAAGCTAAGGTCAGATTAGGCAAATATTTGCTCAAATACTTGGAAAATACATTCAGAAAAATAAAATACTGGTTCAGTCACATACGATTTTAGTTGATTTTAGAAATATCTGAGTATATTTGGGCAAATATTTGCTAATCTAAAATACGGAACTAATATTAAACTTTTGTGATTTAAAATTCTAATTACAATGATGCTACAACTACAACGAAACAGTTGGTGTTATTTTAATTTTGTTGTTGTAATGGTGTAATCTTTAGTGTAGTAATGTTATAATGTTATTGCATGTCCAAGGTAGGTTGGAAAAAAGCGCCGCAAGCAAAAAATTTTAACCAAAAATCGCGCGATTTTCAGTTAAAAATTTTCAAGATAAAAAAGGATGTGTGTTTAGCTATTACAAAAATCATCTTTGTACATCTCTTTTTGGTGTGTCGAATAAGAAAAATTGTATAAAAAAATCTCGCGATTTTAAAATACTTTTGTTGTTGTAATTTTCGTGTTGATTTATGAATGAACATTTTTGTAGTATACCCACTCCTATTTATGTGTCAAAAGCTGGATTTCAACAAAATCAAGAAATGAACAATCGCGCAAAAAATATTTTTGGTCGATTTTTAATTTTTTTGATTTTTGGGCGATTGTTCATTATGAACCAGTGAACGGCATGAATGCTCACTTTTCTAGTTTTGAGCCACACTATCAAAAATTGAATGAGAATGTGCCTTACGCATACATACCGAAAAGGCAAGCAAGCACTAGGCTCATCAACGCGAATGCTTCCGAAGTTCACTCTCAACAGACACATATATTCATAATATTCACCAAAGGCAGTGAATATACACCAAAGGCAGTGAATATTCATTGCCTTTCTGATGTCTCGTTGCCTTTGAACGAAAGCAACGAACTCGAGAGAATTATTCGTTGTTCGTCGCACGTTGCTCGAATGACCTCAGTTTAATTATCAAATATTTATATTTTTGTTAATTTGATTACACAATAGCTACAATATTATTTTTAATAACAACTGCAAAAAACATGAAGGCGGACTCTTGTAATTTTATACTGCAATACTACGCAGTAATGTATTTGCATCACTTCTCGGCAGTGATGCTATTTAACTTTTAAAAGAACTTTTGTTGTGTTAATGTTTTTTTTAAATTTAATAATTTAATGAATTTAAATGAAAATATTTTTGATATGTGTTGTTTTATTTACATAGCTGACTCAACGAATTATTCCAAAAGTTAAAATTTGTTTTTATATTATTTCAAATATTGGTTACTTAAAGTGTTATTCATCGAATCTCCACTGCAACACTGAGTGAAAATCTTTCTTGAAGCAACGAGCAACGTGCGACGAACAACAAATAATTCTCTCGAGTTCGTTTCTTTCGTTCAAAGGCAACGAGACATCAGAAAGGCAATGAATATTCACTGCCTTTAGTGTATATTCACTGCCTTTGATGAATATTCACTGTTGCTCGTTGCCTTTGTGCGCTGTGCGCGAATGTCTGTTCAGATTCAAAGTTGTGAATGGGAATGTGTCTGAACTTGAAGAAAGGCAATGAGTTTTTACTGTGTTTCATGAAACTGTGTCTTTCAGTGAGGATCTCTGTTATGAACAATTGCCCAAAATAAAAAATGAAAAAACACCCAAATCAAAAACTATGAATCGCCCAAAAATGTTGGTACAATTTTTTGGGCGATTATTTATTTTTGGTTTTTGGGCTATTGTTCGTTGGGCGATTGTTCGCACAGCCCTTGCCTACCGCTGTGTGTATTTTGCAATGTTTTAACTGCATACATATACTATGAAAGGATTTGAAACGGTTTCAGTTATAAAATATTTTTTGGGATAGTGGGTTCGAATCTCAGTCGGAGCAATTTATATTTGGTTTCCTTTTCAACACATTACTTTTTGTATTCTTTTTTTTTGAGGGGTCGCTGGTCACGAATCCAAGGTTTGTTTTGCTGCGCTAACTCTAGATTTCTTGAAATCGACGTTCAGTACCTCAAAAATGCAACAAAATTAAAATCGGCAAATGCAAATCGGTTTTTTTTTTGCACAAATATATAAAAAAAATAATAATAAAAAAGAATCAAAAAAAAATTGGGTCTGACTGAGATTTGGACCCACGCTCCAGTAGCTCATACAATCTTCAAAAAGTGAAACTGTTTCAGTTGTGTTTTAGAACGGTGCGGTGTTGAATTTTTCGTAACGATAGCCGTTTCAAATCATAACCATGCAGTTATGATTTTTTTCCCTCTGTGCAGTACCTCAAAAATGCAACAAAATTAAAATCGGCAAATGCAGATGGGTTTTTTGTTGCACAACTATATACAAATGTATATAGTAATTGGTTACCCTGATGAGAAAATGTACCTTCCTTGAGCTAATGATATACCTTCTGAGTTAGTCGTTCGCTCTCCGTCATTGACAGCATATCGTGTTAAGTACAAACAATAAATTGAATATATAGTAAGCAAAACGCGTGCGTTTCAATACAATTCACGGTTATTACAGTGGCGACGAGGTTAAAACAATGTCGATTATTGGTACAGTCCCACATTACGATTTTGCCAACTATGACTGGAATGTGTTTAAAAGTCAATTAGACCAATTTTTCATTGCAAATACCATTGGCGATGATGCAAAAAAGAAGGCTATTCTTTTGAATGCCTGTTCGGAAAGATCATATAAGCTGCTGGCAAATTTAATAAGTCCATTCAAATTAGATGTGGCGACAACAACTTATGGTAAATGCGTTGAGGCAATGACCCACCATTTCAAGCCACCAGAATGCGGATTCGCGGAACGGTTCAAGTTCAACACCGCAAGTAAGATGTCTTCAGAAACAATGAGCGAATGGGCAGCACGAGTTCGAGAGTTGACGGTAAATTGCATATTTGGAGCATTTTTAGAAAGCGTTTTTAGGAGAAAGGTCCAGTAAGTGATAAAATTTTTTTGGAAGAAGTGACCACATTAGGTATTGACAAGGCTTTAGTGATTGCAAAGCAAACGGAGTACATTCGGACTCAGTACGAAATCAAGCAGGAACCAACAACAGATTCGCTTATGTACATTAACAAAACCAACTATACACAAAGCAAAGGTTATGCAGGTGGCAGTATACAGAGGGAAAAAAAATCAGAACTGCATGGTTATGATTTGAAACGGCTATCGTTACGAAAAATTCAACACCGCACCGTTCTAAAACACAACTGAAACAGTTTCACTTTTTGAAGATTGAATGAGTTACTGGAGCGTGGGTTCGAATCTCAGTCAGACCAAATTTTTTTTCGATTCTTTTTTATATATTTGGGCAAAAAAAAAACGATCTGCATTTGCCGATTTTCATTTTGTTGCATTTTTGAGGTACTGAACGTCGATTTCAAGAAATCTACAGTTAGCAGAGCAAAACAAACCCCGGATTCGTGACCAGCGACCCCTCCAAAAAAAGAATACAAAAAGTAATGTTTTAGAAAGGAAACAAAATATAAATTGCTCCGACTGAGATTCGATTTCATTTCGTTTCCGAACTGAAACCGTTTCAAATCCTTTCATAGTATATGTATGTAGTTAAAACATTGCAAAATACACACAGCGGTAGGCAAGCGTGCTAAGGGGAGCGTCTATGAATCCGAATGGCCAGGGTTCAAATCTCGGTAAGTAAACAAAAATTTAAACCATTTCTTTATTTCGTAAATAAAATAGAACAATGAAATATCAATAAATAAATTTGTTTAAAGAAATAATTTACAGTAAAAAAAATACAAAATTAAATTTAATTTGAAATTAAAATTTTTAGGTAATTCTAAAAATAGGCCTTTCCAACAACCTTTTTTGTATTTTCAATTCATGAAATCATAAATATTTCAGTCGCAAATCAAAAATTTTCAGTCTTAAAACAACAACATTTGCGTCTCAATTCATCAATGTGCCGTTTTAATTCATTAATGGGCAGTTTCAAAAAAATTTAAACGTTTTGTTGTCAAAATCAGAACATTCAGTTTTGACAACGTTTCGTTTTGATTTCTCAGTGTACTAGCTATAACGGTGACAAAAATCAGCATGGGCACAATGATTTCTATGAGAGCAGCGGCAGTAGACAACAGTGGAACGGCAACGGGGAACGGAGTGGGGACCGAGAACGTAGACAAAGAGAAAAACTAAAAACATGTACAGTATGTGGATACGCTAACCATATAAGAGAAAATTGTAAATTTAAAAATTACACTTGCAGTGTTTGTAAAAGAAAGGGCCATTTGAAGAAAATGTGCAAGAATAGAAATAGTGTTAGCTTTTTAATGAATTGAGCTTATATTCATTAAAAAGTTCATGTGATGGTCCAATTTGTATTAATGTGTTGATTAACAAAATACCTGTTAGTATGCAATTGGATACAGGGTCTGAGTATTGCGTTATCTCTGCAGTAACATTCAAAGAACACTTTGGAAAAGAGCATTTGCAAAAAACCAGTCTGTTGTTCCGTGCATATGATGGCACTCCAGCTGAACCCATTGGCGTTTGTGTCATGTCAATAACATGTGAAATGCTGCCGATCGTGGTGATTGAAAACGGCGGACCCCCACTTTTGGGTAGAAGTTTTTTAAAAACATTTTCGATTTCGGTTACCAAAACCAAGGTAGAAGTGAAAATTGAAAAATTAGTTAGTCTGGGTGTATTGGTACCAGTTGATTTTTCCGTGTGGGGGACGCCTATAGTGCCAATATTAAAGAAGTCAGGGGAGGTCAGGATTTGCGGCGACTTTAAAGTTACGCTCAATTCATGTTTAATTGTGGATAAACACCCCCTGCCACGTATAGAAGATATGTTTGTAAAACTGAACGGAGGGGAGGAGTTTACAAAGCTAGATTTGTCAATGGCTTATCAACACTTCGAACTGGATGAACGCTCTAAGGCGTTGACAACTATTTCCACATCAAAAGGGCTTTTCCAATATACGCGCCTAATTTATGGTTTGGCATCAGCGCCAGCAATATTTCAGCGCATTATGGATAGTTTGTTCATGGGTATACCGGGTGTAGTCATTTTTCTTGACGATATTTTGATAACAGCACCAAACCGAAAATTACATGTAAAAAGAGTGGAACAAGTACTTCATATTTTACATTGTTCCGGATTCAAGTTGGCAGTTGATAAATGTCAATTCTTTTGCGAATCAGTTGACTACTTGGGGCATATAATTGACAAAAATGGACTTCATGCTAACCCTAGCAAAGTAGAAGCTATTAACTCTATTCCATATCCTAAAAATACTAAGGAATTGCAATCTTTGCTGGGTGTAATAAACGTCTATAGGCGATTTTTTCCAAATGTGGCAAGTATAGGTTCACCACTGTATGACTTTCTGAAAAATGAGAGTAATTTCGACTTTAATGAAAAGTGCAAGCATGCAGTAGACGGTTTAAAAGGGGAACTCCAAGCAGATAGATGTTTGCGTTACTTCAATCCTGAACATAAGACAAAGTATCGCGCTATTTTGAACTAAAACTTTATTTAAAACTCTATAATCGAAAATCCCCACGCGATAATTAAATTCCCTATTTGCCCGAATAGCACAGTCGCGAAGCGTGGGATTTGAGACGATCCTCGCGGTATGGTATCCCCGGCCGAACGAACAACACGAACACACGAAAACCTGATAAATAAACTTTTTTAAAAACTACACTGAAACTGCCGCAATATATATATATAAGTATATATATATATATATATATATAAATGAAACGGAAATTTTCCCGACACAAGGAAAATAATACCGAACACAAACCCTTTTTCAAAATTGACACAAAGCGACAATCATTCAAAAAAAATTATTTATATACCAAAAAAAATTAAATTTTTTTAAAACGCAATTGATTTGCGGGACTAGACCAACCTGTCTGAAATTCCTCGCAGGATTCTTTGCAGAATCTATTCACCAGCTGGACTTCGATAAAATTCGATGACCAGCAACAACTTGGCTCTGATGCGGGACGACACAAACAAAAAAAAGGAATAAGGAAGAGGGGGGAAACGGCCAAACAAATTCCAAGCAAACTACTTGAAATTCCCAGGACGGAAACCAAAACAAATCACGACTGAACACAACCTGTCCAACTCTATTAAATTCCTCAAATTCAAAACACTAAATGGCCGACTGCCACAAATAAAAATAAAGTAAAAAAACACTAGCTGGCAAAACTAAACCAGCTCGCAAAAATACTCCCTTTGGAACACTTGTCCTCCAGCCACAATCCGACGCTGGCAACCACTCCACCTCACCACTCCAAAAACACAATTTAGAACACAGGAAAGAAAATTTTTAAAATTTTCTAACCAATTAAATTAAATTTAAAATCTCAAACTTCACTTTTTACTTTCCTTCTTCCCTTCTCAAAAAGAACTAAAAGAATTAGAATATATGAGCGCCTATGACGCTCACTTTCCATTTATCTTCCCACATACATAGAGTGCGGCTTACGCAGAAACCAGTGTCCGCAGTCGGGGCTTTACCCATACCTATATGCGAAAAATCTCTTCAGATTTTTCTAGGTGTGTTTGGCAAATTTACATATACACAATTTAGAACACAGGAAAGAAAATTTTTAAAATTTTCTAACCAATTAAATCAAATTAAATTTAAAATCTCAAACTTCACTTTTTACTTTCCTTCTTCCCTTCTCAAAAAGAACTAAAAGAATTAGAATATATGAGCGCCTATGACGCTCACTTTCCATTTATCTTCCCACATACATAGAGTGCGGCTTACGCAGAAACCAGTGTCCGCAGTCGGGGCTTTACCCATAAATATATGCGAAAAATCTCTTCAGATTTTTCTAGGTGTGTTTGGCAAATTTACATATACCCCCCTGCACCCACCAAAATGAAATATACATTTTGGCGGCACTCATGTACGTATAGGCGAAAGCATAAATGTTCTCAAATTCCCCTCCCTCAAACAGGTTCAAAGAGTACAAAAGCTTTAGTCCAGGCTTTGACATTTTACTATTGTAATGGCGAGGCTGGCAATACCTTCATCGGATCGCCGCCGCTCACTGAGCTAACTTAACGAAAGCAAAAGCGATAGAAAGAGGAAGAGGAAGAAAGCAAGAGAACTTTGACAGCTCCAACAAAATATTCAGTTTTCTTCTTCCGCGCTCCGGTCGCATTTCACCCGCGAGTGGCGAATTTGTTTTGCTTAACAAATTAAGCAAAACAAATATATTAAAAAAAATAACAATCAATAAAATTGTGCAGTGCGTGTCCTCGGTCAGTGCGTGTGTGATTTTGTTCCTCCGATTTTGTTCGCCCGACGCCCCGAACAAAAGGGAAACATAAAAAAACAAAACAAACAATAAAAACAACAACATTCGTGTCGCGATTTTATACCGCGACAACCCCACCTCCACCTCCGCGAAAGTTGCTTGGTCTCCTGAGACCAGCCAACTTTCGAATCTAACCGGAGAAAATCACCCTGAGTCGATGTGCGGCCTAAGGTCCTGCACATGCCATGTCTCCTTTTCTCGTCCGTCTTCGTCTTCCAAAACATATGTCCACGGAGACACCCTCTTTTTGACCCTAAACGGTCCAACAAATTTCGGAGCTAACTTCGCTGCAAAATAGTTTGCAGCATCGGACAAAACAAAATTACGTCTCCATACTAACTCGTGCGGTAAATACTGTACATCTCTACGTCTGAGATTGTAAGTCTTTGCTGTCTTGGCACTTGCCATTTCTAACTTCTTCCGTATGTCTTCCCTCAAGTCTGCCATTAACTTGGCCCGGTCCTCACTACTACTGTCCGGTTGGTCTGAGTCTCCCACTAGTCTATAATCTCTATCACCCCTGACCGCCATATTTCGGCCAAAATTCACGAAGTATGGAGACGCTCCCAAAACCTCATGAAGCGATGTTCGAATGCAGCACGCCACCTTTGAGAGATGAGAATCCCATGTCCGATGGTTTTCTGAAATATATGCTCTCAAAGTGGTCTTAATTATTTGGTTGATCCATTGTCGAGGTCCATTGTCGCATACAATGGACCTCGGAACTCCAAAGAGCAGGAAGACATTGTCTTCCAACTCCTTGCAAACACTCTTTGCCGTTGCATTTCGCATCGGAAACAACAATGGGAATTTGGTGAAGTAGTCAAGCACCGTTAAAATATAACAAAATCCCCGACTAGACTTCACCAAGGGTCCCACCAGATCTACGCAGATCATTTCCCAAGGTTCTAACTTCTTTGTCCTCTCTACCATACAACCAGCTGGGTAATCGAGTGGTTTATCCTCCACTTTCCGTACCATGCTCTCAAGCCATGGATCTTCTACACGCCCATCTACCTCCCCTACGACTGGGACACCTCTAGAAAGCATGTCAGGCACAACATGATCTTTCCCCTTACGATGTATGATTTCATAATCGTATTGCTGGAGCTTTAAAGACCACCTAGCCAACCTACCGCAAGGATCTTTCAAATTGTTGAGCCATACCAACGAATAATGGTCGGTCACCACTGTGAACCTGACCCCTTCGATGTTTTTGGCTCAACTTCTCAACTGCCCACAAAACAGCCAAACACTCCTTCTCGGTAGTGGAATAATTCCTCTCGCATCTACTCAACGACCTACTCAAATACGAAATGACCCTTCATCAAACTGCTGTGTCAAAACGGCACCTATTCCAAAATCGGAAGCGTCAGTCTGAACTACGAAGGGTCGTTCGAAATCAGGACAGCTCAGGACCGGCGCCGTCACTAGACGCTCCTTGGCCTTCAAAAAGCTGTCCTCACACTCCGGCGACCATCTAAACCTGTTTTTCTTCTTTAGAAGATCAGTTAGAGGTTTAACCAAATCTGCGAAATTCGAAACAAACCTACGATACCAAGAAATGGTGCCAAGAAACGACCTGACTTCCCTTACATTTTTCTCTATTTAATCTAAGCCCTGCCGAACAAATCCTCCTCAGGACCTCCTTTAGAACCTCAACATGTTTATCAAATGTATTTGTAACGATAATAATATCGTCCAAATACACGAAAACATGGGGTTCCAAGTCAGCCCCAAGGACCTCATCTATAAATCTCTGCCAAGTTGCAGGCGCATTGTGCAGGCCATAAGGCATGCGCTTGAACTGGTAGAGCCCCCTACCCGGAACTGTAAATGCCGTGCATGCCCTAGACTCCTTCTCTACTGGGATCTGCCAATAAGCGGATTTTATATCCAAACTAGAGAGATATTTGGCGTCCTTTAGCTTATCTAAAGTAGCCGAAATATAAGGGAGGGGGTAACTATCTCGATCCGTATTTTTATTCAGTGTCCTATAGTCGACACAAAACCTATAACTCCCATCCTTTTTCCTAATCATCACAACCGGTGATGCCCAAGGGCTGTGAGAAATCTCAATCACACCCTTTTCTAACATATCCTCTATTTCCTCATCTATGCGCCTCTGAATATCGGGCGATACCGGATAGTATCGCTGCTTGACTGGTTCCACATTTGGCTTTGTACGAATCCGATGTTCGACCAAATGTGTACAACCAAGTCCCTCAGGCATAGACCTAAAAACATCTGCTACAAACTCCTCAAGAACCGATTTTTCCCTAGTTGACAACGAAGACCTATCAACTATCGCCGCTACTGACGAGACCTCGACTTGGTCGGAAAACCTCCACTGATTCTTGGCCAAATCTGGCACTACACCGGCCTTAGACCAAAAGTCTACTCCAAGAATCAATGATTGGGGTAAATCCGGTATTACGAGGCATTCAACGAGGACCGACTTGCCCTCTACCTCGAAAGGGACCGAAACTACCCCCCTAACCGGAACTTCTTCGCCATCAGCAAGCGCAACCTTGCTGACCGCAGACGCCAATAAACTTATCCCCCAGGACTTTAATGTGTCCCAGCCTGGCCTACCAAGAATCGTCCTGGTGGCCCCCGAATCTAAAAGCCCTAACATACGCACTCCAAAAATCCTAACGCCTAAATATGGCCTATTATCTAAATCTTTTCCCGACAAAGTGAAACTCAAATATACTCCGGACGGACGCCTCTGAGGCCTATCACTATTTTCCCTAGCCAGCTGGTTGCCCGCAGGCAACCTACCTAATCCTCGCGAACTTCTTGCCCTGCTTCCACAATAGCTCGCTCCCCATTTCCCGACTCTTCGCGGGACCTCGGAGCGGCTCTCGGGGCCGCCTCCCTGTCCGAGCGCTCCTGTAATTGCCCTGCTCTCGGAGAGCATCGGGGGCAATCACGCTTCATATAGCCAGGCCTCTCGCAGCCGCGGCAAATAACCGCCTTTCGGCAGTTTACCTAAACATGCCCAAACTTCTTGCAGTTGAAGCACCTGAACGGACGCCTAGCCCGTTGAGGTGCCCTAATTCTCCGCTCCAATCTAAGATTGCGCAGCGGAGCCCTGACTGCAACCACTTCCGGCTCGGCCGAAACGTATGCCAAGTCTGGCTCCAGCAAGTCCTTGGACCGGCTGCTGGGCGGCGGCACGAATGCTTCCACATTCACCCGCACAGCCTCCAGTTTCCGACCCAAGGAAACCAACTCCGAAAGACTCTCAGGCTCAGCCAAGCCCAGCTGAGTCTGATAAAAAGCACACAAATTAGCCCTGGCCAGACCCAACATACGCTTCTCCGGCAAGGACTCGGACAGACGACGGAACAGACCCCTCATAACCGCTACATAAATGCCTATGGACTCAGCCCCACCTTGAGTCCTTTTCCTAATTTCGTCTAACAAGAGGTCATCATAATTATGGGGCAGAAACTCTAACTTCAGCTGAACGACCAATTCTCGCCAGCTGGAAACATACCTTCGGGCATCACGGAACCAAATCAAAGCCCTATCCGAAAATAAATCTACCGCCCCTCTAAACAACTGGTCCTCACTGACCCCACGAGCGCCACAAAGCTCGTCTACTCGCTCCAGGAAGGCATGCAGAGATATATCCTTTCTCTGACCGGTAAACTTTAAATCCCACTTGGACAAATTTAGAATTCCCTGAAACCCTAACAACAAAGCCTAAAACTGGACATTAAAAAAAAATATTAAAAAAACTCAAAAAAAAATTACCCAAAAACTAAAAAAAAAAATAAATCACAAAAAAAATATCTATATAAAATAAAACCAGCGTACCACGCTCACAGAATTAAAAAAAAAATTTAAATAAATAAAATCAATAAAAATATTTTTATAAAATAATATAAAAATTAAAAAAAGACAAATTAATTAAAATAAAAAAAACCCAAAATAATACAAACAAAAACAACACAAAAAATTCAAAAAAACCCGAAAAATAGAAAAAAAAATATTAAAAAATCAATTTTAAAAAAAAATTATACAACAAAAAAAAAATTTTGAACTTATTAAAAAAATTTTTAAAAAAGTTAATATTTTAAAAAAACTTTAAACAAAATAGCCCCACGTTGGGCGCCAGCATATCGCGCTATTTTGAACTAAAACTTTATTTAAAACTCTATTATCGAAAATCCCCACGCGATAATTAAATTCCCTATTTGCCCGAAAAGCACAGTCGCGAAGCGTGGGATTTAAGACGACCCTCGCGGTATGGTATCCCCTGCCGAACGAACAACACGAACACACGAAAACCTGATAAATAAACTTCTTTAAAAACTACACTGAAACTGCCGCAATATATATATATAAGTATATATATATATATATATATATATATATGAAAGAAACGGAAATTTTCCCGACACAAAGAAAATAACACCGAACACAAACCCTTTTTCAAAATTGACACAAACCGACAATCATTCAAAAGAAATTATTTATATACCAAAAAAAATTAAATTTTTTTAAAACGCAATTGATTTGCCGGACCAGACCAACCTGTCTGAAATCCCTCGCACGATTCTTTGCAGAATCTATTCACCAGCTGGACTTCGATAAAATTCGATGACCAGCAACAACTTGGCTCTGATGCGGGACGACACAAACAAAAAAAAGGAATAAGGAAGAGGGGGGAAACGGCCAAACAAATTCCAAGCAAACTACTTGAAATTCCCAGGACGGAAACCAAAACAAATCACGACTGAACACAACCTGTCCAACTCTATTAAATTCCTCAAATTCAAAACACTAAATGGCCGACTGCCACAAATAAAAATAAAGTAAAAAAACACTAGCTGGCAAAACTAAACCAGCGCGCAAAAATACTCCCTTTGGAACACTTGTCCTCCAGTCACAATCCGACGCTGGCAACCGCTCCACCTCACCACTCCAAAAACACAATTTAGAACACAGGAAAGAAAATTTAAAAAATTTTCTAACCAATTATTTAAGCCAAATTAAATTTAAAATTTTTAAAAGAATTAGAATATATGAGCGCCTATGACGCTCACTTTCCATTTATCTTCCCACATACATAGAGTGCGGCTTACGCAGAAACCAGTATCCGCAGTCGGGACTTTACCCATAAATATATGCGAAAAATCTCTTCAGATTTTTCTAGGTGTGTTTGGCAAATTTACATATACCCCCCTGCACCCACCAAAATGAAATATACATTTTGGCGGCACTCATGTACGTATAGGCGAAAGCATAAATGTTCTCAAATTCCCCTCCCTCAAACAGGTTCAAAGAGTACAAAAGCTTTAGTCCAGGCTTTGACATTTTACTATTGTAATGGCGAGGCTGGCAATACCTTCATCGGATCGCCGCCGCTCACTGAGCTAACTTAACGAAAGCAAAAGCGATAGAAAGGAGAAGAAAGCAAGAGAACTTTGACAGCTCCAACAAAATATTCAGTTTTCTTCTTCCGCGCGCCGGTCGCATTTCACCCGCGAGTGGCGAATTTGTTTTGCTTAACAAATTAAGCAAAACAAATATATTTATATAAAAAAAAAAATTAACAATCAATAAAATCGTGCAGTGCGTTCTTTCGTTTAGTGCGTGTGAGATTTTGTTCCTTCGATTTTGTTCGCCCGTCGCCCCGAACAAAAGGGAAACATAAAAAAACAAAACAAAACAAACAATAAAAACAACAACATTCGTGTCGCGATTTTATACCGCGACAAAAGTTAACTGTGGATGCAAGTCCAGTAGGTGTTGGCGCTGTGTTGTCGCAAATTGACGAAGTAGTTTGAGTATTGAGTTTGCATCCAGGAAGTTAACCGACACAGAGCAAAAATACTCACAATGAGATAAAGAAGCGGTAGCAATATTGTTTGGTGTTCGTAAATTTCACAATTACCTTTTTGGTAGACATTTTGAATTAGTTACGGACAACAAGCCTCTGAAGCACATTTTCAATCCAAATAAAGGTATTCCTACTATGGCAGCCAATAGACTTTAACGAATTGCGCTTGTTTTGTCGGGCTATGATTTCAATATATCACACATTAGATCGGATACCAATATAGCTGATTATTTTTCAAGATATCCTATCGTAATTGAGGGTGAAATTAAGCACAACGACAGTCTCCCGGAAAATATCTTCATAAATTATGTACAAGAGTTAAAAACAGTGCCGTTAGACATTAAACGTATTGCGGAAGAAACACAAAAAGATTCCGATATGGGCAAAGTTTTAAAGTTTGTGCAAAATGGTTGGCCACAAAAATGCAATGAAAAAGAGTTAAGACCATATTTTGATACGGCTCAAGAAATATCAGAAGAATTGGGTTGCTTGTTTTGGGGCTATAGGATTATAGTTCCATCAACTTTTCGATCTGAGATTTTATCTTCGTTGCACAATTCTCACATGGGTATCAGCAAAATGAAATCCATGGCTAGAGAATGTTGTTGGTGGCCAAATCACACCCAAGATCTAGAAGACGTGTGTAAATCATGTGAAGCCTGTCTGATGGTGCGCGCATCTCCACCCAAGCAAGAACTGATTCCGTGGCAATGACCGGAAGAAGCATGGTCTAGGATTCATATTGATTTTTTTGGCCCCCTGATGAATCGGTGGTTTCTCGTTATAGTCGACAGCCATAGTAAGTGGATTGAGTGTTTGGAGATGGGAAGAAATACAACAAGTAGGGCAACCATTGATAAATTAAGAGGGGTTTTTGCCCGATTTGGACTTCCACGATACATTGTTTCTGATAATGGCACATCATTTGTATCACAAGAGTTTAAACATTTTTTGAAAATGAATGGTATTGAACAGGTCACAACTCCAGTGGGTAAACAGGCAACAAATGGACAAGCCGAAAATGTGGTAAAAAATTTGTTTAACGATTGTGTTTCAAATATTAATGAAGCTCTTAATAGATTTTTATTTGATTATAGAAAAACAAAACATGTTAGTACCGGAGTTGCGCCATCCGAACTTATGTTCAAACGAAAACTAAGAACAAGATTAGATTTAATAAATCCAAAAAGAAAATTAGACTTATGTCCAACTGAAAAAATTATAGAATTTGTTTCAAATAAGCAAAATAAACAAAAAGAGAATTATAATGGTCGTAAATGTAATATGTTTTGTGTAAATGTAATGGTAAAAGATTATTCCGTTCCGGGTAAAATTTCTTGGTGTAAAAGTAAAATTTTTAAACAAATTGTAAAAACAGATAGCAGCAACAAAAAATGGAAAAGACTTGCAAATCAAATTATTAAATGTAATAGTATTAATGTAAATGAAGATTATGTACCAGATATTTTGTTAAATTGTTCTGAAAAAATTCCTGTTCTCTCCCAGTGGTCAAAAGAAGGTGTCTGCAGGCATGCCAGTATGCCTCTTTAGGAGTTCGGATGCCTTCCCTCCCCGCTTCCAACCTTTACTCTTTTTCATATGAAACGGGACAAATAAACAGGCCTACGTCTGTCGCTTCCATGCGTATGCCTGCTGGCAGGCATGGTCGTAGAAGCGGAGTTGGATGGTGTTTTTTTAATTTCCCTCCGTTTCCTCGTTCTGACGCTATATAACATCTACACTGAGAAAAAAAATCAAAACGAAACGTTGTCAAAACGTTCCGAACCGTTGTCAATTTCCAGCCAAAACTGAATGTTCTGATTTTGACAACAAAACGTTTAAATTTTTTTGAAACTGCCCATTAATGAATTAAAACGGCACATTGATGAATTGAGACGCAAATGTTGTTGTTTTAAGACTGAAAATTTTTGTTTTGCGACTGAAATGTTTATGATTTCATGAATTGAAAATACAAAAAAGGTTGTTGGAAAGGCCTATTTTTAGAATTACCTAAAAAAAATTTGAATTTCAATTTAAATTTAATTTTGTATTTTTTTTACTCTAAATTATTTCTTTAAACAAATTTATTTATTGATATTCTATTTTATTTACGAAATAAAGAAATGGTTTAAATTTTTGTTTACTTACCGAGATTTGAACCCTGGCCATTCGGATTCATAGACGCTCCCCTTAGCACGCTTGCCTACCGCTGTGTGTATTTTTCAATGTTTTAACAGCATACATATACTATGAAAGGATTTGAAACGGTTTCAGTTCGGAAATATAACTGAAAACGAAATGAAATCGAATCTCAGTCGGAGCAATTTATATTTGGTTTCCTTTCTAAAACATTACTTTTTGTATTCTTTTTTTTGAGGGGTCGCTGGTCACGAATCCGGGGTTTGTTTTGCTCTGCTAACTGTAGATTTCTTGAAATCGACGTTCAGTACCTCAAAAATGCAACAAAATTAAAATCGGCAAATGCAGATCGTTTTTTTTTTTGCCCAAATATATAAAAAAAAATCGAAAAAAATTTGGTCTGACTGAGATTCGAACCCACGCTCCAGTAACTCATACAATCTTCAAAAAGTGAAACTGTTTCAGTTGTGTTTTAGAACGGTGCGGTGTTGAATTTTTCGTAACGATAGCCGTTTCAAATCATAACCATGCAGGTATGATTTTTTTTCCCTCTGTGCAGTACCTCAAAAATTCAACAAAATTAAAATCGGCAAATGCAGATGGGTTTTTTGTTGCACAAATATATAAAAAAAATTATAAAAAAAAAATAGAATCGAAAATAAATTTGGTCCGACTGAGATTCGAACCCACGCTCCAGTAACTCATACAATCTTCAAGAAGTGAAACGTTTTCGGTTGTGTTTTAGAACGGTGCGGTGTGGAATTTTTCGTAACGGTAACCCGGGACACTTGGCTACTGACAAGGCGTGTGCGGCCTTTTAGCACGTTCGTCTACTGATGGCATTATTTTACTACGATCTAACTGCGTATTAGATCACCCATGAGCTATATGGAAATTGCAAAAGTGTTTTTTTGTTCGCTCCCCGCGCATTTTTGGAAAGGTGGGGGCTCAAAAAAAACATCTGCAAAAAAAAACTGGAAAACTGAAAAAAGCCAGGCCGGCTGGACTTTTGTCTTAAAAATTGACTAAAAAATAGTATATAGCTTTATCTATCTGTAACTTTTAAAATAGGAGATTTAGGCGATAGGACTATATAATGAATGAGAGGATAAACATTTTCCCCATAAACACTCTTAGCCTACGTGGAACCGTTCATGGTGTTTTAAGCGGTCAACCTAAAAATATTTTGTAAAGCGTTTTTTAAAATTGATCTCATGCATATTTGGATGGAGGTAAAATGTAGTGCTTATCAATGCCCTATAAATAGGGCATTGAATGTTAATTGGGCGCAGGCCTTGTTCTTCTACGAACTATTCGATAGCTCTCGAAATCGTTTTCAAAAAAGAAAATCTTACCGGCTTTTTCTTGGCTGTGGCGGCTGCTGCTTCGTATGGTATTCGGACGAGAGTGAAAATTAATATTTTAAAAAGCCAAAAAGCCGTCGGCAAAACCGAAATCGCCATACTTCAAAGCAGATTTCACCACAGACAACAGCGCCCCCTACATTTAACAAATTTATATAAGGTTGCGTTCATATTTATGCGGTTGGCGTGAACATTGCCGCCCGCCTTGCAGCATCACTGCAACTAAATCTAATAGTAAATGACAAAATTTCATATTTATAACAAATGGAGGGCGTACCTTTATAAAAATGGTGATCAGCGCAATATAAATTCAATTTAATAAAAATACATAGAAATTACATTTGGTAATTTCCTCTAAAAATACCTCCACAGATTAGGGGTTGGACGAAAGTGACGTTGCTGCTCAAAGGTGCCCTGGGATTGTGTTGGCTCAAGCGTACGAGGCCCAAGTCCAACCGACTGATAGCTGACCAACTCAAGCGTACGAGGCCCAAGTCCAGTCAGATCACCGTCGTGCGCTTCTATGGATGGCTCAAGCGTACGAGGCCCAAGTCCATCCATATCATCGTCGCGCGCTCCCATGGCGTACGAGGCCCAAGTCCATCCGTGCTGCAGCCTCGTGCTTCATATGATGGCTCAAGCGAACTAGGCTCAAGTCCATCCCTCTTTTTACTATGCGGTTCACATGATGGCTCAGACGAACGAGGTCCAAGTCCACCATCCGCACTATCGACGCTTCCGCCACTTTCGCAGAAGTTTTGCGCGTTCGTAAAACGACGCGATCCGTATTCTTTTCGGATATCTAAAACCCTAACTCTATCGTCTCGGCCGGAATATTTTTTCATATCTCTGCCTAGCCGCCACTCATTTGGAGATAGCCTTTCTTCACTCATTATCTCTAACTTCTCTAAATTTTTCTGTGTAGTTTTCCATTTTAAATATTTACGTCCATCCTCATTTTTTCGAGTGGTTTTGTTATAATTTTTCTTACTCTTATTTTTATTTAAATTCCAAGAACTTTTCTTTGAGACTTCCTCAAGTTCTGGCAAATTTGACGACTGATCCTGCAGTGAAATTTGATTAAAGTATACCGAATATGTCGGTTTAATTGAAACCCCATTAGGGGGCAAAGGCCCAGTTAAGATCCACCCAAAAACTGTTTTCTGAGCAATGAGTGACCCTAGAATACCTCTTCGTATTCCATCTAAAATAATTCGTGGATATATGTCACCTCCAATGAGGACATCCACTTGTTCGCTTTTATAAAAATTAGGATCTGCCATTTGCAAATCAGGTAAATTCTGCACCAAGGTCCTATCGATAGAAACTGTGGGAATGTTGCCGCTTAATTGAGGAAGAATGAGACCCTTCGTCTCTATTCTTACCCTAGGATCAATTGGTGATCCTATTACAAAAACTGTTTTCTGAGCAATGAGTGACCCTAGAATACCTCTTCGTATTCCATCTAAAATAATTCGTGGATATATGTCACCTCCAATGAGGACATCCACTTGTTCGCTTTTATAAAAATTAGGATCTGCCATTTGCAAATCAGGTAAATTCTGCACCAAGGTCCTATCGATAGAAACTGTGGGAATGTTGCCGCTTAATTGAGGAAGAATGAGACCCTTCGTCTCTATTCTTACCCTAGGATCAATTGGTGATCCTATTACAAAATTGCACATTTTTTGAATTTGTGCTGAAACCACATTATTTAGCCCCGCTACTTGGGCATTCACGCTTTGAGTGGGTATATTCAGCCGTTTCTGCAAACGCTCTGATATAAATGTGCCCTCTGACCCAGAGTCGATTAGCGCTCTGGCCGTATAAACGGAGCCTGAATGACATATGGTCACTAAAGCTGTCCCTAACAGCACCCCTTTTGTACTCGTTGTGAAATGCGTCTGAACCCTATCGACGTGACCTTGCGAAGTGGATGGTTCAGTGAATAAATCACTTGAAACCGGAAGATTGTTTTGATTTGCACCATCTGACGGCGCAGGAGAATTAGGCGTTGACCCAAGTCCTTCACGATGAAGTAGCGAGTTATGACGCCTCTTGCAACTAAGGCACTTGTAAATGCTCGTACAATCTTTCACCTCATGAGAACTGGCCAAACAGTTTAAACACAGATGCAACCTCCGTACTGTTGACAACCTGTAACTAACGTTCATATCTAAAAATTGTGGACAATTCCACAGTGGGTGTTGTTGCGTATCACAAAGTTTACAATTCGCCTGGTAAACGTTTGCATTATGGGAATTTACTTTTCTATTCTGATTTTGGGAGTATTTATTTTGGTAGCCACCAGTTCTTTGGTTAAGCGTACCTCGAATATCTGAAACTGTTTCTAGAGTTAGAAATCTTTCAGTCAGAAAACTATCTAAATCAACCCATTTGGGGATTGCTGTCTTATTTTTAATTCCTTGCTCCCATAAGGAGAGCGTTGCTTCTGGTAAGCAAGTAGAACACAAATATACGAAAATTGCATCCCAATTTTCAACATTAATGTGATATAATTCCAAAGCGGATATAAAATTATTTATATCCCGCTGTAATTTCTTTATAGCTGACCCCGACTCCGAAGTCACTGGCTGAAGGCCGAACAAAATCCTCAGTTTACTGTTCACTAAAATCCTTTTATTTTCATACCTATCTGATAGGTTATCCCACGCCTGCACAAATCCATCATTTGTGAGAGGGGACTTCTTGACTATATCTTTAGCCTCACCTCTAGTTTTTTGATTAAGGTGATATAGTTTCTCAACTGAAGTTAGCCCCGAATTTTGAATATAAATTGCCGTGAACATGTCACGAAAAGTGGGCCATGAGAGATAATCTCCATAAAATATCTCAGTGTCACACGGAGGCAACCTCATGTTGCTAGAAGACGGACGATGTTCATTTGAATTTAGGAGCATAGTAGAACTGGGAGGGGGCGTTAAAAGATGAGCTGTCAGATTGTGAGCAAATTCACCCATCATGGCAGCACAGGCTACATAAGCCTGATAACAGTTTCGGTACCTATCTTTTACTATTCCTAAATCGCCACTAGACTCCGAATTGTCGGTTGAGGATGACCGCGAACACTTTTCATAAGCTGCCTTTACTTTCACCCATAAATCTTTAAATTCCTCACGTTGAACTTCCAACGAAAAAGTAGAATGGTCACTCTGACCAGTTGTATTGAATTCCGCTTCGAATTCAAGGATTTCGTCAGCCAGACGATGAAATTCCTTTAAAGGAGCCATTTTTCACAAAAATATCAAATTACAAAAATCTCACTAAAATTTCCCAAAAACCTAAAAATTTCCAAATAACAAAAAATATTTGGAATCGCTAATTTTATTTAAATATTTATCGAAAATATTTAAAAGCGATAAAAAATTCACAATTTGGTTTTATAAATATCAACCCTTTGTCAGTGTCGGAAATACTGGCGTAGCGCGCACTTCAAATACACTACAATAAGAGAATTGGGAAAGGGAAAACAACAAAAAATACAAATCGGCCAAAATATTTAAATATTTGAATATTGATTTCGTATTTCTTAATGACTGACTGTGCCGTACACAAATTTCGCTACAATAAAGAATTACTCTCACGTGGTTGTTGTTGCACTTTTTGATTGGATTCTGGTCCCGCGTTGCTAACTTTTTACTTTAGTTAGTGTGTTCACTGGGTAACTTCTTTTCACCTTTCACAATTTATTCGCACTGAGATTAATTTTATTTTAAATTTACTTTATTTTACTTCAATTTACTATTTAAAAAACTCTATAAAAAAGCGAACGTCTGTCCGCTGCCAAAATACCGAAAACTAATTAAAGCAAACGACAGAAATGCAGCAACAACCTCTAGTGAGAGCGGGTGGGAGTATGAGTTTGTGTGTGTGTGTTTTTGATAATTTGTACACAGTGCAGAAATCAAATATTTCAAATGCAAGTTCTTAATTTCTCACTTCGAGTATGGAGTACCTTCGTTTGATTGGTATTATTCTCTTTTTAATTCTTTACTCAAAAATATACTTTGTTTGGAAATTATTTCAACTTTTATTAGAAAAGTTCTCGAAGTTCAAATTGGCGCCAATGTACGCTGCTTTGTAAAGAGTTGGCAGAATAAAAAAAGACAATTATCGTGTACAAATTATTTGAAGCTTTATTTTATAAATCACTTCACTTTCAAAATAAAATCACAAAATTGTTTTTGGAATAATGAAGAAAAACGAGAGTAAATGAGTGGCTTCGGCTGGCTATTGAGCGTATGGAAAATTTTACTTTATTTTAAATCACGGATAAATTTTTGGTGTTTGTTTTTGTTAATATTTTAAAAATGCGCACATATGATCACCATTAATAAATGTAACGCACCTTTTTTAATTTTGAAGCAGCAGCTTAGATGATGATAGTGATTGATGTGGAGGGCTTTTCTTCTCAGTTTCAAATTTGTTTGTTGTGGAGGTCTTTTCGTCTCCTTTGGAATGGATTCGGGATTGAAGGACCAATAATTGGGCGCAGGCCTTGTTCTTCTACGAACTATTCGATAGAAAATTCGTTTCAAATTAGTTATCTTTTCTTTATTTATTTATATATTTTCCTCAGCAAATCTTATCTCTGCATATAAAGCTATTTCTTGTGCAGTGGCTCACAGACACATTTTATAGTATCGATATTGGTATCATTGGAAAGGTCTAATCAATACCTTTCGAATGAATACTGAATTTTGACAAATTTTTTGAGATTTGGATACAAATTTATTTGCTTTCAAACAAATTTTCCAAAAACTAAGGCTTAACAATAAAACCATTTCCTGAATTTTGACAAATTTTTTAAGATTTGGATACAAATTTTAAAACAAAAAAACACTTTTGCATTTATGGGTGCTCTACTGCGTATATTAGATCTTATGTATTTTTTGTAAATGGATGTTTTGAAAGTTATTTAAGCATTTTATTTACTTCAAACATAAATTAAATTTTTTGTATGTTTGAGTTTTTTTTTATATAAATTGCAGAAATTTGTCGTAGTAATTCGAATTGAAAAAATCATACACATTATCGACTCCTTAATGTGGCTGCATAACAAATTGTATGTTTAGAGTTAATTCAATTTGATTTCTCCTCCTCTATAAAAGGATGTAGTAATTATCATAGATGTGCACTTTGCAGTACCAGTAAAATTTCAGTAAAAATAAATTATTTTTACTGTTAGCTTTTCTTAAAAGAAGGATTTCAAAATTTACATCGCTGAGTTTTTGCCTTTTGAACGGATTAAATTTCAAATGTTCTATAATGAATAGTGTAAATTTTTTTAGCAACCGAAATTATTGAAATTTTGTTTCGGAGGCTGATGCAGAATGTAGAGAATTTTATGACCTCTTATAAACATATTGCAATTTGCAAACCAAAAATACAGACAAAATTATTTAAATTCCAGAAACAAATTTTGGGTATTTTGGTATAAATGTGTATGTAAAGTTATTGGATTTGCATTAAATAACCTTCGGCATCCACAAAAATTCTTTCAAGCCTCCAAAAACGAATTCTAAAATGTCTGTATAGAAAAATAAATCAATTTTGCAAAATAAAATAAATCATATTCCTAAAATATTTCCAAATCAATATGTGACATTGTTGGAAATTTGAATGTTTTAGAAAATTCAAGAGATTTTCTTTAAATTAATCTGGAAAGCAACTATTTTAATTAGATTGATTAATTAAATATTTCTAAAAATATTTGAATTTGGAAAAAAATCCACATTGTTGAGTGTAGGTATTCCATTTTATTTCATAATCTGAAAGAGACAAAATAAAAAAAACTTTAAAAACAAAATACTATTCAAACAATTCGTTCAAAAATTGTGGTTCTAAATCTGCTCAAAGCTTCGTTTTCACAATTTTTACTACAACTTAAAAACAAGAGCTGATAACGGCAAACCGTTAACAGATCTAAAATTCAAGTACAAAAATTTGGAAAAAAAATTTCCAAAATCAGGATTCGAACCCACGTTCCGAAAAACATAAAATATCTTCTAAATATTTAAGCACATTGCGTAGAAAAGCCATTGACACTACCCTATATCCCTTCTAGCGCAGGCATACCGACATGCCTCCACTAGAAGCGAGGATGGAATGTGGAATTTCTTCCCATAGCAGGCGTGCAGGCATGTCTCTTGCGGAGAGGCCTTGCGAAATTGACTACTGGGCTGTAATGATAATACAATTCGAAATTCAGATCACGATATTAATACAAATGATAGTGAACTTATAGAAGATCAGCCTAGATATAATCTACGCTCTAAAAAATAAATCAAGATGTATTTAATTATTAGAATTAAGATTTTTATAAAGGACGAACGACTAAAGGGGGGAATGTTGTAGTATATAGTAATTGGTTACCCTGATGTGAAAATGTACCTTCCTTGAGCTAATGATATACCTTCTGAGTTAGTCGTTCGCTCTCCGTCATTGACAGCATATCGTGTTAAGTACAAACAATAAATTGAATATATAGTAAGCAAAACGCGTGCGTTTCAATACAATTCACGGTTATTACATTAAAAAAAAAATATAATCGAAAAAAAATTTGGTCCGACTGAGATTCGAACCTACGCTCCAGTAACTCATACAATCTTCAAAAAGTGAAACTGTTTCGGTTGTGTTTTAGAACTGTGCGGTGTTGAATTTTTCGTAACGAATTTCTGTAAATTGTGGTTGGAATTTTGGGCCAGATTTTTCAGGAACTTCCAGTCGAACATCGATCAAGTTTTTTTTAAGTTCGACTGGATTTTGATGTTCGGTTCAAACAGAAATAGAAAGAATGAAACCAAAAAAAGTAAGAAAAAAAGAACGCAACCAAAAGGTGGTGGTTTTTTCTAGTTCTCCTTCATTTTTGCGAAGTGGTTGGTTTTGAGCTTTTGTTTGGATTATGCAAACCGGTTTTGGGTTTTCTAAGCAATTTGCAATTCTTGTATTTTGGTGATTTTCACAATTCTTGCATTTCAAACATTTTCCCAATTTTATTCAGTTTTGATTGTCATATTTTATATTTAATATTTTTATATGAGCAGTGTAAATATATTTCATTTGATACATATTTGCAATACATATGTTTGCAAAACTTCATAAGTTCATTGACCTACATTTAAATTTTTTCCCTGGGAAACAATACCTTTTTTTTGTGTTCATAACAAGGAAAGCAAAGAAGATCAGTTCAAGATCAAGGTCGTCGTAGTTGTCATTTTTTTTTTGCTGAGTTCATTTGTCGGTTTAAAATTGAAATGAACCAAGTACATAGATTTCCTTAAGCACTTAGTGCATTTCAATTTTGAATATACGCATTATACTTAGACAATTTTACTACTTGCTATTATTAGCCACGTTGCCGAATTTAATTTATTCTGCTGGTGTTCAAAGGTTTTAATTACTGTACTTATTTGCGTTTTGAAACATAATTAATATATAATTAAAATCCGATCAGCGGGTATTTCAAATGAATTTAAATTGTTTTATCTTGTTTTAATAAATTTCTAAATCGACGCTGTACTCTACTTGTATTGTAAATTCTCAAACATATTGTTTATTTCCTTTTATTGCATTTTTTTATGATTTTTATAAGAAAATGCTCTTTGAATAGACATTTTTATCTTACATATTAGTTCATGCATTTCAACGTAGTGTTCCTGTGGGACGGGCATGCTTGCGCTTTTTTTACTTTGCGACCAAAAATTCGCTACAAAACTGACAAGTCTATTCTTTACATATTTCCCCAATTTGTTTATTCCTTAGGAATGTATTAAAACATTTAAATAATATTAAATTCGGCAACGTGGCTAATAAATAGCGAGAAGTAAAATTGTCTAAGTATAATGCGTATATTCAAAATTGAAATGCACTAAGTGCTTAAGGAAATCTATGTACTTGGTGCATTTCAATTTTAAACCGACAAATGAACTCAGCAACAAAAAAAATGACAACTACGTCGACCTTGATCTTGAACTGATCTTCTTTGCTTTCCTTGTTATGAACACAAAAAAAAGGTATTGTTTCCCAGGGAAAAAATGGAAATGTAGGTCAATGAACTTATGAAGTTATGCAAACATATGTATTGCAAATATGTATCAAATGAAATATATTTACAATGCTCATATAAAAATATTAAATATAAAATATTAAATATAAAATATGAAAATCAAAACTGAATAAAATTGGGAAAATGTTTGAAATGCAAGAATTGTGAAAATCACCAAAATACAAGAATTGCAAATTGCTTAGAAAACCCAAAACAAAAGCTCAAAACCAACCACTTCGAAAAATGAAAGAGAACTAGAAAAAACTACCACCTTTTCTTGCGTTCTTTTTTTCTTACTTTTTTTGGTTTCATTCTTTCTATTTCTGTTTGAACCGAACATCAAAATCCAGTCGAACTTAAAAACTAGAGAGTGGACTATCTTCGGCTATACCGAAGTTGAAATACCCCCACACAGTAGGAAGAAGTACCCCGATCATAAAAAAAAGGGGTCTCAAGACCCTATTTTGAGCCAATTATAGGTGGTTGTCCAAAATCCATTTTTAAAAATTTCCAATTAAATCCACCAAAAAAAAAAAATTGGTCTCAAGACCCCATTTAGACCCTTATATATGTGGCTTCGGAACCTCGGACCATGTCCAAAATCCATTTCTAAAAATTTCCAATTAAATCCACCAAAAAAAAAAAATTGGTCTCAAGACCCCATTTAGACCTTATATATGTGGCTTCGGAACCTCGGACCATGTCAAAAATACGTTTCTAAACATTTCCAATCGAATACAACAATAAAAAATGTTTACCTTTTTTTTCGGTGTATGGGAGCCACGCCCAGTTTTTGTCCGATTTGGCTGATTCACGAACTTGATCTCAGTATTCACGAGAAAAACATGTACCCAAAGTTTCAAGTCGATATCTCCAAAACTGCGACCGCTATCGTGCGGACGGACAGACGGACAGACGGACAGACGGACAGACGGACAGACAGACGGACATCGCTAAATTGACTCCGGCGGTGATGCTGATCAAGAATATATATACTTTTCCATACCGGACACGCCTCCTTATGGGCGTTACAAACGTTGTGACAAAGTGAGTATACCCTGCCACAGTGAGTGTGGGGGTATAAAAACTTGATCGATGTTCGACTGGAAGTTCCTGAAAAATCTGGCCCAAAATTCCAACCACAATTTAACAGAAATTAATTTATGCACCTTCTCTATAATTAACATTCTCAGTCATAACCATGCAGTTCTGATTTTTTTTCCCTCTGTGCAGTATGTGCAAATGCAGATGGGTTTTTTATTGCACAAATATATAAAAAAAAAAATAGAATCGAAAAAAAATTTGGTCCGACTGAGATTCGAACCCACGCTCCAGTAACTCATACAATCTTTAAAAAGTGAAACTGTTTCGGTTGTGTTTTAGAACGGTGCGGTGTTGAATTTTTCGTAACGATAGCCGTTTCAAATCATAACTATGCAGCTCTGATTTTTTTCCCTCTGTGCAGTACCTCATAAATGCAACAAAATTAAAATCGGCAAATGCAGATGGGTTTTTTGTTGCACAAATATATAAATAAAATTATAAAAAAAAATAGAATCGAAACAAAATTTGGTCCGACTGAGATTCGAACCCACGCTTCAGTAACTCATACAATCTTCAAAAAGTGAAACTGTTTCGGTTGTGTTTTAGAACGGTGCGGTGTTGAATTTTTCGTAACGATAGCCGTTTCAAATCATAACCATACAGTTCGGATTTTTTTTCCCTCTCTGTAGATATGGCTCGTCGCTCAACGTTGTATTAATATGCTGAATCCTTAGCATTGCCTTGTTGATCGGCAGACGATTGTCGCATCGATTATTTGTTTTCGGTCGCTGTAATCTTTCAGAGAAGCAATTTTGCATTATGATTTTTGAATATATTCCCTAAATTACGAATATAAATAAATACAATGTTTTGATGTTATTTTGCAAATGGTTTTTATTTCAATTTTTTTCGCAATAACCTTAAAAAGTACAAAAAAGAAAATAAAAATAAATTCCACAAGTTCATTTAAACAAAAGTTTTTCTCAAATATTTAGCTTTTACTTATTAGAAAAATTCATTAGGAAAAAAGTATAAGAAACGAAAAATATTTTAGGTGACGAAGAAAGTAATTCTTGAATCCAAACGGTAAAGCTTGTACAAGGGTCGGATTTTCTTTTTGTGAAGCGTTGAAGTGATAACATTTTTGTTATCCTTTTCACAAAAGCTAAATATTTAGACCATAAACAGCTCATATTATTCACTAGCAGGGTCCGCTTTGCTGGCCCTAAAAAAGTTATTTTTTCCTTTAAGGATAAATGAATGAAAACAATTGTCAAATATTTTTATTGGGAGCCCAAGAGTAGCATTTTGAAATATTGAATTGTACGAAAAGTGCCACGCCCCGCTGTCGAATTCCGACCATATGCAACATTGGGAGCACAAGTGTAACATTTTTTAAAATATTGAATTGTATGTGAAGTGCCACGCCCCGCTGTCCAATTCCAATATGTTCCACTAAAGGCATAGAACCATTTCGGTTGAAGAATATTCAATGGGAGCCCAAGAATGGCACTTTGAAGTATTGAATTGTATGGGCGGTACCACGACCCATACAATTCACTAAGTTTTTTGTGTTTTTTCAAAAAGCCGATTTAACTTTATTGGTCGAACTTAGTATTGTATCCACTAAATACTGATCTTAATTTCTAGCTACAATAACAATTTCTTTGTTCTTCACCAAAGACGAAAAATATGATGCAATAAAGAAGCGTCGTTGTGAAATTATATGGTATATCGGGTATTAACTCCCCCTTTCCTTAAAAAAATTTCGTCCCGACATTTCTATGTAATTTTATAAAATTAAATATTTTAATGAAACGTTCCCGTTTCAGCTAATTGATCGGTAAATTTTTCAATTCAATTATACATTTGTTGATATGTTTTTTCAATTGTTTCCATTCTTCTCCTTTGGTGATTATCTTTTAAAATTTTTATTAACTCAATAAGAATATATATTGATGCTACTACAATTGTTACCATTATAATTGTGCATAATATAGGATGTAAGTTTAATTCTTGCTTTATTTTATTTAATACATTAATATTTTTAAATTGCAAATTTTTATTTTCTGATTTCAAAGTATACACATGATTATTTTTTACATAATTCCAAATTTTAGCATCAATACTTTCATAAGTGACATTGTCAATTGTTGTTGTATTTTCAAAAGTTATTAAATATATTCCTTCTAATGTTTGATTTTCAACGTCATGTTTTCCAGATATTAATATGGCTCCTTCTTTTATTTTATCAATTTCTTTATTTCTTTCTTTTATCTTTTGGCATTTACTTTTCTTTTTATTTAGAATTTCTGATAAACATGATATTTCAGTTTCAAGTTTACAGTATGTACTAACTATCTCTATTTTATATTCTTTAACATTGAAATATTCATTACTACATTTTGATATTTTGTCATTAATTATTAGTTTACCATCTATATGTGCTTTGAAAATTACAATCATATTTTATTTTTGGATACTTTATATAAATTACAATTACATCTTTGTTCTGTACTATTTTAAATTCTCAGACGTCCATTAAGTCAGTTATAGTCATTTTTCCATTTTCATGTCTTGTTATGTTCTTTAGTTCGTTAAGGTGCAAAATGGTTGGATTTAAAATTCATACCATCGCTAATGTTACTGTATTTATTAAATTTTGTAATTCATTAAGTATATAATTATTTCTTTCTTTTAATACTAATTTGACATGTGAACCCTTATTTAAGTCCTTAACTATTTCGGTCAATTGTTCAATAGCTTTAAAAATTTCGGAATTTGTGGTGAACTGTTTATTATTGTTTTCAACTAATTCATTCAATTTGTTATTTATTAATACCAAATCATCATGGCCAGGCGCACCTGCTATCCATTTCCACAATTTGCCTAATTCATTTATTCCCCTTTTATATCTATAATCCTTTTTTTGTAACTGTCCCATCAATGTCTCTATAAGTTCAATTTCCGATTCAAATTTTGCTTCACTAATATCAAAGTCATCATGTTCTGAATTTTTTGAAATGGTAATATATTCCATTTTTTCATGGAAATATTTTTTTGTTTGATCAATTATAGTTTAAAAATATGTTAAATTTGTAATATGAAAAATTGCACCGTAATCGTCGTAAAGTAATACGTCTCCATTTTCTATTAGTATGTAGTCCTCCTTGTGTAATCAATTATGTCTGTCATAATAGTCATAATTTGAAGGATGAATAACACGAGATGGAACATTCTATAATGATAAATTAAATTCCTTAATTTTTCTTATATTGTCCTTATGAACTATTCTATTCCTATTAACAATTTTCACATTTGATTTTTTTTTTTTTAAATTTGCATCCTAGCACATCAAGAAAAATATTCTTTTAAGCATTGTGCTAGTCATACTTCTGACCAGCAGAAGAGCAACAATCATATTCATGTCATGAACGTATGAACATAATTTTCAGAGTGCTCAGGATATGAAGTAGCTTACAAACAAACAAAAACAATCAAAACTCTAATAATAATACACATATATATGACAAATTCTTAAGTACTAACATTTATTTTGAAAAAGAAATGTAAAAGCTCCTGCTTAAATTGCACTGCGTTGCTAATATTCTGCAAAAGGTACGGAAGGGAGTTCCAAAGATGTATGGTGTGAACAAAAAGTTGACGTTCTGACGTTAATATGAAATGTCTAAATTAAATTGCACTGCGTTGCTAATATTCTGCAAAAGGTTCGGAAGGGAGTTCCAAAGATGTATGGAGTGAACAAAAAATTGACGTTCTGACGTTAATGTGAAATGTCTAAATTGTATTAAGCTATTTGCACGATTGGATCTTGAAAACCTTAACCTGTTGAACAAGTAAGAAGGTTCCTTTGTAGGAACAATTTTATGTAACAAAACGAGTGTTTTATAATCCAAAAGATTACAGAATGTAATGCCAAATATTTTTATTGCGAACTGCGATATGTGATCGGACCATTTTACACCGAATACGTATCGAGCTATGTTGTTATAAAGCACATTCACTTTCTGTTTGTTGACACGATCACAGTTAGCAAATATCTCACATCCATACAGCAGCGTGGGAATCAGGTAGGTTTTGCCTATAGCTGTACCGAATTTTTCTTCATAAAATTTTGTCTTCGATGCCCGAACATCTTTCGCGGCGTTATTTCTCAATTTTTTGAAAGCTTTAAATAGTTTCGGCGTTTTGTAACGATCGAACAACGCATTTAAGTTGCTTTCTAAAAAAGTTATTTGATAATTTACGTCTGTCATATAAAATACTTCATCCCATCGTGTAATAGCAGAATCTTACCAAGATTCTTGGAAGAGTGAGCAATAATCAATATTCTTAAAGTCACAATAAGAAAAGGACTGCACATTGACACATAACTGAAAGTCATAAGTTAAAAAAATTAGATCATGTTTCGAGAAAAATGGTACGGATAATTGGTCATATAATAAAATCTTTGATTTATCATTCACAAAAAACAAATCTAGTAACGAGTTCGTAGTCTTTGTAAAGTGGGTGGGGTTTTTACAATTTGTTATGAAAAGCCCAAGAGTATCCAAGCTTAATAATAGGTCATTATCATTTAAAATATTGCTGTTAAAGTCACCCGCAACAATTATATTTGTATGTGTAAGAAGTATGTTTTCAAAACACTTTCCGAAATCCACATTACGATTGGGTCTATAAAAACATCCGACCAGAAGTTTTTCATACCCAGATACAACTTCGATAAACAAGAATTCGACACTACTATCTACGGATAATTTGAAGTTGAATTTACACTCAATGCCCATTCTCACGAAAATAGCTACGCCGCCAGCGTAACCTTGCCTATCTGCACGGAAAATTCTGTAACCGTTTACTTTAAATAAATTATCTTGCATACATGGCAAAAACCATGTTTCAGAAACACAAATAACGTCCATAGAAGAACCTTCAAAGATATATCTCATTTTGCTTTTCAGACTCTGAGCATTGATATGACAAATTTTTAGACCAGTCCTTTGTTTGCATAAAATACGAATCAAATTATACGAATTATTTTTGGAACTCCTAGTATCATTACAAAATAGAAACAATTTTATATATGTAAAGAACTTATGTTTAACAATTGTAAAATAGTAGCAAATAAAAATAATATGAGATATAATAATAGCATTTGATATAAGCATATGAATGAGTTATTTTTCAAGTTGTACTGCAATTTTTGATTGAGCTGAATTGCTGTTGTTGTTGTTTTGTAACTTACTCCGAAAAAATTTTTGTTGATTTTCCGCATCTTTGTTGGAAATTCTCCAATAATTTAATGTAGACGAGACCTCGCATTGTGAATGCAGCCCAAAGCTGCTTTTGTTTTTTATATTTAATCGCAGCAGTGAGAATGGAATGATTTGCTGTTGTTAGGCTCTCATTAACATAGATGGGAGCGTTTGATTTGAAACCAGCATGGTGTTTCTTTATGGAGGAGTAAAAGCATCTAAAGCCTCAGTCAGTGAGAGACTTAAACTCACTAAAATTCTCCTCAAGGTCGTACGGGTGGATCCTCCCGGAACCACCGTCAGGTATTTCGTCAGGAGGCCGTCAGAGTATTACAGCTCAATTGTCAGTGTTTGGTCAGTCAACCGTCCTCGTTATTGTGGGATCACTAGTATCTACACTGCGTAGGCGAATGCGGTCCGCATGTCTCACGCTCTCAATGCATCTAAGAGCGATCATCATCTACCACAAGATGTGTTTGGCGTGTTCCAACTCGTTGGGGTAATTGGGACAGTATGGATCTTCTTCATGCTTGAAACGATGCAGGTATTGCTTAAAATAACCATGTCCGCTAAGCAGCTGCGTGACATAGAAGGTCACCTCTCCGTGTTTGCGGTTTATCCAGCTACTGACGTCTGGAATCAGGGAAAATGTCCATCTTCCATCTGCCCATACGCAGCATACAGCATTACGGAACTCGTAACTCTTGCTAAGAGCTTTCACCTGCTGGAACGTGGTCCTCCGATGTTTGCCATGATGCGCGAAAGTGCACCGTTCACTCTTGACGCCTTTTCACTAACAGCCAGCAATTGTTCCTTGAATGACATCCGGGTGTCAATTAGCACCCCAAGATATCACAAGTACGGCTGTGAGATATTCTCGTGGTCTCCTTCCATAAAGGGTAAGATCTCTCGCACTTTTCGGGAGCTCAAGAGAACCCCCTCGGTTTTCTGAGCTGCCAGCTCCAGGTCTACATCGCGCAACCACCTCGCTATTCTGCATACCGCATCACTGCACAACGCCTCCAGTGTGTGTATGTGCTTCGCAACTACCATCAGTGCGATGTCATCCGCATAGCCGACCAGTGTGGTATCCGCGGGAAGATCGACAGTCAGAACGCCATTGTACATCACATTCCACAATGTTGGTCCAAGCACTGAACCTTGCGGGACGCCCCTAGTGACATCGTACGTCACGCAGCCACCACGTTGTCCATGAGTGTAGGATCCGAAGGTTGTGGAGCCCTAGGCCCTCTAATGCTGCTCATCACCACTTTATAGGCTTTGCCCCAGGGATCGATGTCAGCGCCTTCACGCAGTTCCTTGAAGCAGGAGTCTTTGCTGACACGGATAGCCTTCTTGAGTCGTTTGCGGCGCTGCGCTTTCCTGCGAGCCCGGTTACAGCATCTTGTTGCTTCCAACCCTTAGTCTGCGCTATAGGTATTTTCTGCGGCCTAACGATGCTTTGTATATCGATGACGATGGCTCGATGGTCGCTGTGAGTATAGAAATCGCCTACACTCCATATGCTGCTGCGCGCTATCGAGTTGTGCGCGAAGGTAAGGTCCACTGCAGACCGCTTTGTCCCTGCCTCGAATGTGTGTTGTTCGTTGTTTAGGAGCTCAATGTTGCCCCATGTTGTAGACCACGCATTGAAGTCACCAGCAATAATTACCGGGGACTTTGTTTGTGCTTCCATCACCAACTCCGTTAGCATCCGTTCGTACTGCCAAATGTCCAGACTAGGTGGAGCATAGCACGAACAAACGTAAATTCCATCGAATTTCACCCAGGTGAAGCCATTGCTAGCTACTGGCGTTCTGTTTTGGAACACTTTGATACCAAGTGTCCATAACGCCGCATTACTGGGTGCGTCCGAAGTCCATACGCATCCTTTTACGTTGTGATGCTGCTCGCATAGGATGGCCAGGTCGAATTGCTGCTCGAAGATGTTCTGCTGCAACAGGTATTGGGCCGCAATACAGTGGTTTAGGTTCAGCTGTATGATTTTCATCGTCCGCCTTTCCATACCGACTTCTGACGATCCGGACAGCGAGGAACTACGCGCCGCGTGACTACCACCACATAACGCGCACTTTTCTTTGTTTTCGCACGCAGCTGCGAAGTGACCCTCTTCACCACACTTTTTACAAAGCTTGCTGCGGTCTATCGACTCTTTGCAGTTCTGTGCACCTTTAACACTTTCACTGCATCATCTGCAGATAAGCTGACGTAGGCAGTTTGCGTGCCTTGATGTTTCATCGCATGTTTCGAACCGATGCTTCGTCCGGGCGAACTATTTCACACTGCGTGTTTAGCGCGTCGCAAATTTCAGCCGCTGTTGTCACCTCATCGAGGTCCCTAAGCTGAATCGTTATAGAGTGCGTTTTTGACCGTATCGCCTAGCACTCCGCCTACTGCAACTTGGTACGTGTTGGCGTTATTCTCCGGTGATCGCTTCTTCGCGGTTCGCCGAACAGCCTTCACATTTTCCCCAAACGATTTGAGTCTTGATGGTCCGCAGAATGTCTGCATACGACCGATCAGAGGTAGCCGCGATGATCAGAGCGTCGGATCTGGGCCGGGTCCTGTGCTTTCTGTGCTGAACTTTCGTCCACACTTGCTTTTCTTTCGGCTGTGGCTGGACGACTACTCCTTGAGCTGGTGTCGAGACGTTGCGTACCTTCCTTGGGACTTCGGAAATGCGCTGTACCTGCGGTGTCTCGCAGACATTCTCCTTCCTCTCCCGCAGGCCATGCGGTCCTGCACCCATACGCTTCGTTGGTGGTGTATCCAGATTAGGCTCCTGCCTTCTCTTCTGATCCACTCCTGTTTTGAACCAAGGTGAAGTTTGTGAAGACGTATGGCTCCTAATCACCTCTTTAGCCGCGTCATCGTGCGTTTCAATAGCAGTGAGCTCATAGAGAGCTTTGATACTCTCAATTGCATCTCTCATAGGCTGATGGATTGAGCGCCTTTTTCCATCTCCGAGCACATCCACGACGTTTGGCCGACTGACACATTTGCCGCTGTTGGAGATTTCCCGCTATGAGTACTCTCATAATTGGGTCGCCCTCCTGGCTGACTTTGCGCTGAGTCGTTGAGAGACCTGGGTATAACCGCGCTCTTCTTAAAGGGGTCTGAAGGTTCCCTGGTGTTGTTAAGAACCTTGCTCCCCGCCGGCTTTATAAGAGTGCCGGTCTCTGTTGTTGTGTTTAAAAACAAAGGAAAAGACATAATAGATCCCACGAGTGGCGGAGAAAGGGTGGCCCGTCTGTACAGAGATCCGCAATATACAGATAAGGCTAGATAATCCGAAGGGCGCCAGGTATTCGGATACTCCGTTTGAGACTGAGCTTGTTTTTGACTGGGCCCTCAGCCAGGTTGATTTTCGGCACGGGTCGTATGACACCTTAATCCAGCCCAGTACAATTTATACCTATTGTAAGGGAGGGACACTTATTGAAGGACGGCGTCGTTTCGCCCTGTCACACGAACATCATAGAGCTTATGCTGACATTTATATCGCACCCTCAGATCGTGTCGCCAATGGTCGGGGACTGCTTGTTTGTTAAAGAACTTATTCGCAGCGGACCTACACATATGTAGGCCTTTCAGCTATCCGCCACCTGCTGACCCCCACCATAGCCTATGGCCTGGCCCCGTGAAACCAGCATGGTGTAATCGGAGCAGATCGTTGTTGTTGTGTGTGCGCTTAAAAGTGCTGATTGACCTTAGTACGTAGTTCTTGTCAAATGGACAAGTTAGTTGAACGATTATTGCGGCGTCGGTTGTAGTGCGATTATTGTTATTTTTGTTCTTCAGTCATAAGATATTCTTTACGGTCGGGGTGGAAATTTTAATTGTTTGGCATAAATAATCGAAAATGCCAAACAGATCTTTTTTATCGTCGGTCATTGGAATACCATGCAGACGAAGGTCACAGGCAACGGCAGAGTTTTCATGTTTGGCCAGCTGCGCTTTCATGGCATCTACTTCAGTTTTGAGTAAGTCGAACTCGCTATTTTTCATTTCAAGCTGTGTTACTCGCTCGGTGACCGTGGTTAAATCGGACCTGATGTCGGCAATTTTTTCTTCGATTTGATCGATTTTGTCTAGGATTTTGTTTTCGGATTCCTTTATTTTACACATTATCAGTTCACTTCGTTTGCCAAAGTGCTTATCCATGAGCTGCCATAGTCGTGGTGATAAGGATCCGTATTCGGATAGCTTCGGTGTCTTACGCAGGGGAGAATTATGGAAGGTTTCCCGCACGCGCTTAGCACCTGGAGCAGACATTATTTTTGATGTTTTCTAGTTTTCTAATATGTGTGTATGTGATTCAAGTTTGTGTTGATCCACTGCAGTTTCGGTCCTTGATTTGGCTTGCAAATTTCAGTGTGAAATATTTTATGAAATTCACGATGATTTTTTACGATGATTTACAAAAAATTCCTTATATATCAATTGCGCATATTTCACTTTAAAATCGGATATGTTTAAAGTGTATTTAGGTCGATATTTAACTTATCTGTCAAAATTTATTTATAACTGTCAAAATTTTCTTTAACTCGATTATTTATTTTATTTCGTTCACCAATATTTTTTTCATAAGTGATGTCCCCTTGCTTAAATGTCTTTTGGGTTCTTCGTTTGTTTTCTCGATTCAAGTCATTTTGTTGAGCCTTCTTTAGTAATTCTGGCAATTCTTCATGCTCAATTTTATTAAATAAAACTTCAAATGGTCTTTTTTTCGTGACAGAATGAATTGTACGATTGTATTCTTTAGCCGCTCTATAAATTGCTTTGCCACACCTTTCCATTATGGATTTAAATTCTACTGAACTGAATCCCGGTTCATTATCCATTGTAAGGAGTTCAGCTTCTGGATAACCTTGTAAAATTTCTAGTACCTTTTCTCCTAGGTTCGTTTTGCCATTAATTAATTTAATTGTCAAATATTTTGAGTATGCGTCAATTATTCATTTGTATATAGAAATATATGCAATTTTTTGCCCTCATTTCTGGGTATAGGGGCTTCAGCAATTGGAATCCTTTTTGGGTATCTTTCGTATTTCTTTTTGTTGCAATGTAATGGTTGAATGGATGAAAGTAATTTTTAAATCCTTTGTGGGTATCTTTCGTATTTCTTTTTGCTGCAATGTAATGGTTGAACGGATGAAAGTAATTGAACGGTTTTGAATTTTTCGTAACGATAGCCGTTTCAAATCATAACCATGCAGGTATGATTTTTTTTCCCTCTGTGCAGTACCTCAAAAATTCAACAAAATTAAAATCGGCAAATGCAGATGGGTTTTTTGTTGCACAAATATATAAAAAAAATTATAAAAAAAAAATAGAATCGAAAATAAATTTGGTCCGACTGAGATTCGAACCCACGCTCCAGTAACTCATACAATCTTCAAGAAGTGAAACGTTTTCGGTTGTGTTTTAGAACGGTGCGGTGTGGAATTTTTCGTAACGGTAACCCGGGACACTTGGCTACTGACAAGGCGTGTGCGGCCTTTTAGCACGTTCGTCTACTGATGGCATTATTTTACTACGATCTAACTGCGTATTAGATCACCCATGAGCTATATGGAAATTGCAAAAGTGTTTTTTTGTTCGCTCCCCGCGCATTTTTGGAAAGGTGGGGGCTCAAAAAAAACATCTGCAAAAAAAACTGGGAAACTGAAAAAAGCCAGGCCGGCTGGACTTTTGTCTTAAAAATTGACTAAAAAATAGTATATAGCTTTATCTATCTGTAACTTTTAAAATAGGAGATTTAGGCGATAGGACTATATAATGAATGAGAGGATAAACATTTTCCCCATAAACACTCTTAGCCTACGTGGAACCGTTCATGGTGTTTTAAGCGGTCAACCTAAAAATATTTTGTAAAGCGTTTTTTAAAATTGATCTCATGCATATTTGGATGGAGGTAAAATGTAGTGCTTATCAATGCCCTATAAATAGGGCATTGAATGTTAATTGGGCGCAGGCCTTGTTCCTCTGCGAACTATTCGATAGCCCTCGAAATCGTTTTCAAAAAAGATAAAAACAGAAAATTCGTTTTGAATTAATAATCTTTCTTTTATTTTTTTATATATTTTCCTCAGAAAATCTTACCGGCTTTTCTTGGCTGTGGCGGCTGCTGCTTCGTATGGTATTCGGACGAGAGCGTGATAATTAAGTTTTAAAAAGCCAAAAAGCCGTCGGCAAAACCGAAATCGCCATACTTGAAAGCAGATTTCGCCACAGACAACAGCGCCCCCTACATTTAACAAATTTATATAAGGTAGCGTTCATATTTACGCGGTTGGCGTGAACATTGCCGCCCGCCTTGCAGCATCACTGCAACTAAATCTAATAGTAAATTACAAAATTTCATATTTATAAAAAATGGAGGGCGTACATTTATAAAAATGGTGATCAGCGCAATATAAATTCAATTTAATAAAAATACATACAAATTACATTTGGCAATTTCCTCTAAAAATTCCTCCACAAATTTGGGGTTGGACGAAAGTGGCGTTGCTGCTCAAAGGCGCGCTGGGATTGTGTTGGCTCAAGCGTACGAGGCCCAAGTCCATCCATATCATCGTCGTGCGCTCCCATGGATGGCTCAAGCGTACGAGGCCCAAGTCCATCCGTGCTGCAGCCTTGTGCTTCAGATGATGGCTCAAGCGAACTAGGCTTAAGTCCATCCCTCTTTTTACTATTCGGTTCACATGATGGCTCAGACGAACGTGGTCCAAGTCCGCCATCCGCAGTATAGACGCTTCCGCCACTTTCGTAGAATTTTGGCGCGTTCGTAAAACAACGCGATCCGATTCCGCATATCTAAAATCCGAATTCTATAATCTCGGCAGGAATATTTTTTCATATCTCTGCCTAGCCGCCACTCATTTGGAGATAGCCTTTCTTCACTCATTATCTCTAACTTCTCTAAATTTTTCTGTGTAGATTTCCATTTTAAATATTTACGTCCATCCTCATTTTTACGAGTGGTTTTGTTATAATTTTTCTTACTCTTATTTTTATTTAAATTCCAAGAACTTTTCTTTGAGACTTCCTCAAGTTCTGGCAAATTTGACGACTGATCCTGCAGTGAAATTTGATTAAAGTATACCGAATGTGTCGGTTTAATTGAAACCCCATTAGGGGGCAAAGGCCCAGTTAAGATCCACCCAAAAACTGTTTTCTGAGCAATGAGTGACCCTAGAATACCTCTTCGTATTCCATCTAAAATAATTCGTGGATATATGTCACCTCCAATGAGGACATCCACTTGTTCGCTTTTATAAAAATTAGGATCTGCCATTTGCAAATCAGGTAAATTCTGCACCAAGGTCCTATCGATAGAAACTGTGGGAATGTTGCCGCTTAATTGAGGAAGAATGAGACCCTTCGTCTCTATTCTTACCCTAGGATCAATTAGTGATCCTATTACAAAATTGCACATTTTTTGAATTTGTGCAGAAACCACATTATTTAGCGTTGCTACTTGGGCATTCACGCTTTGAGTGGGTATATTCAGCCGTTTCTGCAAACGCGCTGATATAAATGTGCCTCTGACCCAGAGTCGATTAGCGCTCTGGCCGTATAAACGGAGCCTGAATGACATATGGTCACTAAAGCTGTCCCTAACAGCACCCCTTTTGTACTCGTTGTGAAATGCGTCTGAACCCTATCGACGTGACCTTGCGAAGTGGATGGTTCAGTGAATAAATCACTTGAAACCGGAAGATTGTTTTGATTTGCACCATCTGACGGCGCAGGAGAATTAGGCGTTGACCCAAGTCCTTCACGATGAAGTAGCGAGTTATGACGCCTCTTGCAACTAAGGCACTTGTAAATGCTCGTACAATCTTTCACCTCATGAGAACTGGCCAAACAGTTTAAACACAGATGCAACCTCCGTACTGTTGACAACCTGTAACTAACGTTCATATCTAAAAATTGTGGACAATTCCACAGTGGGTGTTGTTGCGTATCACAAAGTTTACAATTCGCCTGGTAAACGTTTGCATTATGGGAATTTACTTTTCTATTCTGATTTTGGGAGTATTTATTTTGGTAGCCACCAGTTCTTTGGTTAAGCGTACCTCGAATATCTGAAACTGTTTCTAGAGTTAGAAATCTTTCAGTCAGAAAACTATCTAAATCAACCCATTTGGGGATTGCTGTCTTATTTTTAATTCCTTGCTCCCATAAGGAGAGCGTTGCTTCTGGTAAGCAAGTAGAACACAAATATACGAAAATTGCATCCCAATTTTCAACATTAATGTGATATAATTCCAAAGCGGATATAAAATTATTTATATCCCGCTGTAATTTCTTTATAGCGGACCCCGACTCCGAAGTCACTGGCTGAATGCCGAACAAAATCCTCAGTTGACTGTTCACTAAAATGCTTTTATTTTCATACCTATCTGATAGGTTATCCCACGCCTGCACAAATCCATCATTTGTGAGAGGGGACTTCTTGACTATATCTTTAGCCTCACCTCTAGTTTTTTGATTAAGGTGATATAGTTTCTCAACTGGAGTTAGCCCCGAATTTTGAATATAAATTGCCGTGAACATGTCACGAAAAGTGGGCCCTGAGAGATAATCTCCATAAAATATCTCAGTGTCACACGGAGGCAACCTCATGTTGCTAGAAGACGGACGATGTTCATTCGAATTTAAAATCATAGTAGAACTCGGAGGGGGTGTTAAATTATGAGCTGTCAGATTGTGAGCAAATTCACCCATCATGGCAGCGCAGGTTACATATGCCTGGTAGCAATTTCTATATCTATCTTTTAGGATTCCTAAATCGCCACTAGGCTCCTTATTGTCGGTTGAGGGTGACCGTGAACAGAACACATACGCTGTCTTTACTTTCACCCATAAATCTTTAAATTCTTCGCGTTGTATACCCAGAAAACAAAAACTGTTGGGGCAGCAGAATTTTCGGCCAACCGAATGCTAGCGGCTGTCACAACATCTACTTTCAGATCTACTTGCAGCATCTACTATCTGTTTTCCCAACATCTACTGTCTGACGCAGCAACATCTCTCTGATACTGCGAAAAGAATGTCAAAAATAATGCTAACGTGTAGGAGCGAGACAACAATTTACTTAAATTGTGCAAATGAAAAAAAATATACAAAAAAAAGTATTACGAAAAAGAATGTAAGAAAAAGAATGCAAATGTGTTTGATGTTGTCTTGTAAAACTAGAGAAATAATTTTATAATTTAATTTCATATATAAACACAAGACTTTTAATGCGAAATAATTCTCAATTCTTACACGAATTTGATGGGCAACATACTTTTTACTGCAAATACATATGGTGTTTTATATCCACAATTAACGCGCTTTCATAAAATGCAATATTAAATAATTTCATTCAATTCGCAGAAAATTTTAAATGTTGAAATACGTGTTTTTCGGAAATTAACACAATAGAAACTATTCCGCACAATTTTTCGAAGCATAAAAAACTTCTTTTTGTTTGCAATTCATTATAGTTTAATCATAATTAGGTTTTAAAAATATTTTCTAGATGCGTAAAAGATAAACAAGATGGATGCATAATAGTGATGGGTGATATACTAAAGGGGATGCCACACCGGCGTCAATTGACGCTGACAAATTTTTGTTGTTTGCCAAATTAAAATTTTTGTGGTTTGGCAAAATTAAAAGTTAACACTAATTGAAAGAGCGAGTGAATATTTTTTCAAAAGAGTGTTATTTTAATTGCTAAATTTCTTAAAGAAATACCTAATGTAATTAAAGGACGCTATTACAAATGAATATTTTAATGAAATATTTTATGAATCAATTTAAAACATATCGATCTTCATCGAAGAAAAAAAGAAATTGTTTGTACATATTGATTAAAAAAATCTCTATGGCCCCGAAATTGTCCAAAAAAACTTCCATTACCCCCATATACATAAGCGAAATTCTCGCATACTATACATCGCATACGATAAATCGTAAGTGTAGACCACTTATACCTACCCTTTTGTGACATAAAGATAAAAGGTGTCACGCATAAAAATATTAAAATGCGTAAGACAGTAAAAATTCAAATAAATAGGGGTCAAAGGACGCCTGTGTGGCATGGCATGCTTAAGCCTTTAACTATTTTTCTGAATTAGTATGCAGCCTTTGTAATGGCTGGTCAAATGTCTTTTTTTGTGAATTTTGATAAAAGAAACTTAGATTAAAATAAAAACACAAAATTTAAAATAAAAATTGATTTGCAACACTGTGGTCTTTTGCTTCCTGCATGGCATCACTGTTAGTTGTCACGGTTCACAAGCGAATTCAGTTGCTACACGCGAGCGTGGATTCGGTTGTGGTAGCTTTTTTATTTGAAATGTTCTGTCAGCTGAAAAAAAGTGGCTGCTTCAATCTACTATTCTGTTGTTATATCCGAATTGCACATTTTAGTGTTTCTTCTGGTATTACAAGCGAATTTGGGTCTCTCTCAAGCGAAAACTAGAGCTGCAGACGAATATTTGTTACCACAACCTCGCGCCAAGCGATTATTTTTTTGTGTGTATTTCTAATGAAAAGGTGGAATGGTCATTCTGACCAGTGGTATTGAATTCCGCTTCGAATTCAAGAATTTCGTCAGCCAGACGAAAAATTTCCTTTAAAGCTGTCATTTTGCACAAAAAATTTCAAATATCTAAAAATTACACTTAAATTTCCAAAAACAAAAAAAATTTAAAAACTTCCCAATAATAAAATATTTGGAATCGCTTATTTTATTTAAATATTTCTCAAAAATATTTAAAAGGCGATACAAAAATTCAAACTTCTTGTGTTATATATTTTAACCCTTTGTCAGTGTCGGAAATACTGACGTAGGGCGCACTTCAAATACACTACAATGAGAGAATAGGCAAATGGAAAAACAACACAAAATGCACCAATGCCAAGAGCCAAAAATAATTTATATATTCCAAATCGCTTATGTTAAATATTTCACGAAAATATTAAAAAAACGATATGGAAATATGTATTAATTGATTTTATTTAAATATTTTCCCTTTTAATCAGATCGAGTCAAAGAAATATTTCGAATTTCTTATTGACTGACTGTATGGCACACACAAAATTCGTTAGAATAAAGAATTTCTCTCACCGCGGTGGTTGTTTGTTGTTGCACTCTAGTTAGTTTTTTTCATAATTTCACTATAGTTAACTCCACTGATTTTAATTGAAATTCTTTTACTTTACTTTACTTTATTTTATTAACTTTATTAAAATTAAATGCAAATTCGTTTGTCTGTACGCTTTTAACAACCGAAAAATTAACTAAAGCAAACGAAAGAAAATAATGCAGCAACAACCTGCAGTGGAGACTTTTTCTTGTGAGAGCGGGTGGGAGTATGTGTGTGTGTGCTTTTTGTTATTTCTGCACAGTACAATATGTCAAATATTTTTCGATTATTACTTTTTATTTTCTCAATTTAAGTATGGAGTACCTGCATTTGGTTGGTATTATTGTCATTCTCTTTTTATTCTTCACTCAAAAATATGATTTGAACTTTTATTAGAAAGGTTCTCGAAATTCAAATTGGCGCCAATGTACGCTGCTTTGTAAAGTGTTGGCAGAATTAAAAAAGAGAATAATTGTGTACAAATTATTTGAAGCTTTATTTTATAAATCACTTCACATTCAGAATAAAATCACAAAATTGTTTTTGGAATAACGAAGAAAAACGAGAGTAAATGAGTGGCTTTGGCTGGCTATTAGAGCGTATGGAAAATTTTACTTTATTTTATATCTCGGATAGATTTTGAATATCAATTTATTTTTTAGTATTTTAAAAATGAGTGACAAGATCACCATTAATAAATGTAACGCACCTTTTTTAATATTGAAGCAGCAGCTTAGATGATGATAGTGATTGATGTGGAGGGCTTTTCTTCTCAGTTTCAAATTTGTTTGTTGTTGAGGTCTTTTCGTCTCCTTTGGAATGGATCCGGTTCGAAGGACCAATAATTGGGCGCAGGCCTTGTTCCTCTGCGAACTCTTCGATAACTCTCGAAATCGTTTTCAAAAAAGATAAAAACAGAAAATTCGTTTTGAATTAATAATCTTTCTTTTCTTTCTTAATTATCACGAGAGCGTGATAATTAAGTTTTAAAAAGCCAAAAAGCCGTCGGCAAAACCGAAATCGCCATACTTGAAAGCAGATTTCGCCACAGACAACATTTAACAAATTTATATAAGGTAGCGTTCATATTTACGCGATTGGCGTGAACAATATATGTTTAATTATATGTTTACTGTGGAGTTAATTTTGTACAATTTGATGTAGCGATTGGTATTGAAATAGGTTTTGATGAATGATTCGTATTGTATGTATATATGTAGCGCAGTAAAGTATGTTTGAAGATTATTGAAATTAAATTAAATGACATGTGGTATAAGTATTTGAAACAAATGCCGTTAATTCGGCCGGTGCAAACGACTGGATTACGATCTATGAGCTTTGGTACGTAGCCGAATGCTCGCACAAAATGGCCCGGCAGTGTAAACACTTGAAAACGAACAAATCTGTAGATTCCGATGCTGGTGCGGGAGGGAATATTCAGTCAGTGTAAACGGTTGCACGAACGGAATTTCGTTTACGATTGGAGTTCGCGACAAAAGTTGTGTTCGCTCCTACGGTATAAGTGCACCTTCAAATTAAGTAAAAATAAGTACCTTTATCCCTTTTAGACAAAATTAAACCAAAAATTCCCTTAGGAAGGGAAATTTGCCTTAAGTTGGCTGCACTGGTTGAGTGTTGCCACATTGAGAGACGTTCTGTTGTGTTTTTGTAAATTTTTCTTGTGGGAAGAAAGTGATTTCTATAACTTGTTGGGACAATTTTGCAGTGCTTATTTGCCGAAATGGCCAATTGCAGTGTGTGCATTTAAGTCAAGTTTAATTTATTTTTCACTCGCAATGGACGTCTTCTCGTAATATTAATGGCGGTTTGCCTGCATTAAGGTCCCCATAAGCCAACGCAAAATTCCGCAGCCGGTACGGAACTTGAACAAAAATGTTGCTTGAATATGCGATACTGCGTTTTTTTAAAGCAAATTTATAAATGATACACGTTTTTAGTTGTAGCTTTGAAATTTTTCACCGCAAACAAATTTTTTTATTCCAATATCTTTGCTGGAAGAATTTTCGAGAAAGTACCGCGGCGGCGGAATTTTGGGTATTTTAAGTTGTAATGAAGTACTGTGTGTAGGGTTACTGTGAAAGTGGGAGACTTTCGCAGTGAGCATTTAAGGACGCCACACATGAATGCAAAATTTCGTTGGTGTCGTGGTACTTTTTCTTGAAAATACGATAGTGCGCTCTAGAATGATATGCATTTGTTTTTGTTTTTGTGAAATTTTTCAGCACGAAAAAATTTGTCCGAGCCGAATATCGCCTTGCAATTTTTGATCAATTTTTGGGGAAATTTCGCGGCAGTGTGTGGGGAGCTTTAAGTTGGGTATAATTTAATTTCCATTCACAATAGACATTTTTCCGTAGTTATTTGGAATGTAAATGGCAAATGCATTTAAGTGGAAATGAAGTACTGTGAAAGTGGGCGTAAAATGTGCACTGGGAGATTGGGGCAAATTATGGAATTGCGAATATGTAATACTCAAGGAGAAGCCGTGTTATTTTGGCATTGCCTTAGGTTTTTTCCATTGTTGAAAAGTTACATGCAATCAAATGGAAATAACCTTAATTATTACTCCCTGCTGCATTTTATGTTGAAAATACACGAAGTTGTTGAAATTTGTGATCGGTACATCGACTTAAAATACTTTAGCAAATCGATTTCATACTTTGAAAGAAACCGGAAGGTAAAAAACCCGCAGATATGGTAACACAGCTTGGGTGGGGAAAAATTAAGTCCTAGGTGGCAACTAAGGCATTCAATCCCCAAGTGTTTTTGAAAATCCCGGGATTTCGGGATTTGAAATTACAATCCCGGGATCCCGGGATTTGTTCGGGATTTTCGGGATTTTCCAATTAAATACAATAATTAATATAAAATTAAAGAAAAAATTGTTGCAACAATATTTTAAGTTTAATTTAATTTTAATTCGACAAAGAAATAATATTTATTAAATATAGCATTAAACAAAACATATAATATTTAAAATAAATAAGTCGAACAAAAAGTAATTCTTTTTAAATTACATTGATCGAACAATTTTTTTTTGCCACCTGAATCTGAATATTATCATAAAATTCAGCCAGCTCCATTTCATGCTACACACGAAAAAGTTACATTCAGTAGTTTTAGTATTATAGCTAGAACGGATACACGAATTGTTGTTTAAAACATATATCTTTTTTGTAAAAAAAAAAAATTTTTTAAATTCACAAAATTTTATTCAGATCGATAAAAATTGTTTGTTAACTGTTATTGACAAAAATGTTGTCAATTTTTGTGTGTGTGTAGCACTAAATCTGCAAAATTGGGTTTTTTAAATTTACCAATTAGATTGGATGTAAATGCACGGCTGTATTTTTGTAGAAAACCGTCAAAAATATCTTGGACAATGCATAAAAAAAGCCTTTTTTGAATCCCGGGATTCCGGACTGAAAATCCCGGGTTTCCGGGATTGTGAAAACGTCCGGGATCCCGGGATTTCGGGATTCGGGATCTCGGGATTGAATGCCTTAGTGGCAACCAAGTTGATTGTTGATCATAAGGAATTTGCTTTAAAAGATTCACAAATGTGAGAGAAATACGTATTTTCTAACTTGTGGGCGGTAAAAGTGGGCGTGTCAAAACCTATCCTATGTCACGACTCACGACCCCTAGAACACATATATAAATTTTGGTGAGAATCGGTGCTATAGTTTTCGCGTCTACTGGTGACAAACATACACGTCTCTTTTATATATATAGATTTGGTTAATATTTTCTCTAACATTTCTATGAGCTCTCTCATGAGTTTGTTGAATTATTATTTTCTGATCTTCTTCATTTGTTATGTCTATTGGGAAAATTTAATGTTAAAAGTGTTTAATAATTCATCTTTAATTTCGTACAAATCCTCTGGTGTACATGAAATTCCTGTTATTAAGTTTGGTCGCAAAAATTCTTTAAGTAACGTGATCAAATTAGTTTTAAAAAGCCAAAAAGCCGTCGGCAAAACCGAAATCGCCATACTTGAAAGCATATTTCGCCACAGACAACATTTAACAAAGTTATATAAGGCAGCGTTCATATTTACGCGGTTGGCGTGAACAATATATGTTTAATTATATGTTTACTGTGGAGTTAATTTTGTACAATTTTATAGAGAGGAAAATTGATGTAGCGATTGGTATTGAAATAGGTTTTGATGAATGATTCGTATTGTATGTATGTATGTAGCGCAGTAAAGTATGTTTGAAGATTATTGAAATTAAATTAAATGACATGTGGTATAAGTATTTGAAACAAATGCCGTTAATTCGGCCGGTGCAAACGACTGGATTACGATCTATGAGCTTTGGTACGTAGCCGAATGCTCGCACAAAATGGCCCGGCAGTGTAAACACTTGAAAACGAACAAATCTGTAGATTCCGATGCTGGTGCGGGAGGGAATATTCAGTCAGTGTAAACGGTTGCACGAACGGAATTTCGTTTACGATTGGAGTTCGCGACAAAAGTTGTGTTCGCTCCTACGGTATAAGTGCACCTTCAAATTAAGTAAAAATAAGTACCTTTATCCCTTTTAGACAAAATTAAACCAAAAATTCCCTTAGGAAGGGAAATTTGCCTTAAGTTGGCTGCACTGGTTGAGTGTTGCCACATTGAGAGACGTTCTGTTGTGTTTTTGTAAATTTTTCTTGTGGGAAGAAAGTGATTTCTATAACTTGTTGGGACAATTTTGCAGTGCTTATTTGCCGAAATGGCCAATTGCAGTGTGTGCATTTAAGTCAAGTTTAATTTATTTTTCACTCGCAATGGACGTCTTCTCGTAATATTAATGGCGGTTTGCCTGCATTAAGGTCCCCATAAGCCAACGCGAAATTCCGCAGCCGGTACGAAACTTGAACAAAAATGTTGCTTGAATATGCGATACTGCGTTTTTTTTAAGCAAATTTATAAATGATACACGTTTTTAGTTGTAGCTTTGAAATTTTTCACCGCAAACAAATTTTTTTATTCCAATATCTTTGCTGGAAGAATTTTCGAGAAAGTACCGCGGCGGCGGAATTTTGGGTATTTTAAGTTGTAATGAAGTACTGTGTGTAGGGTTACTGTGAAAGTGGGAGACTTTCGCAGTGAGCATTTAAGGACGCCACACATGAATGCAAAATTTCGTTGGTGTCGTGGTACTTTTTCTTGAAAATACGATAGTGCGCTCTAGAATGATATGCATTTGTTTTTGTTTTTGTGAAATTTTTCAGCACGAAAAAATTTGTCCGAGCCGAATATCGCCTTGCAATTTTTGATCAATTTTTGGGGAAATTTCGCGGCAGTGTGTGGGGAGCTTTAAGTTGGGTATAATTTAATTTCCATTCACAATAGACATTTTTCCGTAGTTATTTGGAATGTAAATGGCAAATGCATTTAAGTGGAAATGAAGTACTGTGAAAGTGGGCGTAAAATGTGCACTGGGAGATTGGGGCAAATTATGGAATTGCGAATATGTAATACTCAAGGAGAAGCCGTGTTATTTTGGCATTGCCTTAGGTTTTTTCCATTGTTGAAAAGTTACATGCAATCAAATGGAAATAACCTTAATTATTACTCCCTGCTGCATTTTATGTTGAAAATACACGAAGTTGTTGAAATTTGTGATCGGTACATCGACTTAAAATACTTTAGCAAATCGATTTCATACTTTGAAAGAAACCGGAAGGTAAAAAACCCGCAGATATGGTAACACAGCTTGGGTGGGGAAAAATTAAGTCCTAGGTGGCAACTAAGGCATTCAATCCCCAAGTGTTTTTGAAAATCCCGGGATTTCGGGATTTGAAATTACAATCCCGGGATCCCGGGATTTGTTCGGGATTTTCGGGATTTTCCAATTAAATACAATAATTAATATAAAATTAAAGAAAAAATTGTTGCAACAATATTTTAAGTTTAATTTAATTTTAATTCGACAAAGAAATAATATTTATTAAATATAGCATTAAACAAAACAAATAATATTTAAAATAAATAAGTCGAACAAAAAGTAATTCTTTTTAAATTACATTGATCGAACAATTTTTTTTTGCCACCTGAATCTGAATATTATCATAAAATTCAGCCAGCTCCATTTCATGCTACACACGAAAAAGTTACATTCAGTAGTTTTAGTATTATAGCTAGAACGGATACACGAATTGTTGTTTAAAACATATATCTTTTTTGTAAAAAAAAAAAATTTTTTAAATTCACAAAATTTTTTTCAGATCGATAAAAATTGTTTGTTAACTGTTATTGACAAAAATGTTGTCAATTTTTGTGTGTGTATAGCACTAAATCTGCAAAATTGGGTTTTTTAAATTTACCAATTAGATTGGATGTAAATGCACGGCTGTATTTTTGTAGAAAACCGTCAAAAATATCTTGGACAATGCATAAAAAAAGCCTTTTTTGAATCCCGGGATTCCGGACTGAAAATCCCGGGTTTCCGGGATTGTGAAAACGTCCGGGATCCCGGGATTTCGGGATCTACTGGTTTTCGCTTCTACTGGTGACAAACATACACGTCTCTTTTATATATATAGATTTGGTTAATATTTTCTCTAACATTTCTATGAGCTCTCTCATGAGTTTGTTGAATTATTATTTTCTGATCTTCTTCATTTGTTATGTCTATTGGGAAAATTTAATGTTAAAAGTGTTTAATAATTCATCTTTAATTTCGTACAAATCCTCTGGTGTACATGAAATTCCTGTTATTAAGTTTGGTCGCAAAAATTCTTTAAGTAACGTGATCAAATTAGTTTTAAAAAGCCAAAAAGCCGTCGGCAAAACCGAAATCGCCATACTTGAAAGCATATTTCGCCACAGACAACATTTAACAAAGTTATATAAGGCAGCGTTCATATTTACGCGGTTGGCGTGAACAATATATGTTTAATTATATGTTTACTGTGGAGTTAATTTTGTACAATTTTATAGAGAGGAAAATTGATGTAGCGATTGGTATTGAAATAGGTTTTGATGAATGATTCGTATTGTATGTATGTATGTAGCGCAGTAAAGTATGTTTGAAGATTATTGAAATTAAATTAAATGACATGTGGTATAAGTATTTGAAACAAATGCCGTTAATTCGGCCGGTGCAAACGACTGGATTACGATCTATGAGCTTTGGTACGTAGCCGAATGCTCGCACAAAATGGCCCGGCAGTGTAAACACTTGAAAACGAACAAATCTGTAGATTCCGATGCTGGTGCGGGAGGGAATATTCAGTCAGTGTAAACGGTTGCACGAACGGAATTTCGTTTACGATTGGAGTTCGCGACAAAAGTTGTGTTCGCTCCTACGGTATAAGTGCACCTTCAAATTAAGTAAAAATAAGTACCTTTATCCCTTTTAGACAAAATTAAACCAAAAATTCCCTTAGGAAGGGAAATTTGCCTTAAGTTGGCTGCACTGGTTGAGCGCCCCGTCTGTGAGGAGTGTTGCCACATTGAGAGACGTTCTGTTGTGTTTTTGTAAATTTTTCTTGTGGGAAGAAAGTGATTTCTATAACTTGTTGGGACAATTTTGCAGTGCTTATTTGCCGAAATGGCCAATTGCAGTGTGTGCATTTAAGTCAAGTTTAATTTATTTTTCACTCGCAATGGACGTCTTCTCGTAATATTAATGGCGGTTTGCCTGCACTAAGGTCCCCATAAGCCAACGCGAAATTCCGCAGCCGGTACGGAACTTGAACAAAAATGTTGCTTGAATATGCGATACTGCGTTTTTTTTAAGCAAATTTATAAATGATACACGTTTTTAGTTGTAGCTTTGAAATTTTTCACCGCAAACAAATTTTTTTATTCCAATATCTTTGCTGGAAGAATTTTCGAGAAAGTACCGCGGCGGCGGAATTTTGGGTATTTTAAGTTGTAATGAAGTACTGTGTGTAGGGTTACTGTGAAAGTGGGAGACTTTCGCAGTGAGCATTTAAGGACGCCACACATGAATGCAAAATTTCGTTGGTGTCGTGGTACTTTTTCTTGAAAATACGATAGTGCGCTCTAGAATGATATGCATTTGTTTTTGTTTTTGTGAAATTTTTCAGCACGAAAAAATTTGTCCGAGCCGAATATCGCCTTGCAATTTTTGATCAATTTTTGGGGAAATTTCGCGGCAGTGTGTGGGGAGCTTTAAGTTGGGTATAATTTAATTTCCATTCACAATAGACATTTTTCCGTAGTTATTTGGAATGTAAATGGCAAATGCATTTAAGTGGAAATGAAGTACTGTGAAAGTGGGCGTAAAATGTGCACTGGGAGATTGGGGCAAATTATGGAATTGCGAATATGTAATACTCAAGGAGAAGCCGTGTTATTTTGGCATTGCCTTAGGTTTTTTCCATTGTTGAAAAGTGCATGCAATCAAATGGAAATAACCTTAATTATTACTCCCTGCTGCATTTTATGTTGAAAATACACGAAGTTGTTGAAATTTGTGATCGGTACATCGACTTAAAATACTTTAGCAAATCGATTTCATACTTTGAAAGAAACCGAAAGGTAAAAAACCCGCAGATATGGTAACACTGCCTGGGTGGGGAAAAATTAAGTCCTAGGTGGCAATTAAGGCATTCAATCCCGAAGAGTTTTTGAAAATCCCGGGATTTCGGGATTTGAAATTACAATCCCGGGATCCCGGGATTTGTTCGGGATTTTCGGGATTTTCCAATTAAATACAATAATTAATATAAAATTAAAGAAAAAATTGTTGCAACAATATTTTAAGTTTAATTTAATTTTAATTCGACAAAGAAATAATATTTATTAAATATAGCATATTGTTGAATTATTATTTTCTGATCTTCTTCATTTGTTATGTCTATTGGGAAAATTTTTGTATGAAGAAATTTAATGTTAAAAGTGTTTAATAATTCATCTTTAATTTCGTACAAATCCTCTGGTGTACATGAAATTCCTGTTATTAAGTTTGGTCGCAAAAATTCTTTAAGTAACGTGATCAAATTAGCTACTGTATCATATTCTATTATATGTCGTGTTTTTCCGAAATTTTCTACAGGTGCTGGGCCGCAATACAGTGGTTTAGTGTATGATTTTCATCGTCCGCCTTTCCATACCGACTTCTGACGATCCGGACAGCGAGGAACTACTCGCCGCGTGACTACCACCACATAACGCACACTTTTCTTTGTTTTCGCACGCAGCTGCGAAGTGACCCTCTTCACCACACTTTTTACAAAGCTTGCTGCGGTCTATCGACTCTTTGCAGTTCTGTGCACCTTTAACACTTTCACTGCATCATCTGCAGATAAGCTGACGTAGGCAGTTTGCGTGCCTTGATGTTTCATCGCATGTTTCGAACCGATGCTTCGTCCGGGCGAACTATTTCACACTGCGTGTTTAGCGCGTCGCAAATTTCAGCCGCTGTTGTCACCTCATCGAGGTCCCTAAGCTGAATCGTTATAGAGTGCGTTTTTGACCGTATCGCCGTATCGCCTAGCACTCCGCCTACTGCAACTTGGTACGTGTTGGCGTTATTCTCCGGTGATCGCTTCTTCGCGGTTCGCCGAACAGCCTTCACATTTTCCCCAAACGATTTGAGTCTTGATGGTCCGCAGAATGTCTGCATACGACCGATCAGAGGTAGCCGCTATGATCAGAGCGTCGGATCTGGGCCGGGTCCTGTGCTTTCTGTGCTGAACTTTCGTCCACACTTGCTTTTCTTTCGGCTGTGGCTGGACGACTTCTCCTTGAGCTCGTGTCGAGACGTTGCGTACCTTCCTTATCTTCATTGGGACTTCGGAAATGCGCTGTACCTGCGGTGTCTCGCAGACATTCTCCTTCCTCTCCCGCAGGGCATGCGGTCCTGCACCCATACGCTTCGTTGGCGGAGTGTCCAGATTAGGCTCCTGCCTTCTCTTCTGACCCACTCCTGTTTTGAACCAAGGTGAAGTTTGTGACGACGTATGGCTCCTAATCACCTCTTTAGCTGCGTCATTGTCAAAGCTGGGCATAGTTAATCGAGAATTTAACTTCGTTAATCCGGAAATAGTTATTCAAAAATTTAACTTCGTTAAATTAAAAAGTTAATTGAGTTGAAAAGTTAACTTCGTTAGAAGTTAAATTAAATAGTTAAATTCTCTATAGAAAAATTTTTTTTTCCAAAAAACGCATAAAAAACATTTTAACTATATACAATTGAATGCCTGCACTCACAGACCCTTTTTTCGATCGATTTCAGCCCTCTGTATGCAAATTTAACTTAAAAAATGAAATCTTTGTAAAAAATTTTACAAAACGAATTTGCCGACGCCCTTTTTTTTTATTGTCACTACGCACCCAGAGTTCCAAGTTGATTGGAAAATGCTGGCGGCGGCTAAAGAGTTTCGCGCCGACCATGATCGGCTTCAATCGGCGTGCGAACAAATCGATGTCAATATCGGTTGAGCCGACACAATCGACTCAATATTTCGCCGACGACCAAGCCGATACATTTGACCACGGGCTGGGCTTGGAACTTTAAATTTTTGTCATCAACACGAAAGAGTTCTGTGTTTATAATTTTTCAACAGTGTGGCTAGGTAGATTATTAAAAATAGTACGAATTCTTAATTTCTCTTTTTTTTATAACCCTTATATTAACTTGCTTTGGGCAAGTTATCCTCAAATCTGCGGCGAGCTTTTTCATACACTTCCACATGAGCTAGAGCGCTGAAATTTGGAACACTGATAGAACTCCGGTGACAATGCATTCTATTAAATTTTGGGGTCCATCAGAGGCGTAGGGGGCCGTGGGGAGACTCAAACTTTTTTTTTTTAAACATGGCATAACTTCCAATTCCTTCAAGCTACAATGTTGGTAGGTGAGTTCTTATTGACAAAATGAAATTTTTTACCCTTTGGAAAGGGGGGTGTGGGGGCAAAGGGGAGCGGGATGGAGCCAATTTAAAGACCTAACTTTCGTATTTTGTAAGCTACAAGGCTGAAATTTTTTACTTAGTTTCGCATTCGGGAAAAAGAGTAAAAAAGGGGAAAAAAAGGGGGGAAAAGGGGGGAGAAAAAAAATTTAAAAAAAAAAAAAAAAAGAGGAAAATAAAAACAGAGTAAAAAACAAGTTTTTTAAAATATAACCCTTTAACCGACTAAAAAGCAGAAAATAAATTTTCTTTAAATTAATTTCAGCAATTTCGATTTAAAATTAAGGGTTTTTGGCGACTATAAAACCTGCAATGATATTCGGAGGAAAGTACCCAAAAACCCTTAATTTTAAATCGAAATTGCTGAAATTAATTTAAAGAAAATTTATTTTCTGCTTTTTAGTCGGTTAAAGGGTTATATTTTAAAAAACTTGTTTTTTACTCTGTTTTTATTTTACATTCAAAAATAAAAAAATTTGTTTCGTTTCAAAGTTAACTAGTGCTAGTTAATCGAAGAAATTTAACTTAACTAAATGAAAAAGTTAATGGTTTTCGAAATTAACTGAAACGTTAAAAGTTAACCAAAAATTTAACTTCGTTAATTAACTATTAACGAATTAACTAGTTAATGCCCAGCTTTGGTCATCGTGCGTTTCGATAGCAGCGAGCTCATAGAGAGCTTTGATGCTCTCAATTGCATCTCTCATAGGCTGATGGATTGAACGTCTTTTTCCATCTCCGAGGATATCCACAAGGTGTCTGATCTGCTTCCCGAGCTTCCAAAACGACGTTTGGCCGACTGACACATTTGCCGCTGTTGGAGATTTCCCGCTATGAGTACTCTCGTAATTGGGTCGCCCTCCTGGCTGACTTTGCGCTGAGTCGTTGGGAGACCTGGGTATAACCGCGCTCTTCTTAAAGGGGTCTGAAGGTTCCCCGGTGTTCTTGAGAACCTTGTTCCCCGCCGGTTTTATAAGAGTGCCGGTCTCTGTTGTTGTGTTTAAAAACAAAGGAAAAGACATAATAGATCCCACGAGTGGCGGAGAAAGGGTGGTCCGTCTGTACAGAGATCCGCAATATACAGATAAGGCTAGATAATCCGAAGGCCGCCATGTATTCGGATACTCCATTTGAGACTGAGCTTGTTTTTTGACTGGGCCCTCAGCCAGGTTGATTTTCGGCACGTGTCGTATGACACCTTAATCCAGCCCAATACAATTTATACCTATTGTAAGGTTTAGTAACTCCAGTCCCTCTGGGATCAGACGCAGACCAGTTAGCCGCCCACTATGGGACAGACGCTTCTGGGTTTATTTTTTACCTACCCGTCCAATGTTCGGATAGGGAGGGACACTTATTGAAGGGCGGCGTCGTTTCGCCCTGTCACACGAACATCATAGAGCTTATGCTGACATTTATATCGCACCCTCAGATCAATGGTCGGGAACTGCTTATTTGTTAAAGAACTTTTTCGCAGCGGACCTACACATATGTAGGCCTTTCAGCTATCCACCACCTGCTGACCCCCACCATAGCCTATGGCCTGGCCCCGTGAAACCAGCATGGTGTAAGAGGATCGTTGTTGTTGTGTGTGCGCTTAAAAGTGCTGATTGACCTTAGTACGTAGTTCTTGTCAAATGGACAAGTTAGTTGAACGATTATTGCGGCGTCGGTTGTAGTGCGATTATTGTTATTTTTGTTCTTCAGTCATAAGATATTCTTTACGGTCGGGGTGGAAATTTTAATTGTTTGGCATAAATAATCGAAAATGCCAAACAGATCTTGTTTATCGTCGGTCATTGGAATACCGTGCAGACGAAGGTCACAGGCAACGGCAGAGATTTCATGTTTGGCCAGCTGCGCTTTCATGGCATCAACAGTTTTCAGTAAGTCGAACTCGCTATTTTTCATTTCAAGCTGTGTTACTCGCTCGGTGACCGTGGTTAAATCGGACCTGATGTCGGCAATTTTTTCTTCGATTTGATCGATTTTGTCTAGGATTTTGTTTTCGGATTCCTTTATTTTACACATTATCAGTTCACTTCGTTTGGCAAAGTGCTGATCCATGAGCTGCCAAGTCGTGGTGATAAGGATCCGTATTCGGATAGCTTCGGTGTCTTAGGCAGGGGAGAATTATGGAAGGTTTCCCGCACGCGCTTAGCACCTGGAGCAGACATTATTTTTGATGTTTTCTAGTTTTCTAATATGTGTGTATGTGATTCAAGTTTGTGTTGATCCACTGCATTTGACTTGCACTGATTTGACTTGCGAATTTCAGTGTGAAATATTTTATGAAATTCACGATGATTTTTTACGATGATTTACAAAAAATTCCTTATATATCAATTGCGCATATTCTCACGCTTTATTTCACGTTAAAATCAGATATGTTTAAAGTGTATTTAGGTCGATATTTAACTTATCTGTCAAAATTTATTTATAACTGTCAAAATTTTCTTTAACTCGATTATTTATTTTATTTCGTTCACCAATATTTTTTTCATAAATTATGTCCCCTTGCTTAAATGTCTTTTGGGTTCTTCGTTTGTTTTCTCGATTCAAGTCATTTTCTTGAGCCTTCTTTAGTAATTCTGGCAATTCTTCATGCTCAATTTTATTAAATAAAACTTCAAATGGTCTTTTTTTCGTGACAGAATGAATTGTACGATTGTATTCTTTAGCCGCTCTATAAATTGCTTCTACATCTTCTATAAGACTAAATTCCTCTTTTATGCAACGAGAAATTTCAATTAATGTAGAATGTACTCTTTCTACTTGCCCATTTGTTGTACTGTGCCTGGGATCACAATATCTTATTCCTATGCCACACCTTTCCATTATGGATTTAAATTCTACTGAACTGAATCCCGGTTCATTATCCATTGTAAGGAGTTCAGCTTCTGGATAACCTTGTAAAATTTCTAGTACCTTTTCTCCTAGGTTCGTTTTGTCATTAATTAATTTAATTGTCAAATATTTTGAGTATGCGTCAATTATTGTCAAAAATATTTCATTTGTATATAGAAAATGTCTATATGGAATTTTTTGCCCTCATTTCTGGGTATAGGGGCTTCACCAATTGGAATCCTTTTTGGGCATCTTTCGTATTTCTTTTTGTTGCAGATGTCACAATTCCTTATATGTTCTTTAAATTGTTTTGCCATTTTCGGCCAATAATATTTATAATAAATTTGGTTAATATTTTCTCTAACATTTCTATGAGCTCTCTCATGAGTTTGTTGAATTATTATTTTCTGATCTTCTTCATTTGTTATGTCTATTGGGAAAATTTTTGTATGAAGAAATTTAATGTTAAAAGTGTTTAATAATTCATCTTTAATTTCGTACAAATCCTCTGGTGTACATGAATTTCCTGTTATTAAGTTTGGTCGCAAAAATTCTTTAAGTAACGTGATCAAATTAGCTACTGTATCATATTCTATTATATGTCGTGTTTTTCCGAAATTTCCTACTTGTTCATGTATGGTAAAACTGGTTTTCCCCAATAATATTTGTTGTTTGAAATGGTTTAATGGTTTTCGTGTTTCCCTAATATGTCTATTGTCATTTGATTGCATTGAATGATCAGAATCTGAATCTGTTGTCTGATTTTCGTTTCTTAAATTATTTAATACTTGTCGTGAAAGGGCGTCAACTACTACGTTTGTTTTTCCTGGTTTGTATACTAATTTTGGTCCAAATTTTTCTATACAAGATCTCCATCTTTTAATTTTTTCTTGAAATGCAGAGTGTTAAAGGTTGATGATCCGTGTGGATTTCTAAATCCTTTACTCCATATAAATAGTTTCGAAGTGATTTCAAAGCCCAAACTATGGCATATAATTATTTTTCGTTTGTTGCATAATTTTTCTCTGTCGAATTTAAAGTTTTTGAAATGAATGTAATTGGTTTATCATCTTGAGTTAGTATGGCACCTATTGCAACGTTTGATGCATCGGTTGTTAGGACAAACTTTTTACTATAATCCGGTTATGCTAATTCAACCTGTATGTCCAGAAAAATATTTTGTTAGTGGTTTAGCTACTTTCGCATAATCTTTAATAAATTTCCGATAGTATCCTATCATACCTAGGAAGCTTCTCAATTGTCTTAATGTTTTGGGTATTGGAAAGTTTGAGATCGTCTCGATCTTACGAGGATCTGTCTGAATTGTTTTATACGACACCCCATATCCTAAAAATTCAAAATTTGTCTCAAAAAATTTAGATTTTTCTAATGAAATCTTCATATTAGTTCCACGCAAAGTTTCAATTATCTCCTCAAGATGTTTTGTATGCTCTTCCAAACTATTTGAAAAAATTATAATGTCGTCCATGACAAAATTTGCCTATGTTGTCTCTCAAAATATCGTCCATTGCCCTCTGGAAGATGCCAGGAGCGTTTTTCAAACCAAATGGTACACGGTCGAAAATTCAGGTTTAATTTTTCAACCTTTTAAGTTAACATATTTATCCTAACCAAAACAGGTTGAGAATCTAAACTTTAAAAGTTGAAATTAAGTATATAAGAGTTTTTCAACCAAAAAAGTTTAAATTTTAAACTTTTAAGTTGAAAATATTGCGGAAATTATGAGTACATAAACCAAAATTTCAACCTTGATGGTTGAAAATTTAAACCAAAAGTTAAAAATTTTAACCTTTTTGGTTGAATGTTCAAATTGGAATTTTAACACCGCTTCCGCATTTGATTGGCTGAAATGAAAATAACACACAAAAATTGTATACTTGGGAATTTCATTTTTTTTAGAATTTTTTGTTTATTCTTGTTTTAATTTCTATTTTTAGACATTGCGCTTTTAGTTAATTTCAAATGAATTTTAAATTTTTTACATTTTTATTACATTACATTATGGTTATATTAATGTTATATTTGTTGTAAGTTATTATATTTGAGGAAGGAAGAGATCATATAAATTTTGGTACTTACTTATGTTTGCTGTTGTCGAGATTTGAACCCTGGACATTTCCGTTCATAAACGCGCGCGTTGCGAAGGCCTTTTAGCACGCTCAGCTACTTCTAAAAGTCTTTTGCAATGTTCTAACTGCATATATTATAGGATTGTACTTTTTGTACGTATTTATATACATTTTTCATACAATATTTTTGAAAATGAATTGAAGCATTTACATAAATTTCTTGAAAACCCCAAACTAATTACTTAATATCAAAAAAATTAAATCGTTAATTCCGTAAAAGATTTAAAAAAGTTAAAGAAAAATATTTTTTTAATACATAATAAAATTTTATCAAAAACTAAAACATTCTTAACTTTCCATTTTTTATAAGAATTGCGCAAAAAAAAAATAGTGTATGAAAAAGATTGCCGGAGATTTGAGGATATATTTATCTATATATATATTTATATATGACATATATAGTGCAAAACCAATTAAAAAAATATATAAAAAAAAAAAAATAGGAAACGGAAATCTAATTCGTGCCGTGGGGGATTCGAGCCCGGGTTCCCAAAAACACTAATAAGTTCTCAACTTTTTAGGTTGAAATTTTCAACCTCAGGGTTTAAAATTTAAACTTTTTGGTTGAGAATTTAAACCTTTAAGTTGAAATTTTTGACCGAAATAAATTCTCAACTTTTTGGGTTTAGTTTTTAAACCAGAGGGTTTAAAATTAAAACTTTTTGGTTGAGAATTTCAACCTTGAGGTTGAAATTTTTGACGAAAATGAATTCTCAACTTTTTGGGTTGAGTTTTTCAACCTCAGGGTTTAAAATTTAAACTTTTATGTTGAGAATTTCAACCTTTAAGTTGAAATTTTGATTATATACTTTTTTCAAGCCAAAATAGTTGAAAATTTGAATTTAAACCTGAAAAGGTTGAAGAAGATTGAAAAATTAAACCTAAATTTTCGACCGTGTAGACGCAAAAATTCATATTTACCGTTATTAACTGAAAATGCGGGTTTTTCAATGTCACTATTTTTCATTAAAATTTTATGAAATCCTGACTCTAAGTCAAGAGTTGAAAAATATTTAGCTCTCCCAAGATTTGCTAGAATAATGTTCATATCCGGTATTGGATTTCTGTCTGGTACTGTTTTCTCATTTAATTTTTTAAAATCTATTACGAGTCTCATCTTTGAAGTCCCGTCTTCATTCATTCTCTTCTTTGGAAGTACCCATATCGGAGAATTGTATGGACTTTTGCTTTTCCTAATTATGTTTTTTCGCAATAAATTATCAATTTCTTCATTGACAAAATCGTTTAGTGCCAACGGATAAGGATATTGTTTACTCCATAGGAGTTTCAGTATTTGTGCGTATTTCCGCACGAACACCCGTTCTGAATGGAATATCCATATAAATATTAGCGTGATCCTTTTCAATTTTATACATTATGAAATGCCTTAATTCATTAACATTTTCTTCGTTCATTTGATTCTGTTGCCGGTATTCTTCTTCGGCTAGCGTTTCAGGATTATTTCCCGAAATATAATTTTCTTTATTTGTTTGATTCAATTGCTGGTATTCGTCTTCGGCTGGCGCTTTAGGAGTTCTTCCTCCCAAAGTAAATTGTTTCTTATTAATTGTGTTTATTTGCCGGTATTTATCTTCGGCGCTTTAGGAGTTCTTGCTCCCAAAGTAATATTATTCATTTTTTTCTTACGATTGCCGGTAACATCGTCGGCTGGCGCTGTAGGGACTTTTCCCACAATTTTATTATTTTTTCCAGGATCCTTTCAGAAATTATTTTCATAATTTATTTCATTACATTGCATTTTTTCTTGAATTTTTCCCTGAATTAATGTTATTTTTTCAAAATCTAATTTTACATTCGCCTTTGCATCCTACAAGTAAATCAGCTTCTAAACCCTCGATTTCGTAAAATCTCTGGTTTATATCAAATATTGTTAGTTCTGCAAAATGCGGTAGGATTGAAGATCTATGTACCGTTTCAACCCTTTTTTTAATCTCAAGTTCCTGCCTATTTGCAAGATCATTTGGACTACAGTAGCAACATGTTGCTCCTGTGTCAATTAATGTTTTTAATCTTCTTCCCGAGTGGCTGCTTCTCCTCCAAATGTATGGCAGCCTGGGCCATTCTCTAAAAAAGCCACTTCGTTTAAATTGTTTATCCTTCGTCTGCAGCGTCCTGATGAAGGTTCCACCTCCATTGGTTCAGGATTCTGGAACTCCTGTCTTGGTTTTTGGAAATTTTGGTTATCCCTACGGAAGGGATTATTGGGACTTGGGTTTGCCCTAGCAAAATTCAAATTTGTGTTCGTCCTGGGAAAATTCATATTGGGCTCTGTCCTGGGGAAATTAAAATTAGACTCTGCCCTGGGAAAATTCATATTAGACTCTGTCCTGGGGAACCTAAGATTATTATTTGAGCCCCTAAATTGGGCATTACTCATTGGAACAAAATTATTATTTATCTCAGTTTGATAAGTATTCTTGTTAGGGGATCTTTCTCCAAATTTATATGCAAATTTGGTCCTTAGGTTATTCGCTTCCAATTCCAGGCACACCAGACAAATTATTTGGGGAAATGGAAAAGAGAATGTTGGATACTGGTGGATTTAATCCTGTAACGAAAACTCTCAAGGCATTTTGCCTATTAATTTCATTTAATTTCTTTGTAATGGCATTATCGTTGCCATACGTCATAATAGTTTTATTAACCAATAAGGTTAATTTCCTATTGACTACGTTGTAGTAGTCCAAAATTGACCTGCCTAAGGAACTGCCTAAGGACACTCAACTCCTGTTCGATAACATGCATCGGACGCTTGTCCGAGTATGCAAAATCTAATCTGCTAATAATAGCATCAAAATTTAGTTTAGTTCCGTGTGAGGTCAAAACATCGCTTGCCCCGTTTGTAATTTTATTTCGCAGGATTGTCAGAGCCGCAAAATATCTCTGACTTCCTTTTACATAAAGACAAATACTGTTTTGCGCAGCTTCGCGCCAACTAACATAAGTATTTGTTCCTCCTTAAAATTCCGGTAGAGACTTTATTATATCTAAAGTTTCAGTACATTGAATCGTGTTGTCAATCGTTTGCGTCTCATAGTCCACAACGTTAGTCCTTTCTGTCAAAGTCCCTATTTGTTGTTTGAGTGAGCTAATCTCCGCTTGCAATGAAGCGGTTTGGGTAGCTATTACTCTAGCCGTGTTAACTGTATTGTTGTCCATAGTCATTTTGGAAAATGGTTCTATTAACCGGTCCAGTATTATTTTTTAATTTTTTTTTTTATTTTTTTACCTTTCCAACCTAAGTACACTTCTTAGTTGGATGATTTTCCGAAAACTTTTCACACACGTATAACTTCTCGTATCCTTTCTTCTTTTTCAAATAATCTAAAATTTTATCCATTCCCTTTTTTCAGTCCTTCCGGGTCATATACTTTATTTATTTTTATAATGTACTTTCTTCTTAACTAATTTCTTCTTAAATATAATAATTAAAATTAGTAAATTTATCAGCTTACTCGCTAGCAATTATTTGTCCTTAGTAATTCCGAAGTTTTTGAGTAGGAATGCTGCCCGATGGTCATAGGTTTCAGTCACAATTTCCGGTTTTCCGCCTTTCCTTCAGTGTATTTTAAGCCTTATTTCTGTTTCACTCTCTTTTTTTTCCTTGATGAAAATTCACAGCTAGTTATTTTACTTTCTTCTCCAAAGTATAAAAAAAAATTTTAAGTTTAATTCTGCGTTGTCTTTACTATTAATTTTTGTCTTTTGTTCTTTAAATTTATAATCACTTTTTTTTCGTCTTCAAGATTCTTAAAATTTTTGTTATTATGATTTACTTTATTATTTGGTCTTTTTGGATTCACTTGTCGTCTAGTTCACTTTATTTCCTTTTGTTTCAGGATATTATGTCCTTACTTTTTAAACATTTTTCGAGGATCTCATGTTCTTACTTATTTATTTTTTCAGGATTCATTATCCTTACTTTTTAATTTTTTTAGGATTTATTATCCTTACTTGTTTTTCACTTTTCAGGATTTATTATCCTTACTTGTTTTTTCGAATCCTTAGCAGATAACCATGCTCTGCTACCAATTAATTTGTCACTAAGTTTATTGTGTTTTTTAAAAAAGCCGATTTAACTTTATTTGTCGAACTTAGTACTGTATCCGCTAAAGACTGATCTTAATTTCTAGCTACAGTGGTACTTATAATTATTAATTGCTGACAATAGCAATTTCTTTGTTCTTCACCAAAGACGAAGAATATGATGCAATAAAGAATCGTCGTTGTGAAATTCAAATTGTCGCGGCATTAATTTGCGACTGGTGTTGTTGTTTTTTTTGTTTTTTTGTATGTTTCCCTTTTGATCGGGGCGACGGGGGAACAAAATCGGAGAAAATCACACACGCACTGACCAAAGAACGTACTGAACAATTTTATTGATTGTTGTTATTTTTTTATAAATATATATATATACTATATACTATATATTTAAGAAGAAGAAAATCATCTGCTGACATAGTGTGGTGGAACATATGGGCCAATAAAGGATATCCTTATTTATACTCCAAATCCTTTATTTGGTTTAATTGTCTGTTTGTTCCAGCAGCCCGCCAACTGCTACATCGATTCCCTTGAAACTTGCAGGGGTAAATTGTGTAGATACTAGTAGGAACAATAGTACATATGACACGCTCAGAATAAAAAAGCGATGAAATGTATGTAGCGTCAGTACATTTCATCGCTCTTTTCCTCTGAGCATGTCATTTGGGGTCAAAAATTAAAAAATTAAGCATCTTGGTAAATATTTAACCTATTTTGACGAAATTTGATGTAGAGTTGTTAAATATATGAATGTTCGAAGCTATACGTGAAATATGCTCATAATTGGACAAGAGCGTGACATCTCTCATACAACCAACACTTGTTTTAAGTAAAAAACCATTATAATTTATTATAGGTAGATACGTACTGCGTAAAAATGTTTTTTAATCATTTTAATTGCCTGTTTCATCGCTATCATCGTCATAGCAGACTTCACCATCATCTTCATCCAAAAAGTTCCCTGGTATTAAACATCCAGTGCTTCCTTAGGCAAACTCTAAACTATTTTCTTAGGTAATTTCATTATGCTGGATATTACTTTATCAAAACTTATCAAAAACATTTGAAAATATCTTCATTGAAAAATGTTCCCCTTGAATTTCGGTTCACTCTATTATACATATACCTAGGGGTGCCAGACGTACTGTTTTAAATAGTACATGTATTGTTTTTTTATAAAAAGTACTGTTTTATTCAAAACACTCAAAACAGTACGAGAAAGTACTGTTTTTTTTTCCCCGCACTGTTTTTCTCTATTTATACCCTACACATTTTCACTTCAAGAATTATTTGTACAAGAAATGGATACATGAAACATAAGATATAGTCCAGCAAACAATATTATGAGCGCTCAGAATTTAGAGTCCGAAAAGTATCTAATTTTGGATGATTTTTTGAGCGCTCAGAATTCAGAGTCCGAAAACTATCTAATTTTGGAAGAATTTATTAACCAAAATAATTTTTGAATCTCAAAATATGCTTTCTTTTTATCGGTTTGATAGAGGCGCCGTGCTCAGAGGGTTAAGCATTGAAATTCGGATCAGGGAACCTCCATGTTCGAACCCCGGAAAAGGTAAAACGCTTTTCTTTAATATTTGAAATGTTAATAATTTAATTTGAAATAGAATTCCATGGCCATATCTGACAACAGGACAGCTGTCCATTGCAGATATCAAAAAAATTAGATGTGGTCATATTTGGGAAACATATTAGAGTCATATTTTTAACTCTTTTTAGAGCCATATTTCCGCCTCATATTTGAATCATATTTAAGACACATTTTAGAGTCAGATTTCAGACTCCAATTAGAGTCTTATCCCATGCTTTTAAAATTTTTTTTAAACTACAAATTAAACTTTCTTGGGTAGTTTAAATATAAGCATATTATTTACCCACTAAAAAAGATAGTCCCTTCGAATAGGTGTAAGTTTTTGCCACCATAAAATATTAGTTTACAGGCGAATCGTTTGATCGATATAAAAAATCACAAACAAAATATAATTTCTTCGAGAACAAAGGAATTAATGTGCCGATACCAAACATTATTTTTTTTTTTTTTTTTTTTTAATAGTAATTTTATTCAATTGAATCACCTAATAATAACTTAGGTCTAACAATGATTTTTCAAAAATTCAGAAATTCAGCTTATTTTTATAATATTCAGATTACAACTATTTGCCCTATATCCATTGATTTAGGCAATGTAGAGTTATCGTAACTAATATATGGGGAATATATTAGTTTCGTTTGAGACGTGAGGGATTCAGAGGTCTCAGTAAATTTCTAGCTAGAATGTTTGGGTGAAACATGAGCTTCTGCTTGTACTTCGAGGTAAATTTCGGAATTTCGTCTTTTACTGCAGGTATATTCAGGTCTCTGTGGATGTTAGTATTTTTATAACCCTTATATTAACTTGCTTTGGGCGGACTATATATATATATATATATATATATATATATATATATATATATATATATATATATATATATATATATATATCCTCAAATCTGCGGCGAGCTTTTTCATACACTTCCACATGAGCTAGAGAGCTGAAATTTGGAACACTGATAGAACTCCGGTGACAATGCATTCTATTAAATTTTGGGGTCCATCAGAGGCGTAGGGGGCCGTGGGGAGACTCAAACTTTTTTTTTTTAAACATGACATAAAAAAATTAAGGGTTTTTGGCTACTTCAAAATTTGCAATGATATTAGGAACAAAGTAGCAAAAACCCTTAATTTTAAATCGAAATAGCAGAAATTAATTTAAAGAAAATTTATTTTCTGCTTTTTAGTCGGTTAAAGGGTTATATTTTAAAAAACTTGTTTTTTACTCTTTTTTTATTTATATACCAAGGGGCTCTGGCAATTTGTCTCAGGATTTTAGATTGGACTCTCTGGAGTTTTTCCACGTTCGAGGGAGAGGCAGTGCCCCAGAGTTCAATTCCATATGGGTTTTATTATACTTTTGTATATTTGGATTTTGTATGTGAGATTTAGCTTTGATGCCCTTGAGATTAGCCAATTTAGTTCCAATTGCTTTAATTTGATCTGAGTGATTTTGGATTCAATATGTTTATGCCATGTGAGTCGGCGATCGAGATGCATTCCAAGATACTTGGTTTCGGAACTTTCAGGGACGACTTGGCCGTTTATCTTCAGAGCAGGACACGTGCCCCTTCTTAGAGTGAAGGTTAAGTGACAGCTTTTGGATTCATTGACCTTGATTTTCCATCGATGTAGCCAATTACTTAGAGTGTCCAAGTGTTTTTGCACGTATAGAGATGCCATGTCTGGGTTTGAGTGAGAGCACATGATAGCAGTGTCATCAGCAAAAGTCGATATGAGAGTTCTATCACTTTTGGGCATATCTGCAGTATAGAGAATATATAGCAGGGGCGCGAGGACACTGCCTTGTGATACTCCGGCCAGTATTTCGTATTTTCGGGAGACAAAGCTTTTGTATTTTACTACAAATTTTCTATTCGTGAGGAGCAATACTGTTTATTTTATTACTTTTATTACTGGGATCTTTTCCAGGTTTGGGAATCATTGTAACTTGAGATAGTTTCCAATCATCTGGGTAGTGACATGTTCTGAGAATCGCGTTAAATATGTGCAATAAGTGGGTTATTGTAACTGTTGGCAGTTCTTTTATCATAGTTGGCGTTATCAAGTCCGGTCCTGGTGCTTTTTTCGGGTCCAAGCTTTTGTTTATTGCCTCCAAAAGTTCGTTTTTTTAAATCGCGATTGTACAAGAGGTATTATGTGGGATTAATGTTGGTATTGGGATATCACCAGCTGTCGTGTTCGGGGTGAACACGGTTTTTAGGTGGTTGGCAAAAGCTGCACCCTTTTCTGCATCGCTTCTGGCCCAGTTTCCATTTGGCAGCCTTAGAGGGGGTTCTGTCAGTATTGGTTTTTTCATATTTTTTGCAGCTCGCCAGAGCGAGTAGTTTGTTGATTTTGTGGGTGCGAGATGTTCAATAAATAGCTGGAATTCTCTTTCGGATTTCCTCTCAAGCTGCTTTTTTAGAATTCGAGAGACATCATTAAGCTGTTTTTTCAGATTTGGGGATCTGTTGTTTTGCCAATCGCGACGTATTTTCCTTTTATTTTTTATTAACTGCTCTATGTCCTTTGGAGTACACTTTGCATAGCTGCGAGTTGAGCTTTTTGGGATTTGGGCTGGAGTGGCCGCTGCAGCTGCTTGGGAAAGCAAGAGTGTGAAATTACTAACAGCTGTGTGTATTTCAACTTTCGTTTTTAGTGACACATTAGGGATAATGTGGGAGCTTATATACTTTCGATATTTGAGCCAGTTTGTGAGTTTGCTGGTCAGTTTATCTGGTGGATTGGCCTCAGAACTTGGCGCATACTTTATTGTGATAATAGTAGGCGTATGATCTGATGAGAGATCTAGAGAGGATTCAATAAACAATTGGCTCCTTTTTACAGTTTTGAAGACTGCAAAGTCAATGACATCGGGGGTTTTGCGACTGTCAGTTGGCCAGTAAGTTGGCGTGCCAGAAGAGATCACGTCAAGACCGAGTCTGTTGACAGTGTTCAACAGGAGCCTGCCCTTTGGCGATATAAGGCGAGAACCCCAATATGTATGTTTGGCGTTGAAATCGCCGGCAACGAGATACTTTTGTCCAAGAGAATGGAAAAAAGTCTGGAATTGTTGCTCAGATATTTTGTGTCTGGGCGGGCAGTTATGATGTACCATGAAATTCGTTTTTTGAATTAATCTCCAAAAACCGGGTATCTCAACCCAGTGTGCGCTGAATCCGAATATAACCATGAAATTTTTCCAGCACGCTCCATTTCACCGTAAGCGCCAAAAATGCACTTTTTGTAGTACTAAAACTTTGGAATGGCCATTCCGATTTTTAAAGTTTTGAAAATGTTTGCAGAACATCGTTTTTTTGCATCTCTATTAGATATGATAACTTAAACGCATAAAATTGTGAACATATTTACTTTTTTGCTCCTGTGAAAGAGCGAAATTTTTTTCTAATCGACATTTATTTGGTTAATTGGAAAACTAAAGCTACGGTCAGATTAAGCAAATATTTGCCCAAATACAGGGAAAATACACTCGAGTCACATACGATTTTAATTCTGAGTGTATTTGGGAAAATATTTGACTAATCTAACCGTAGCTTAAAGCTGCTTTGCATGTATTTTTTCACGCTGATTCCGAATATAATCTTCAAAAATTCGTACTACGTTGGTACTTAGACCTTATAGACTTCCAACCCTTCAATTGGTATTGTGTACTTATAAAAGGATAAAAAAATGTTATCACTTCACCGCTTCACAAAAAGAAAATCCGAATGCACAAGTTTTACAGTTTGCATTCAAGAATTACTTTCTTCGTCACCTTAAATATTTTTCCTTTCTTATACTTTTTTCCTAATTCTTTTTTCTAATAATAAAAGTTTGAAAACCTTAAATTTTATGTTATCCAAAATATTTTCGAACAAATTTTGTTTAAATGAAATTGTGAAATTTATATTTATTTTTTTATTTGTACTTTTAAGATTATTGTGAAAAAAATTTAATAAAAACCATCTGCAAAATAACACGAAGAAATTTAGGGAATATATTCAAAAAACATAATGCAAAATTGCTCTATTACTGCGACCGAAAACAAATAAACGATTCGAAAATAGTCTGCCGATCAACGTAAAAACAAATAACCGAACATCAACGAAGATATCTCTCTCACGCATAGCACGAATATTACATTCGCTTCGTTTGAGTATTTGTAAGGTACTGACTTTATTTTGATAAAACACCTAAATATATAGGCACAAAACATCTCTTAAAACTAGACAGAATTAGAATATCATCAGCAGAGGCACGATAAGCGATCGCCGCACAGGCTATAAACTATTTATTACTTGTGTGTGTACTTTTCTTAATAGCGACAATAATAGAATACATTAGAATTGTAAATGGCCACACAGCCTCAACTCAAACTGAGTGTTACTAAACATAGATTATGATGTGTGAGACACATCTTCTGTTTGAAATTTTTTATTACTAGCGATAATTATAGATAGTATTAGAAATTACCACATGTATACAAGTGTCATATTTGGACATTCTGCCGGGGGGCAGAAAATACGATAGATGGAATCGATCTCTTGACAATAATTTTTCTTACGATAACTATAGCTAATATAATAATAAGCAAAACTACCAGAATCAAAGAAGTATGCCCGCTGAGGTGATGGAAGTTTAGACCTTTGAGATGTAGATTATCCGCATGCAGTTCGGAAATTTTCTTCTTGAGTTGATCAATTTCCTTGGTGTGATTGATGACAACCGATCCTAGAGGTTTCATGGAATGCTCGGATAAGTTTTCAATTTCCTCCGTCAAAGATGTGGAAAATGTGTTGTTAATACCCGAAAGACATTATGAGGTGCGATTAGCGTGGCTCCTGGAATGCGCACGGTACATCCTGCTTCCAGAGTTGAAATTCCTTGATTGGGTAATTCGATGATTTTCTGATGGTCAGAACTACAATGTATGTGTGCTGCAGTTCTTTTATAGTTCTTAAACAGCCATTTGTTTTTGCTGTGAAGCTCTTTCCAGAATGGAGATGTTTTCATTTCTATAAATGTGCAGTCGTACGTATTAAGCGGCTTTAAAGGTGATATTTCGCAGGAATTGTCGTTAGCCTCAATCCATGCCCAGCTGTTTTCGCAGACGAGATGTTGGTCCGAAAATTTGTTACATTGATTGATAGTGACTTCCGACATTAAATGATATGAGTCTATTTCAAAATTGTAGATTATGAATTCAGCTCGTATAGCAGAGATCATTCTCTCACCAACTCTCTCAATCGGCATTGGAATAATTTTGTATAGTTGCGACGAATAACTGTTAAGCAGCGGTATCGTAACTCTGATTACCAATTTATCTCCTATTTGCGCCCCTCTTGCTTTCAACAATTTATAGATAGCTTGAAGCTCGTTCGATTGTCTTCCAGGTAATTTCAGTTTTTTGGAAGATGTTCTCTTATTTTTTGGATCTCCGATTTCAGCTGCGGAGGTGTGATCAAGTCTGGGTTTAGTTTTCCGTGATTGACGTCAATTAAAAGTTCGATAACTTCTGACTGAATTGTTTCGCTCTCTTCGACTATGTTGCTCAGCTGTTTCGTCATCATAAAGAACTTAACAGATTCTTGGTATACGTAGTAGTTCTATTCCATGCTTGAAGTGATATTGTCTACTCTCATCTGTAACTCCTTAACTCTTTATCAAATGCAGCAGATCATGTTGGTTGTCTAACAAGTTCTTCGTATTGTTTTCCATATATTCACGGTCATCCGCATCCATCATTCCGAACCGAATATGGGACATAGATCCAACAAATTCAAATGGCGCTCTCTTTCTCCTTTTATTCTTTCGTACAAACAGATATTTATTTGTGTCCTTTACCTTGTTTATTTTGATTTCAATATTGTCGATGACTGTGTAGCATTGCTAAGCACGCTTGCAATTTGTCACAACTTTTTCTAATTTTCTTTGAAAACGTGTCAGCACGATCCACTACTTTGAAGAATGCGTGCATGTCGTAATAAATCATTAAATTCCAAGATGAAGCTTCGACCTCCATTATCCCGATATGATCCAAATATATCGTTGTATTATTTTTCAACTCTAGAACCGATCCACCAGAAGCATCCTGTTCACCTAAAGGTTGTGCACAAACTCCCTTTCTTGCTAGCAGCAGCATCAGAAGCCATATTATATTTATCAGTTTTAACTTTTTCGGCTCTTTGGCATAACTGAGTATAGTTAAATAACTTTTGCTTCGTTCCACTAAAGTTTTCGTATCTTCTTCTTTTGTTTCCAATGGACAAACTTTATGAATTTGGCGTTTTAAGATTCCATCCTTTATTTTCATTGTGACTACTCGCACCTTCCCGTTAGATCCTGGATGAGTTTCTATAATTCGACCAAGGGACCATCTTGCCGGATGCGTATCTTCATTTTTGATAATGACAATTCGGCCTTCAGCCAGATTTAGCTGCGGTTTCTGCCATTTATACCGCTTTTGCAAAGTTGAAAGATATTCCTCCTTCCATCTTTTCCAAAAGTCTTTCTTCATTTTTTGTATTAATTTCCAACGATCCAAAGATCCAATTGAACGGTCATCTACCGCTTCTGTTGTTCCAATAATCGGCTGGCCAATCAGAAAATGTCCTGGTGTTAACGTGTCAACTTCGTCTGTATTATTGCCAATCACGTGGAGTGGCCTTGAATTGAGAACCGCTTCAATCTAAGCTAAAAGAGTACTCAGTTCCTCGTATGTTAGTTTCGTTTCTCCAATCACCCTTTTTAGATGGTGCTTCATCGACTTGACGCTAGCCTCCCAAGTCCCTCCAAAGTGAGGGCCTGCCGGGGGAATAAAATGCCATTCATCTTTATCTGCTTCTAAAACAGCAATCACTTCCGAATTATTTTTAATTGCTTGCTTAAAATCGGCATCCAACTTTCTCGCTGCTCCCACGAAGTTTTTTCCATTATCTGAATTTATATGTTGACTTTTGCCTCTTCTTGCGAAAAACCGTCGCAACGCTGCTAAGAATGAATCCGTCGTTAGATCACTTGCAGCTTCTAAATGAATAGCTTTAGTTGCCATGCTTACAAATACAGCTATATATCCTTTATATGACTTTTGTCCCCTTCCTTTAGAACATCTTATTTGAATAGGACCAGCATAATCGACGCCAGTATGTGTAAATGGGTGATTAATAGATGTACGGCTCTCAGGTGAATTCTCCATAATTTACTTAGCCGTATCATTCCTGTATCGAATGCATTTTACACATGCACGCACGCGTTGCTTAATCATGTGTTTTAGTCCAATAATCCAGTACATTCTTCTAATCGAGTTCTCCATCAGACGATTTCCGCCATGTAACGTGTTGACGTGAATGTCTTGAATTATTAAAGTCGTCAACCTGGATTTGCCAAGAATTATAGTAAGGAATATGCGAATTTTCCACTCGACCTCCAACTCTTAAAATCCCTTTGCTATCAAGCAGTGGATTCAAATTCGCTATTTTACTTCTTTGATCCACAAGTTTGCTGTTCTTCAATAACCGTATTTCGCTTGAAAACTCAGCAAGTTGCTGATTTTTTATTAACATAGTTTCGGCTGCTGGCAGTTCGTCTGCCGTTAAATATGCCGGAAACTTTTCTCCGTTCAATACTCCTTTAAACCTCAGCATATAAGCAGCAACTCTTTCCAATTTTCTTAATGATGAGCACCTTTCTTGCAACTGAAGGAGTATATTTTGCTGCTCTGTCAGTGTTGTATTCGCTACTAATACACTATTTTCTGCTTCTTTTGGCCAATCATATTCATCTTGCACCAACCATGCCGGACCTCTCCACCATAAAATATTTTGTTGGTGAAATTCCTCTTGATACGATGTCAGCTGAGTTCTCCTTTGTACTGACATGATTCCATTTAGCTGTGGGAATCAATTTCCGTTGTCCTTGTTCTCACGAATTTATCCTTACTTCTTTTATTTCTAATCCAGCCCAATGTTATCATCGAATCGCTCCAAGCGTAAATCTGTCAGTTTCGTTTGATGATGTCTGTGACTTTGTTCAACAACCTTGCCAACAAATGAGCCGCACACGGTTCTAATTTTGGCAGCGTCTTTTTATTTTTTACTGGATTGACTTTACTTTTTGCTGCTACAATTTCTACCGAGTAACCTGCCTTCACATAAACCACCGCTGCATATGCTTTCTCCGATGCGTCTGCAAACCCGTGAAGCTGGAACGTTGCATTCTTCGTCAGGAACATCCATCGAGAAATTCTAATCGTTTTCATTGCTGGCAAATGTTGTATGAAGCTATTCCATTCCTTCGTCAATACGTCGTCTAACTTGTCATCCCACTCTGTTTTAATTTTCCACAAGTTTTGTTTGAACAACTTTTCAACGATTGTTATAGGTGCCAATGGATCAAATATTCGAGCAAGATATGATAATGCTTGCCGTTTTGTCACATAAACTCGTTGGTTTTTGGACTCCATTGTAGACCCAGAGTTTTTATCGTCTCGTCCTCTTGAATCTGCAGAACTTCATTTTCACTGGTACTCCATTTCCTTAAATGGAATTCAAATTTATCCAATTGATGTGAATCGAATTCGTTTTACCACGAATTCGCCTGCACTCTTCGATGGTATCTCCTCCAGTCATCAGATCGTCCATATACAAATCTTCCTTGATGATTTTAGCTATGTCTGCATCGTCGCATTGATTTGCTATCTCGTGCAATGTTCTAATGGCAGTGAATGGTGCTGAAGTTGTTCCATAGGTGACAGTTGTTAGTTCATACTGCTTTATCGGTTCCGCCTTATTCTCTCTCCAAAGTATGTATTGGTAACTCTGGTCTTCTTTCGCGACCTTTACCTGACGGTACATTTTCTCTACGTCTGCCATCATTATATTTTTCCAAACTCGCCACTTCACTATGATATCAAATATATCTTTCTGTAGCCTTGGCCCCACATGTAACACATCGTTGAGGCTTTTGCCATTTGATGTTTTCGCCGAAGCATCAAAAACAACTCTAACCTTAGTCGTAATACTGCTCTCACGAACCTCCGCTTGATGAGGAAGATAATATTTTCCACGCAGATTGTCGTTGACTTCTTCCATATGACCGAGGTGTTGGTACTCCCGCATGAATTTAACATATTCCGTTTTTAATGCATTATTTGCTTGTAACTTTTTCTCTAAATTCAGGAATCTCGCCATTGCTTGCTTTCGAGAATCTTCGAGGGCGTTATCTTCTTTAAACGGCAAGTTAACAATGAATCTGCCATCTCTATCTGGTTTCGTTGTAGCTTTGTATTGCCGTAGACATAAATCATCAACATCTGACATCTCCACCTCCCAAAATCGCTCCAACCCAGTTGTTACGGCTGGTGTTAGTTGTTTACTCCTACTTTCTACGTTGAGTACTCCGGATAATATCCACCAAAGCTTTGTAGATTGACCCAGGATTTTATCCAATTTCAATATGCCTTCCTCTAAGATCTCTGGATACAAGTCGCCGCCGATCAATTCGGTCTGATTTGTTAAAATTAGGATCGGCCAACGTATGATTTTTCAACTGATTGATATCATATTTAAATTATGTGTCCGGATGCGCCTTGGCCAGCTTTGGCAATACTAATGCCTCAATGACGAACAATTCGTCGCTCATGAACCTTGGTCGGATTTCCAAATTTACTTTCGACTTTGCTACTCCACCTGTGCAGTTGCCAAAAGTACAGACGGTGATGAATCGTCCTTTGTCATTAAAGTCGCTGACTCCTGCCTTGGTTAATTTTTTTTTTATTTAAACCATACGTTGTTTCCCAATGCAGCAGAATGTGATGATTTTTACCACACTTTTTGCATTTGGAAGCTCCATTACTGAATTTCTTGTCTATCTTATGGTATAGACATGCATAACACGCGTGGCTTTTCTTTGCCCAGCTGTGACGATCTGCCACTGATAGCGCAAGGAATTTCCTTTGTAGATTGTTGATTGCTTCTTTGCCTACTGCTTCCACTATTTCCAATCAGCTTCTTTCCTTTTACAGCTTCTAACGCTTGATACTTCAGCTCCAAAAACGGCATCACATCCCTCAGAGTCTGTATCTCCCTAGTTTTCTTCACGTTCTGCTCATATAACCGCAGCCCGTCTCTGTCCAGCTTTCTTATAATGATACGAGCAATTAGTGGCTCCGCATCATCCAATTTGATATTCTTTTATATCCCCAAAAAATATTGGAATTTTGATATCCTCCAGCTTAAAAGTTGCTGGCCTTTTCACTATCTCCAGTGACCGCATCTTCTTTGCTAAGTCCATTGAAGCATCGTTATACGACCTGTCCACTTGGTCTTTTTGCTCTTCTACATCGTCATCGTCCTCTCCCATATCAAATATCAATTTTATATAAATTGCAATTCCGCTCTGCCGGCATCATCTTCTATGCCTTCATCCAACAATAATTTCATGTTGTTCACATGCCGGAAAAATTTTCTTATCAGAATGTCGGCCGGCTTGACTTCCAGATGTTCCCTCTTGTGCCCTTCTAGCCCCTGCTTCTTGCCGATGACTTTCACTAGACCCAGCTGCCTCAGTTGCCTGCTTCGGCATAGTAAGGTCGACATCTGCATTTTTTATGTGTGTACGAATTCCGTACACTATTTTTTCAATCTCTTCGAAATATCTGCTCCCGAAATAACTTTCATCTGTTATTCCCATCGACAGCAGTTTCAAGTTGATCCTCTGGAACTCATCCCAGATTTTTGCCAAGTGGGAAGTTGTCTCATCCAACGTAGTTTGACGCAGCTTTTTTTGCTGCACCTTATCATTCATGACGATGATCATCTCGCCAATCTCCTTTTGGTGTTCAACAATTTTCGCTTTTCATTCGACATTTTGTATTCGAAAATAAAAACTTGTATTAGTTAACTGTATACAACCGCTGTTTAAGCCGTGAGAAACGCCACTTTTTTAACATTATTAAATTTCGTTCGCACTTTAGCGATTTAGACAATTTTAAAAATTTTACAACGACTGTGTTTCCAATTTCAATAGCTCGTTTCCTCGAAAGACCAATGAACGAATATTACATTCGCTTCGTTTGAGTATTTGTAAGGTACTGACTTTATTTTAATAAAACACCTAAATATATAGGCACAAAACATCTCTTAAATCCCCGCACAGGCTATAAACTATTTATTACTTGTATGTGTACTTTTCTTAATAGCGACAATAATATTATACATTAGAATTGTAAATGGCCACACAGCCTCAACTTAAACTGAGTGTTACTTAACATAGATTATGATGTGTGAGACACATCTTCTGTTTGACATTTTTTATACCTAGCGATAATTATAGATAGTATTAGAAATGTAAATTACCACATGTACAAGCGTCATATTTGGACACGCATACATACAAAATTCACACGCATGCAGAGAATTTTGATTCTTTTTACGCTGGCAAAAAAAAGAAGGTGTTCTTACTCTGGCAAAAAAAATCATCGTTTTTGTTCTGGGCTCGTCATATGGGGTGGGGCTCGCCTTTTTTTACTGTCTTTGCGTCAAATTCGAGTTCAATGCGGAAGAGGGGTGGGGTAATTTGTCTCTGTTTTTATATTAGACACATATCTAACCTGCAATTTTTGCTCTGTTAATGCGGTTTTTAGTTCATTGCAATCAATAAAACCACCAAAACCGTGTTCACACCGAACACGACAGCAGGTGATATCCCAATACCAACATTAATCCCACATAATACGTCTTGTACAATCGCGATTAAAAAAAACGAACTTTTGGAGGCAATAAACAAAAGCTTAGACCCGAAAAAAGCACCAGGACCGGACTTGATAACGCCAACAATGATAAAAGTTCTTTTATCAGTTGCAATAACCCACTTATTGCACATATTTAACGCGATTCTCAGAACATGTCACTACCCAGATGATTGGAAACTATCTCAAGTTACAATGATTCCCAAACCTGGAAAAGATCCCAGTAATGTGACGTCATACCGGCCTATAAGTATGCTCTCTGTAATATCGAAACTCTTCGAAAAACTTTTAATAAAATTGATTCTACCGAAAATTCTAGAAAAACAAGTGATTCCCGATCACCAGTTTGGCTTCCGCGAAAAGCATGGCACTATTGAGCAAGTGCACCGCATTGTTGACTCAATAAAAGGCACTTTCGAAAATAAACAGTATTGCTCCGCTGTTTTCCTCGATATCACCCAGGCCTTCGATAAAGTCTGGCACGAAGGACTTATTTACAAACTACAGCATATTCTTCCCGCTAATATGCACTGTCTACTCAAAAACTACGTCACGAATAGAAAATTTGTAGTAAAATACAAAAGCTTTGTCTCCCGAAAATACGAAATACTGGCCGGAGTACCACAAGGCAGTGTCCTCGCACCCCTGCTATATATTCTCTATACTGCAGATATGCCCAAAAGTGATAGAACTCTCATATCGACTTTTGCTGATGACACTGCTATCATGTGCTCTCACTCAAACCCAGACATGGCATCTCTATACGTGCAAAAACACTTGGACACTCTAAGTAATTGGCTACATCGATGGAAAATCAAGGTCAATGAATCCAAAAGCTGTCACTTAACCTTCACTCTAAGAAGGGGCACGTGTCCTGCTCTGAAGATAAACGGCCAAGTCGTCCCTGAAAGTTCCGAAACCAAGTATCTTGGAATGCATCTCGATCGCCGACTCACATGGCATAAACATATTGAATCCAAAATCACTCAGATCAAATTAAAGCAATTGGAACTAAATTGGCTAATCTCAAGGGCATCAAAGCTAAATCTCACATACAAAGTCCAAATATACAAAAGTATAATAAAACCCATATGGAATTGAACTCTGGGGCACTGCCTCTCCCTCGAACGTGGAAAAACTCCAGAGAGTCCAATCTAAAATCCTGAGACAAATTGCCAGAGCCCCTTGGTATATAAAAAATACTAACATCCACAGAGACCTCAATATACCTGCAGTAAAAGACGAAATTCCGAAATTTACCTCGAAGTACAAGCAGAAGCTCATGTTTCACCCAAACATTCTAGCTAGAAATTTACTGAGACCTCTGAATCCCTCACGTCTCAAACGAAACTAATATATTCCCCATATATTAGTTACGATAACTCTACATTGCCTAAATCAATGGATATAGGGCAAATAGTTGTAATCTGAATATTATAAAAATAAGCTGAATTTCTGAATTTTTGAAAAATCATTGTTAGACCTAAGTTATTATTAGGTGATTCAATTGAATAAAATTACTATTAAAAAAAAAAAAAATCAATAAAAGAGTCTATTTCTCTTATTACGACCATAAGACCTTTGTTGTTTTTGAGCTGGTATGTGTAATAGCTCCTTTTGCAATTATCGAAATTATCAATAACTTTTCGAAAATCTATCTCATTATAAATTTGAATTTTAGTTTCATGAATAACAGCCTTGAGAATGGGCATCACATGAAATCTGTTGGCACCAGCAAGCTGTGTTATCAGATTGACAAGAGATTGGCGGCGGCTTCGACATTTTGGGTTTAGGGTCTCTATTTTGGCCAAGATTTACGGGATGGATATTCGATTTGGATTTAAAAATCTTAGGAGTGATGGTATTTTCTGACGTTTTTGCATTGTACCTGTACTAGTCTGCTCGAGAGAATTCATTTTATTGCCTTTTTTCGCTGACTGAGGCTTATGAACAGACTTTTGGTTCCCTGTAAATTTATTGAGAGGGTCTGGCGTAAGGGTATTAAGAGAATTTGTACTTGCCAAAGTCGATTTTGATGCTGGAGCTGCTGCCAATTCCGTTTTCTGCTGAGTGTAGGGTGTACTGGTTTGTGAGATTGAATCAAGTTTTTAATTTTTGTTTATTTGTTTATTTTTATCAATTTGGCCTTTTACAGTCAGTGCCAAGGCTAATGCGAGATTTTTGGGCACTTTTTCCGCGCACGGGTCCCGCACAAATTTCGAATTTTTCCAGCGGTTAAATCACTTCAATTTTCGTAAATTCACGTCCGCACATTAGAATGATTTTTAATAGAAAAAAATTACATTTTCTCGCTGAAAATGTAATCTTCATTTCGAATGAAAAAGGAATTCATTATCCTTAAATGAACTATTGCTTAAGCTTCTTCTTAATGGTAGGCCAATTGGTGAGCTACAAATTAAAGATATAAATGACTTTTTGCCATGTACACCACCTGTTTGCCATGGATTTTAAATAGTGCTGTAATCTATCTTCCTTGTAGACTACAAAATTTTTAAAAAGTTAAAAAAAAAATTTTTTTTTCTTTTTTTACTTTTTTTCCCAATACCTAAGTACAAAATTTCAGCCCAGTAGCTTAAAAAATACGAAAGTTGAAACTTGAAATTGGCTCCATCCCGCTCCCCTTTGCCTCCACACCCACATTTACAAAGGGTATAAATTTTCATTTTGTCAATAAGAACCCAGCTACCAATTTTCATCATTGTAGCTTGGAGGAATTGGAAGTTATGATGGACCCCAAATAGAATGCATTGTCACCAGAGCTCTATCAGTGTTCCAAATTTCATATATATATATATATATATATATATCCTCAAATATATATATATATATATATATATATATATATATACCTATATATATATATATATATCCTCAAATATATATATATATATATATATATATAGTCCACCCAAAGCAAGTTAATATAAGGGTTATAAAAAACTTTCATTTCGTCTGAGAAAACGACGTACAGCCATTCTGTCCAACAAGGCCCAAGGAGGACATAGGATAAATCCTGGGAAGTACTAAATGCACGAACTTCACTAAAAACAGGATTTTCCTGGATTTTCTATAAGTTTTCCAGAATTTTCATCCATAGTACCTTTCCTTCATAGTGTCCTTCCTCTATAGAATCCATCAAGTCTAAAATCTAACGATCCGTTCGCGAGCTATGAGTGCACACACATGTATAAAAGAATTGTTCAAAAAAAATCGACGTTGGCGTTGATGATTCGAAAAACCTCCAGAGGGCGTGATTGATCCACTTAACTCTGCACTTCATGACAGGTGTCATTTTCGTTTAATAAGAGTTATTATTAAGTTATGTTTATATCAGATTATCATCTTGGACGAGTGCACAATGGCTCACAAACGCGCATTGCAAGCCCTAAATAGCACATTGAAAGATTTACGAAATGATAACCGACATTTCGTTGGCGCAATGATTTCGCTGTAAGGCGATTTTCGTCAAATGCTGCCTATTATTCCAAGATCAACTCCGGCAGATGAATTGAATGATTGCCTGAAGGCGTCGGCTTTATGGTAATATGTGAAGAAATTGCAATCGAAAAAGAACATGCGAGTTACTTTACAAAATTACCAGTCCGCTGAAGAGTTCTCCAGGCAATTGTTTGCGATGGGAAATGGTGTGATTCCAGTCGACTTAGTCACCGGCTTGATTGAATTCCCACCGAATTTTTGCCACATTACAACGACGACAGAAGAGCTCTTCACGAATGTTTTGCCCAATATCGCTCAGAATTATGTTGACCATGATTGGCTAAGTGCACGAGCGATTTTGGCTGCGAAAAACAAGGATGTTGATAATTTGAATTTCGCCATTCAAAACCAAATCGCAGGTGAGTTACATTCATACAAATACGTCAACGGGGTGATTGGGAAGCTACGAGTGAGATTTGGTCAAAGGAGCGGAATAAATATCACCACGCGTGTTGCTGGCGGAATTCTGAATTAATTACTACGAGAAGAGAGACTGGGCGATGGGGAAAACTATGAGCGAAATTCTACTCAAGGAGCGGAATTACGATCACCACGCGGATTGCTGGCGAAAATTCCGAATTAACTACACGAATGAACTACTCTCACTAGACTACCGAACTCTAATTTATTTACTTATTTCTTACCCTCTGTCCGTTATTTTGCTGTAGGCTGTCGTCGAATTACTTCCACCGTCGATGATTGTGCGCTTTGACTGGTGACTTTTCACTTTGAAGGTCCGCGACTGACTGATTTCATATTTCGCTCGGACCGATCGTCTGGCCATTTCGCAGACTCCGGCGCGGACCATAAAACAGATTTCCCCCGTCTTGTGAAGGGAGTTGCCACCCAGTGTGCTAGTACCCCAGTGGTTGTATGCCTAAAAATAACAATTTCCTCCTGTTATGGGATTGATCAACCTAGGATTACACTTCATTAATTCTTTGCGTACTAGTGGCTAAAGTAAATTTAAATACTCTGCTTACTGTAAGGGTTACGTCAACGTAACGTATTAGGGTTTTTTAATTCATGTATAAAAAATGTGAAAATCGAAAGTGAGAAATAGCAAGTTGAATACTTCAATCGAAATGTGTGGGGGAAAACGCGTCCCCACAAATTTCCTCCTCACAATATATATTATACATGATATATATATATATATATGACATGATTCACCCAAAAAAAGTCCAAGGACGCACTGGGAAGCTGGCCGAATCCCACCTGGCATGAATCACACAGAAATTGTCCTATTTAGGAGTAAAACACACAAAGCAAGCAGAAAACGTTTGCATTGAAAAATGCTTTTAGTGTACTTGTTTCTATTGCACACTGCTTTTGTGAGTACACTGCAGTAATGTTTTGTGAGAATTTTGTCTTGTGCTCACTTACACTCGCTGTCTCAGGACAAGACATATTTGAATATTTGAAAATGAAATGAATGTCTTGAACAGCGTTTCAAGCACATTCATGCAGATGTCTAATATATATAGATATCCTCAAATCGGCGGCGAGCTTTTCCGTACACTTCCATATAAGCTAGAGAGCTGAAATTTGGTACACAGATATAACTCATGCCATAACATCCAATTCCTTCAAGCTACTATGATGGAAATTTGTAGGTAGGTTCTTATTGACAAAATGCAATTTTATACTCTATGTAAATGGGGTTGTGGAGGCAAAGGGGAGCGGGATGGAGCCAATTTAAAGTTTCAACTTTCGTATTTTTTAAGCTACTGTGCTGAAATTTTTTACTTAGGTTCGCATTGGGAAAAAAAGTAAAAAAGAAAAATTAATTTTTATCTATTAAAAATCATTCTAATGTGAAGGATTTAGTTCCATACTATTTACGAAATTTAAAGTGATTAAACCGCCGGAAAAATTCGAAATTTGTGCGGGACCCGTGCGCGGAAAAAGTGCCCAACAATCTCGCATTAGTCTTGGCACTGACTGTAAAAGGCCAAATTGATAAAAATAAACAAATAAACAAAAATTAAAAAGTGATCAATATGCTGAGAACGCCTCCACTTGATTCAATCTCACAAACCAGTACACCCTACACTCAGCAGAAAACGGAATTGGCAGCAGCCCCAGCATCAAAATCGACTTTGGCAAGTACAAATTCTCTTAATACCCTTACGCCAGACCCTCTCAATAAATTTACAGGGAACCAAAAGTCTGTTCATAAGCCTCAGTCAGCGAAAAAAGGCAATAAAATGAATTCTCTCGAGCAGACTAGTACAGGTACAATGCAAAAACGTCAGAAAATACCAACACTCCTAAGATTTTTAAATCCAAATCGAGTATCCATCCCGTAAATCTTGGCCAAAATAGATATTCTTTACTATATGAAGAAGAAAATTCAGACCCTAAACCCAAAATGTCGAAGCCGCCGCCAATCTCTTGTCAATCTGATAACACAGCTTGCTGGTGCCAACAGATTTCATGTGATGCCCATTCTCAAGGCTGCAAATGAAACTAAAATTCAAATTTATAATGAGATAGATTTTCGAAAAGTTATTGATAATTTCGATAATTGCAAAAGAAGCTATTACACATACCAGCTCAAAAACAACAAAGGTCTTATGGTCGTAATAAGAGGAATAGACTCTTTTATTGATTGCAATGAACTAAAAACCGCATTAACAGAGCAAAAATTGCAGGTTAGATATGTGTCTAATATAAAAACAGAGATAAATTACCCCACCCCTCTTCCGCATTGAACTCGAATTTGACCCAAAGACCGTAAAAAAAGGCGAGCCCCACCCCATATGACGAGCCCAGAACAAAAACGATGATTTTTTTTGCCAGAGTAAGAACACCTTCTTTTTTTTGCCAGCGTAAAAAGAATCAAAATTCTCTGCATGCGTGTGAATTTTGTATGTATGCGTGTCCAAATATGACGCTTGTACATGTGGTAATTTACATTTCTAATACTATCTATAATTATCGCTAGGTATAAAAAATGTCAAACAGAAGATGTGTCTCACACATCATAATCTATGTTAAGTAACACTCAGTTTAAGTTGAGGCTGTGTGGCCATTTACAATTCTAATGTATAATATTATTGTCGCTATTAAGAAAAGTACACATACAAGTAATAAATAGTTTATAGCCTGTGCGGGGATTTAAGAGATGTTATGTGCCTATATATTTAGGCGTTTTATTAAAATAAAGTCAGTACCTTACAAATACTCAAACGAAGCGAATGTAATATTCGTTCATTGGTCTTTCGAGGAAACGAGCTATTGAAATTGGAAACACAGTCGTTGTAAAATTTTTAAAATTGTCTAAATCGCTAAAGTGCGAACGAAATTTAATAATGTTAAAAAAGTGGCGTTTCTCACGGCTTAAACAGCGGTTGTATACAGTTAACTAATACAAGTTTTTATTTTCGAATACAAAATGTCGAATGAAAAGCGAAAATTGTTGAACACCAAAAGGAGATTGGCGAGATGATCATCGTCATGAATGATAAGGTGCAGCAAAAAAAGCTGCGTCAAACTACGTTGGATGAGACAACTTCCCACTTGGCAAAAATCTGGGATGAGTTCCAGAGGATCAACTTGAAACTGCTGTCGATGGGAATAACAGATGAAAGTTATTTCGGGAGCAGATATTTCGAAGAGATTGAAAAAATAGTGTACGGAATTCGTACACACATAAAAAATGCAGATGTCGACCTTACTATGCCGAAGCAGGCAACTGAGGCAGCTGGGTCTAGTGAAAGTCATCGGCAAGAAGCAGGGGCTAGAAGGGCACAAGAGGGAACATCTGGAAGTCAAGCCGGCCGACATTCTGATAAGAAAATTTTTCCGGCATGTGAACAACATGAAATTATTGTTGGATGAAGGCATAGAAGATGATGCCGGCAGAGCGGAATTGCAATTTATATAAAATTGATATTTGATATGGGAGAGGACGATGACGATGTAGAAGAGCAAAAAGACCAAGTGGACAGGTCGTATAACGATGCTTCAATGGACTTAGCAAAGAAGATGCGGTCACTGGAGATAGTGAAAAGGCCAGCAACTTTTAAGCTGGAGGATATCAAAATCCCAATATTTTTTGGGGATATAAACGAATGGTCCTCTTTTTACGATATATTCAAAAAATTATAACATGAGGTCAGCCATTATTCAAATGTTGAGAAAATGTACCGATTGAAGTCATTAGTAAAGGGAGAAGCTGGAAGGCTAATTCAACATTTTAATGTTGTTGATGCCAGTTATGATGTAGCGTGGGAAATGTTAACACATCGGTACGCTAACCGTCGGTTGCTGTTTACAAAGTTGGACAAAATGTTGGACCAGCCAGAAGTCAACAGCGAGGCAGCATCGAGTATAAAGCAGCTTCTCGATACAACAAATGAATGTATTCATGCTCTGAAAGGGATGAATATCAAATTGGATGATGCGGAGCCACTAATTGCTCGTATCATCATAAGAAAGCTGGACAGAGACGGGCTGCGGTTATATGAGCAGAACGTGAAGAAAACTAGGGAGATACAGACTCTGGGGATGTTATGCCGTTTTTGGAGCTGCAGAATCAAGCGTTAGAAGCTGTAAAAGGAAAGACATCTGGAAGTCAAGCGGGCCGACATTCTGATAAGAAAATTTTTCCGGCATGTGAACAACATGAAATTATTGTTGGATGAAGGCATAGAAGATGATGCCGGCAGAGCGGAATTGCAATTTATATAAAATTGATATTTGATATGGGAGAGGACGATGACGATGTAGAAGAGCAAAAAGACCAAGTGGACAGGTCGTATAACGATGCTTCAATGAACTTAGCCAAGAAGATGCGGTCACTGCAGATAGTGAAAAGGCCAGCAACTTTTAAGCTGGAGGATATCAAAATCCCAACATTTTTTGGGGATATAAACGAATGGTCCTCTTTTTACGATATATTCAAAAAATTATAACATGAGGTCAGCCATTATTCAAATGTTGAGAAAATGTACCAATTGAAGTCATTAGTAAAGGGTGAAGCTGGAAGGCTAATTCAACATTTCAATGTTGTTGATGCAAGTTATGATGCAGCGTGGGAAATGTTAAAACATCGGTACGCTAACCGTTGCTTGCTGTTTACAAAGTTGGTGTACAAAATGTTGGACCAGCCAGAAGTCAACAGCGAGGCAGCATCGAGTATAAATCAGCTTCTCGATACAACAAATGAATGTATTCATGCTCTGAAAGGGATGAATATCAAATTGGATAATGCGGAGCCACTAATTGCTCGTATCATTATAAGAAAGCTGGACAGAGACGGGCTGCTGTTATATGAGCAGAACGTGAAGAAAACTAGGGAGATGCAGACTCTGAGGGATGTGATGCCGTTTTTGGAGCTGCAGTATCAAGCGTTAGAAGCTGTAAAAGGAAAGAAGCTGATTGGAAATAGTGGAAGCAGTAGGTAAAGAAGCAATCAACAATATACAAATTCGTTTTATACGGGACAACTAAGCTGCGCATATTGTAACACAATAGGACATAGTGTGAACAATTGCAGGAAATTCCTTGCGCTATCAGTGGCAGATCGTCACAGCTGGGCAAAGAAAAGCCACGCGTGTTATGCATGTCTATACCATAAGATAGACAAGAAATGCAGTAATGGAGCTTCCAAATGCAAAAAGTGTGGTAAAAATCATCACATTCTGCTGCATTGGGAAACAACGTATGGTTTAAATAAAACAAAAAATTAACCAAGGCAGGAGTCAGCGACTTCAATGATGACAAAGGACGATGCATCACCGGCTGTATTTTTGGCAAATTTGGAAATCCGACCAAGGTTTATGAGCGACGAATTGTTCCTCATTGAGGCATTAGTATTGCCAAAGCTGGCCAAGGCGCATCCGGACACATCATTTAAGTATGATATCAATCAGTTGAAAAATCATACGTTGGCCGATCCTAATTTTAACAAATCAGACCGAATTGATCGGCGGCGACTTGTATCCAGAGATCTTAGAGGAAGGCATATTGAAATTGGATAAAATCCTGGGTCAATCTACAAAGCTTTGGTGGATATTATCCGGAGTACTCAACGTAGAAAGTAGGAGTAAACAACTAACAGCAGCCGTAACAACTGGGTTGGAGCGATTTTGGGAGGTGGAGGAACTAAATGATTCGGTCATTCCTTCAGATGTTGTTGATTTATGTCTACGACAATACAAAGCTACAACGAAACCAGATAGAGATGGCAGATTCGTTGTTAACTTGCCGTTTAAAGAAGATAACGCCCTTGAAGATTCTCGAAAGCAAGCAATGGCGAGATTCCTGAATTTAGAGAAAAAGTTACAAGCAAATAATGCATTAAAAACGGAATATGTTAAATTCATGCGGGAGTACCAACACCTCGGTCATATGGAAGAAGTCAACGACAATCTGCGTGGAAAATATTATCTTCCTCATCAAGCGGAGGTTCGTGAGAGCAGTATTACGACTAAGGTTAGAGTTGTTTTTGATGCTTCGGCGAAAACATCAAATGGCAAAAGCCTCAACGATGTGTTACATGTGGGGCCAAGGCTACAGAAAGATATATTTGATATCATAGTGAAGTGGCGAGTTTGGAAAAATATAATGATGGCAGACGTAGAGAAAATGTACCGTCAGGTAAAGGTCGCGAAAGAAGACCAGAGTTACCAATACATACTTTGGAGATAGAATAAGGCGGAACCGATAAAGCAGTATGAACTAACAACTGTCACCTATGGAACAACTTCAGCACCATTCATTGCCATTAGAACATTGCACGAGATAGCAAATCAATGCGACGATGCAGACATAGCTAAAATCATCAAGGAAGATTTGTATATGGACGATCTGATGACTGGAGGAGATACCATCGAAGAGTGCAGGCGAATTCGTGGTAAAACGAATTCGATTCACATCAATTGGATAAATTTGAATTCCATTTAAGAAAATGGAGTACCAGTGAAAATGAAGTTCTGCAGATTCAAGAGGACGAGACGATAAAAACTCTGGGTCTACAATGGAGTCCAAAAACCAACGAGTTTATGTGACAAAACGACAAGCATTATCATATCTTGCTCGAATATTTGATCCATTGGCACCTATAACAATCGTTGAAAAGTTGTTCAAACAAAACTTGTGGAAAATTAAAACAGAGTGGGATGACAAGTTAGACGACGTATTGACGAAGGAATGGAATAACTTCATACAACATTTGCCAGCAATGAAAACGATTAGAATTTCTCGATGGATGTTCCTGACGAAGAATGCAACGTTCCAGCTACACGGATTTGTAGACGCATCGGAGAAAGCATATGCAGCGGTGGTTTATGTGAAGGCAGGTTGCTCGGTAGAAATTGTAGCAGCAAAAAGTAAAGTCAATCCAGTAAAAAATAAAAAGACGCTGCCAAAATTAGAACCGTGTGCGGCTCATTTGTTGGCAATGTTGTTGAACAAAGTCACAGACATCATCAAACGAAACTGACAGATTTACGCTTGGAGCGATTCGATATAACATTGGGCTGGATTAGAAATAAAAGAAGTAAGGATAAATTCGTGAGAACAAGGACAACGGAAATTGGTGCTTTGATTCCCACAGCTAAATGGAATCATGTCAGTACAAAGGAGAACTCAGCTGCCATCGTATCAAGAGGAATTTCACCAACAAAATATTTTATGGTGGAGAGGTCCGGCATGGTTGGTGCAAGATGAATATGATTGGCCAAAAGAAGCAGAAAAGAGTGTATTAGTAGCGACTACAACACTGACAGAGCAGCAAAATATACTACTTCAGTTGCAAGAAAGGTGCTCATCATTAAGAAAATTGGAAAGAGTTGCTGCTTATATTCTGAGGTTTAAAGGAGTATTGAACGGAGAAAAGTTTCCGGCATATTTAACGGCAGACGAACTGCGAGCAGCCGAAACAATGTTAATTAAAAATCAGCAACTTGCAGAGTTTTCAAGCGAAATACGGTTATTGAAGAACAGCAAACTTGTGGATCAAAGAAGTAAAATAGCGAATTTGAATCCACTGCTTGATAGCAAAGGGATTTTAAGAGTTGGAGGTCGAGTGGAAAATTCGCATATTCCTTACTATAATTCTTGGCAAATCCAGGTTGACGACTTTAATAATTCAAGACATTCACGTCAACACGTTACATGGCGGAAATCGTCTGATGGAGAGCTCGATTAGAAGAATGTACTGGATCATTGGACTAAAACACATGATTAAGCAACGCTTGCGTGCATGTGTAAAATGCATTCGATACAGGAATGATACGGCTAAGTAAATTATGGAGAATTTACCTGAGAGCCGTACATCTACTAATCACCCATTTATACATACTGGCGTCGATTATGCTGGTCCTATTCAAATAAGATGTTCTAAAGGAAGGGGACAAAAGTCATATAAAGGATATATAGCTGTATTTGTAAGCATGGCAACTAAAGCTATTCATTTAGAAGCTGTAAGTGATCTAACGACGGATTCATTCTTAGCAGCGTTGCGACGGTTTTTCGCAAGAAGAGGCAAAAGTCAACATATATATTCAGATAATGGAATAAAATTCGTGGGAGCAGCGAGAAAGTTGGATGCCGATTTTAAGCAAGCAATTAAAAATAATTCGGAAATTTTTGGGCGAAATTTCCTTTTTGGTTCTTGGGCGATATTTCATAATGAAAAATCGCCCAAAAACTAAAAAGGAAATTTCGTCCAAAAATTTAAAAGGAAAAATCACCCAAAAAAAAGGAAAAATCACCCAAAAACTGAAATGATCGCCCAAAACAAAAATTAAAAATCGCCCAAAAATTATAAAGGTAAAATCGCAACAACCTTATGGAAAGAGTTCAGCAACATTGAAACTGTTAAAAACACTGCACACATCAATCCAAACTTTAAAAATTTTAACAAAAAATCGCGCGATTTTTTGTTAAAATTTTTTGCCTGCGGCGCTTATACCAACAGCATACAGCATACCACAGAACTCCTATTCACTACCTCAAAAAATTGCACGATTTTTTTGGTAACATTTTTAGCCCGCGGCGCTAACTCCCCACAAAGAGTACAGCACACCTATTCCATACATTTCCCATGTCATTAAATTAACATCGCTCTGTTTGTATATATACTCGCTGGCCCTAAAAAGGGTCGAATCAAAAAACCAAACTCTGAACATACCTTTTCAAATGCACCACCTGATTAACATATGGTAACACAAAGAAGAAAAAGAACAAAGTTTAACAAAATATATAGTCGCCCAAAACTTTTTTTTTTATATAATATTTTTGGGCTATTTTTCATTTTTATTTTTGGGCGATTTTTCCAAATTTTTGGGTGATTTTTCCATTTCAGTTTTTGGGCGATTTTTCCTTTTTTTTTTGGGTGATTTTTCCTTTTTAATTTTTGGGCGATTTTTCATTTTTGTTTTTGGGCGATTTTTCATTGGGCGATATTTCCTACAGCCCATTTTATTCCCCCGGCAGGCCCTCACTTTGGAGGGATTTGGGAGGCTAGCGTCAAGTCGATGAAGCACCATCTAAAAAGGGTGATTAGAGAAACGAAACTAACATACGAGGAACTGAGTACTCTTTTAGCTTAGATTGAAGCGGTTCTCAATTCAAGGAGTTGACACGTTGACACGTTAACACCAGGACATTTTCTGATTTTCCGATCTTTGGATCGTTGGAAATTAATACAAAAAATGAAGAAAGACTTTTGGAAAAGATGGAAGGAGGAATATCTTTCAACTTTGCAAAAGCGGTATAAATGGCAGAAACCGCAGCTAAATCTGGCTGAAGGCCGAATTGTCATTATCAAAAATGAAGATACGCATCCGGCAAGATTGTCTCTTGGTCGAATTATAGAAACTCACCCAGGATCTAACGGGAAGGTGCGAGTAGTCACAATGAAAATAAAGGATGGAATCTTAAAACGCCCAATTCATAAAGTTTGTCCATTGGAAACAAAAGAAGAAGATACGAAAACTTTAGTGGAACGAAGCAAAAGCTATTTAACTATACTCAGTTATGCCAAAGAGCCGAAAAAGTTAAAACTGATAAATATAATATGGCTTCTGATGCTGCTGCTAGCAAGAAAGGGAGTTTGTGCACAACCTTTAGGTGAACAGGATGCTTCTGGTGGATTGGTTCTAGAGTTGAAAAATAATACAACGATATATTTGGATCATATCAGGATAATAGAGGTCGAAGCTTCATCTTGGAATTTAATGATTTATTACGACATGCACGCATTCTTCAAAGTAGTGGATCGTGCTGACACGTTTTCAAAGAAAATTAGAAAAAGTTGTGACAAATTGCAAGCGTTTGAAGAGCAATGCTACACAGTCATCGACAATATTGAAATCAAAATAAACAAGGTAAAGGACACAAATAAATATCTGTTTGTACGAAAGAATAAAAGGAGAAAGAGAGCGCCATTTGAATTTGTTGGATCTATGGCACATATTCTGTACGGAATGATGGATGCGGATGACCGTGAATATATGGAAAACAATATGAAGAACTTGTTAGACAACCAACATGATCTGCAGCATTTGATAAAGAGCCAAACTTCCGTTTATGATTCAACAGTTAATATTCTTAAACGCACTACGGTCGAAGTAAATCTGCATCTTAAGGAGTTACAGATGAGAGTAGACAATATCACTTCAACCATGGAAGAGAACTACTACGTATACCAAGAATCTGTATACATACATTGTAGTTCAGCCCATCAGAAAATCATCGAATTACCCAATCTAGGAATTTCAACTCTGGAAGCAGGATGTACAACACATTTTCCACATCTTTGACGGAGGAAATTGAAAACTTATCCGAGCATTCCATGAAACCTCTAGGATCGGTTGTCATCAATCACACCAAGGAAATTGATCAACTCAAGAAGCAAATTTCCGAACTGCATGCGGATAATCTACATCTCAAAGGTCTCAACTTCCATCACCTCAGCGGGCATACTTCTTTGATTCTGGTAGTTTTGCTTATTATATTAGCTATAGTTATCGTAAGAAAAATTATTGTCAAGAGATCGATTCCATCTATCGTATTTTCTGCCCCCCCGCAGAATGTCCAAATATGACACTTGTACACTGCAAAGTGAAACTATCTTTTGATGTGTAATGTTTTTTTTTTTTTTTTTTTTTTTTTTTTTTTTTTTTTTTTGACGACGAATCCCAACGGTCCCACTAACCCGCCCAACCGACCGAGGGGCACATCCGCATGACGAACGGATTTGGTGACCGAACAGCCGTAATCCGGATTACGCTGTGTAACCGATCGCGGGTAAACATATTTGGAAATTCGTTTCAGCTACAGATTAAAATCATCAGCTGATAAAACGCATATTAATAAAACGCGAATTAGGTTATGAATGCAAGAGAGAATTCTTCCAAACATAACATAATATAAGATTAACGTGATAATAAACAATAGAATTAAAAGAAAATATTATGAAGCATCAGAATTCATGCGACGAATATGAATTTGATCAAATATGATTTTTGCCTACTTTACGATATTAGACTTAACAAAAATACAAAGACAAAACAATCCAAACAGTTAATTTACGCGACAAAGATTACAAATATTAATTTTAGTATTTTGTTTTTTTATACGAAATATAAAAAATCAAATACAAATAGAACAGTTAAGTAAACGGAACGAATGTGAATTCAGCTAAAAATTTTGTTTTATTTGTATACAATATACAGTAAAAAACAAAATTCTGCTGAAATATAAATATAAAATACAACAAAAATACAACACTTTCAAAAAATCGACAATGCCGATCTTTGTGGAGTTTGGCAACCCTGTCATTTCGTTAGACCCTAAGAGGTCCAAAAACTCAAAGAGCAACAAAGGCTTAAGTGTGATCAAGTGCATTTAAAATAAAAGTTTTAGTTTTATTAAGTGAATCTGACAGGTCAAAGACAGAATACAGGCTATTAAAATCGCTACATTCATTCTGCGCGTAATTAGAGCGGCACATACTTAATATCAAAGGAATGAAAGATCTGGAACGACGGGTTGGGATATTAAAATCAATTTCTTGAAGCAAAAATGTAGAATTCAGAGAGCCATTTATCAATTTAATCAAAAATGTTACATTAAGCATCGTTCTTCTATTTTTTAGAGTAGGGATGTCCAAGAGTTTTAAACGATTTTCGTATGGAGGTAGGTTCTGATTCGGATTCCAGCGAAGGTTTCTTAAAGCAAATAATAAAAATTGTTTTTGAACCGATTCAATTCTATCAGAGTGGCAGTTGTATTGTGGATTCCACAAGACTGATGCATATTCCAAAATTGGTCTTACAAGTGATATGTAAAGACTTTTGGTAACGAATGTGTCATTAAATTCTTTTGACCATCTTTTAATGAAACCTAGAACACCCCTCGCCTTATTCACACATAAGTCAATATGTAGATGAAAGCGAAGTTTTGGATCCATAGTAACACCCAGGTCCACGAAAGTAAAAACCTTTTCTAGATTACAGTTATTTATATGATACAGCGATGAAAGTTGGTGTCTTCTAGCAAATGTCATAAATTTACATTTTTTCAGGTTCAGTTCCATTAAGTTATTATCACACCAGATAGCTACACTGGTCAGATCTGATTGTAACAACTTATGTTGATCTAAGATGTCATAGGATAGAAACAATTTAACGTCATCAGCATACAACAGTACATTCGAATGTTTAATGACAGAAGGAAGGTCATTTATAAAAAGATTAAACAGAATAGGACCTAAGTGACTTCCTTGAGGAACTCCAGAGGTGACATCTATAGTTTTTGATGTTGATGATTCGAATAACACCTGTTGCTTCCGATTTGTCAGATACGATTCTACCCATTTTAAAAGAAGATCTGGGAATCCGTATCTTTTAAGCTTTTCAATCAACAAATAATGATTAACTTTATCAAAAGCTTTACTAAAATCAGTATATATGACATCTGTTTGAAGATTCTTTGAAAATCCCTTTATTGTTAATGAAGAAAATTCCAATAAATTTGTAGATGTTGATCTACCTCTCAGAAAACCATGCTGTGAAGGAGATATTAAAGTTGTGACCGAGTGAACCAATTGCTTTGTGACAACTTGTTCAAATAACTTTGGTATTGTGCTAAGTTTAGCAATACCTCTATAGTTAGATACGAATGATTTGGTTCCACTTTTATAAAGAGGAATAATGTATGACTCTTTCCATGAATTCGGAAAATAACCTCTTTCAATAGAGGCATTAAATATATTTGAAAGTGGAATGTATAAATTTTCTGCACAAACTTTCAAAATACAGCTAGGAATATTATCTGGACCAGTACTATATGAATATTTCAACGATTTTAGTTGTTGTAAGACATCATCAGATTCTATAACAGGATTGAGAATGGAATTATAAGTGGGGATGTTATATGGATACGATGTGTTGCCATAAGTATTATCAGAATATGTCGTTTTGAAGAAGTCAGCAAACATATTGGAAATCTCAGTAGGATTGTTGGACTCACGATCATTCCATTTCATTGTAGTTGGAAAACCAGTGTTTTTCCTTTTTGAATTTACAAAGTTATAAAAAGTTTTAGAATCGTATTTGATTTTGGATTTCAAATCGTTCAAATATTCATCATAGCATTTTTTATTAAGTACTTGATATTTATGTCTCAGAAGCGAATATTTTGAATAATCTTGAAGGTTTAAAGTTCTTTTATATGTTTTAAATGCCCGAGTTTTCGAAGTTTTTAGTTTCCTCAATTCTTTTGTAAACCATACAGCACCAAGTTCATTCGAATTCTTTTTAATGTTCTTTGGAACACATATCTCGAAGATTTTGCTGAGCGTACAATTGAAAATTGATACACAGTCGTCAACATCTTCAAAGTTCATGTCCCAACTAATTTCAGATAAGAGTTGGTTCATTTTAACAAAATTTGTATTCTTGAAGCAAAAAAATGACTTCAACGGTGTAGAAACTGGTTCTAAGTTGTTTTGAACAAATTCGAAAGATAATTCAAGTGTTGGGTGATGGTTATCTTCTGGACATGCAAAAGCATCACAGCGTTGCACTGAAAACTTCGAAGAGTCATCAACATAAATTAAATCCAAAATTCTACTATTCTTATTTTCAATCCCGTTTACTTGTTGTAAACTCATATCTGAAAATGAATCCAGAAAGTCATTTAAACAGTCACGAGAAGAATACGGAAGAAACTGGTTTGAATCGCCAAAAAATTCCAAGATATATTCGGTAAATTGAAGTCTCCAAAAACAACAATGGAATCGGCAGGTTTAACATTTGAGTAAACCAATGATATAAGCGACACATGTCTTAGATAAACGGTAATATCGGAATTCGGTGGGATATACGAGCAAGTAACGAAAATATCGATACTAAAAACTCGAATTCGTACACAAATAAATTCCAAGTCAGAGACATCTGAAAGTATGACTTCCTCAGATGAAAAAAGGTTTTTTACTGCAATGAGGACTCCACCACCAGTCCTGCATTTACGATCCCTCCGAAAAATTTGATACCCAGCACACAGAATTTCTGAATCAAAAATATTTGGTTTAAGCCAAGTTTCGGTAAATACCAAGACATTATGACTACAATCGAAACTTTTAATATAAATATCGTTCAACTTTGTATTTAGCCCTCGAACATTTTGGTACAGAAGACAAACAACATTATTCGGGATTTTATTTAGTTTTTTTGATTAGAATTTAATTTTCTTTGAGGAAGTTGAACTGGATTTACTAGATTTGATTTCTCTTTATAAACAAATTCACGAACTAAAGTTTTATCCGGCCAAAAATTTTTATTTACAATCTCATCAAACAATTCTGCTGGAACAGATAATTTGAAAGATGAAATGTTTCTAGCGTATGAAAAGTTGAATTTAAAAGCATTTATATTATTACCGGTTTTATTGAGTTTAGAATCGATATAAAATATAATATCTTCAGTTAATGTGTCTGGTGCAAATCTGGACACGAAAATAGATTTTTTAGGTTGCACAACAACAAGCCTTTTTGGGGTTCTCGTTTCTTGTACTTCCCGCAAACAATCCTTTGGAGAAATAATATTTATGGAAGGACAAACATTTTTATCAATATTTGAGATTCCATTCATATTTTTCTCAGGAGCGTCATCTACCCTCGTTTCCAAAACCGCAGGATCAGGAGAATAAAATGTAACTGGTGAAGCAAACATATCGGAAAAGGATGGAGTTGTCGGAGTTGAAATTGGCTTTGGGGTAGGTGGTAAAAGCCCAACAGAAGTATTTTGTTTCGGAGCTGTTTCATCCAAACATTTATACTTCTGAAAGTTAATTTCGTACTCCTTCAGTTTAGACTGGGCAGCTGCTAAGTCCTTTGATACATCATTAAATCCCTTTCGGGCTTGACGTACCAATTTACAGATGTCCAGCTCTGTATCGCGGCAATCTTCGCAGGACCAACGAAGACCTTTTTTACCCTCGATCAGATCGACTACTCTACCAGTAAGGGATGCACATTTGACGTGATAAAAGATATCACATAGCCAACAAGAGACCATGCGTTCATTATCGACTTTAATGGCACACTTACGGAAAGAGCAAGTCATATTTAAATGCAAAAATTTATAAAAAATAAAATACAAAAAGTGTAAAAAAGTGTAAATTGTAACGAGACAAAATGTTGACTGGGAAAAGGCACTTTCAAATTATATTAAAACAAGTGCCTGAAAGTATGCTCTGAAAATATGATCAGACTGCGAATGTGGAATCTATATAAAGCTGGTGACACAAGAAATGTCAAAGTGGACAGTATAAGCAAAAACAAAAAAAATTTGCAATTTTTGTTGTAGTGATACTTAGCTGACAGGAATTCACGAAAATATAGCACAAAACTTTGTTATTTGCACAAAACTTATTGCACTTAGCCAGAATTTAATTTATTTAATTTATTTAAAAGGTTTTTAAAATAATTAACACTGTATAACTATTTAAAAATATTTATTAAAATCGCAGCAAAAATTCACTTATGATCAAGTTGAACAGGGTTGCCAAAATTCAAATCTTACACACAACACATTTTTTTAAGGGTGTATTTATTTTGATAAATAAAAAAAACACACGTTCTAATTTTTGGCATGCTATATTTAGCATAAGCGTGTAGCAAAAACGGTACTAAAAATGAAAACACGCTTTATGTGTATCGACAGTATACACAAAAGTGAGGTTTACACACAAATGGCATACAACACACTTATGAAAGTATACACGTGACGCGAAGGCAGAGGCTGGTGTTGTTGGTGAAACCAGGAAAACCGCCGAATCAACCATCGCCGTATAGACCGCTGTGCATGCTGGATACGACTGGTAAGGCATTGGAGCGCATCATCTGCAATCGACTACAGCAGCAGCTGGAACGACCCGGTGGACTATCGGAAAACCAGTATGGCTTTAGAAAGGCGAGATCGACAGTGGATGCTATTCAAAAGGTCATGTCCATTGCAAAAGACGCTACTAGTGGGGAAAAGGTGGCTTGGTGGCACCAAAAAATACTGTGCGATTGTCACCCTGGATATAAAAAATGCCTTCAACTCCGCAAGACGGGAGAAAATCATGTGTGCACTGGAGGGCTTTGAAGTACCGATATACTTGCGTCGGATCATCAGCAGCTACTTCCGCAATAGAATCCTACTGTACGATACGGAAACTGGTGTGCAGTCGTACGTTCCACAAGGCGGCGTTCCACAAGGCTCGTTGCTTGCACCACCGCTATGGAACGCAATGTATGATGGCGTTCTCAAACTGGAACTCCTGGAAAATTCGACACTAATAGGATATGCAGACGATATCGCATTAGTAGTTGTGGCCAAAAAACTTAGTGACCTACAACGGGCGTGTAACTACGCAATCGACAAAATATGCAGATGGCTTAACTCAGCAGGGCTGGAACTAGCTGCACAGAAAAAGGAGGCTGTCCTCATCAGTACGCGGAAGAAGGTCGAAACAATGGTGATCAGAGTGGGTGACCACCACATCACTTCTCAACCACACATAAGATACCTCGGGGCATAGGTGGCCCACGCGCTGGCACGCGTCGACTCTTGTCCACAGTTGTGGACTCAATCGTTTTGTATGCCGCACCGATATGGGCAGATGCCAAGAAATCGCACTTCAAGGAGGCACTCGCAGTACATAGACGAAGCGCTCTACGTGTAGCAAGCGCTTTTAGAACAGTGTCCGACGATGCCATTGGTGCTATTGCTGGTAAATTACCTTTAGATATACACGCACGTGAATCCAAGAGGCTATACAGCAGCGTATACAGATTCCACCTGGAGGAGGATCCCTTTTGTCCAAAATGTACAACAGAATATGAAGATGCAAACCACGTGCTGCTCTACTGCAGTCGGTTCGACAACGAGAGAGATGAGCTGTGTAGAGTCTTCGGAAGCCCACCATCTATAATGAATTTCACCTCAGAAATGCTAGACTCCGCCGAAAAGTGGAAAGCAGCATGCTCAATGGCATCACGTGTACTGATTGCTCTCCGTAATGCGGAAAGGGCACGACGCAGTGTACAACGGTGGCAGCAACGCGTAGCTGGTGGTACGAATGCAGGGCATTAAACAACACGGACATAACAAGACAGTGACTTAATACTGACGTTTGAGCGCTAACGCTCGTGACGCCTTCCCGACGTAATACTTAACGGTAGTCCCGGGAGGGAAATCCGTCCAGACGATGAGGAGGTTTTAGTGAGTTAGAGTCTCACACAAACCAAAGGCTCTAGACGCTTTCCTCCTCAATAAAAAAAAAAAACGTGACGCGAAATACACGGGTGTCATTGAAATTTTTATAATTTTCTTTTATTCTCAAAAACAGTTAAATTAACACATGTTTTCCGCTGTTTAACTGCGCTATAATGACACACAGAATACGTTTCAGTGCGTTACATAGTACACAATTAATATTACGCATTTTTAGCTGCTCTCTTGAGCTATAATTACATTATGGTGCGCTATAAGTAAACATATTATATGTGTTAAATTTAAACACTTCTTACTTATAAATACACGCAAATTTGTGTGTAAATAGTGTCTACAAGGTTTTGCACACTTTAGGTGTATATGAACAACGCATTTCACTTTGCAGTGTACATGTGGTAATTTACATTTCTAATACTATCTATAATTATCGCTAGTAATAAAAAATGTCAAACAGAAGATGTGTCTCACACATCATAATCTATGTTTAGTAACACTCAGTTTGAGTTGAGGCTGTGTGGCCATTTACAATTCTAATGTATTCTATTATTGTCGCTATTAAGAAAAGTACACACACAAGTAATAAATAGTTTATAGCCTGTGCGGCGATCGCTTAGCGTGCCTCTGCTGATAATATTCTAATTCTGTCTAGTTTTAAGAGATGTTTTGTGCCTATATATTTAGGTGTTTTATTAAAATAAAGTCAGTACCTTACAAATACTCAAACGAAGTGAATGCAATATTCGTGCTATGCGTGAGAGAGATATCTTCGTTGATGTTCGGTTATTTGTTTTTACGTTGATCGGCAGACGATTGTCGAATCTTTTATTTGTTTTCGGTCGCAGTAATCTTTTATAGAAGCAATTTTGCATTATGTTTTTTGAATATATTCCCTAAATTTCTTCTTGTGATTTTGCAGATGGTTTTTATTAAATTTTTTTCACAATAACCTTAAAAGTACAAATAAAAAAATAAATATAAATTGCACAATTTCATTTAAACAAAATTTGTTCGGAAATATTTTGGATAACATAAAATTTAAGGTTTTCAAACTTTTACTTATTGGAAAAAAGAATTAGGAATAAAAAGAGAGTAAAAAACAAGTTCTTTTAAATATAACCCTTTAACCGACTAAAAAGCAGAAAATAAATTTCCTTTAAATTAATTTCAGCAATTTCGATTTAAAATTAAGGGTTTTTGGCTTCTTTCCTCCTAATATCAATGCAGATTTTGAAGTCGCCGAAAACCCTTAATTTTAAATAGAAATTGCTGAAATTAATTTAAAGGAATTTTATTTTCTGCTTTTTAGTCGGTTAAAGGGTTATATTTTATAAAACTTGTTTTTTACTCTCTTTTTATTTTCCTCTTTTTTTCCCCTTTTTTACTCTTTTTCCCGAATGCGAACCTAAGCCGTGTAGCTTACAGTGGCTCAAAGTAATAATGGAACAAAAGTTGCAATAGCACTAAAATTAAAAAAAAATAACTAAGATGTTGTTGTAGCAAAAACTATTTTTTTTATTTATAAGGCTCCAGGTCTATAGAATATAAAACAAGCAAAAAATTAAAGAAATCCATTAACTACATTTAAAAAAAAAAGTTTTTGTAACCTAACATCAAAATTGAACATCAAAGTAATAATGGAACAGAACACATTTCATATTAAAATATTATAGATAAATGAAAGTTATAATTAAATTAATATTTTGTGGGCAGCCCTTTTTGTTGAATAACTGCCTGCAGTCGTCGAGGCATTGATTCCACCAGTTTTTTGCAATAAGATGGCTCCATATTGTTCCACTCCTCAATTAGGGCGGATTTGAGCTGATCACGAGTCGAAATGGTGTGATTTTTTAATTTTTCTTCGAGGTAACTCCATTCGTGCTCAATGACGTTTAGGTCCAGAGACTGTGGAGGCGTTTCCAAAACGTGTGGACAATTATAAAGGAGCCAACTTCGCACTTTATACGCCTTGTGCTTAGGGTCGTTGTCCTGGTAAAATGCTCCATCCCGCTCCCCTTTGCCCCCACACCCCCCTTTCCAAAGGGTACAAAATTTCATTGTAGCTTGAAAGAATTGAAAGTTATGCCATGTTTAAAAAAAAGGGGTTTGAGTCCCCCCACGGCCCCCTACGCCTCTGATGGACCCCAAAATAGAATAATAGAATGCATTGTCACCGGAGTTCTATCAGTGTTCCAAATTTCAGTTCTCTAGCTCATGTGGAAGTGTATGAAAAAGCTATATATATATATATATATATATATAGTCCACCCAAAGCAAGTTAATATAAATGTTATAAAAAAGTATAAGAAAAGAAAAATATTTAAGGTGACGAAGAAAGTAATTCTTGAATGCAAACTGTAAAACTTGTGCATTCGGATTTTCTTTTATAAGTGCACAATACCAATTGAAGGGTTGGAAGTCTGTAAGGTCTAAGTACCAACGTAGTACGAATTTTTGAGGATTATATTCGGAATCAGCGTGAAAAAATACATGCAAAGCAGCTTTAAGCTACGGTTAGATTAGTCAAATATTTTCCCAAATACACTCGGAACTGAAATCGTATGTGACTGAACCAGTATTTTATTTTTCTGAATGTATTTTCCCTGTATTTGGGCAAATATTTGCTTAATCTGAAAGTAGCTTTAGTTTTCCAATTAACCACATAAATGTCGATTAGAAAAAAATTTCGCTCTTTCACAGGAGCAAAAAAATAAATATGTTCACAATTTTATGCGTTTAAGTTATCGTATCTTAAAAACTAATAGAGATGCAAAAAAACGATGTTCTGCAAACATTTTCAAAACTTTAAAAATCGGGATGGCCATTCCAAAGTTTTAGTACTACAAAAAGTGCATTTTTGGCGCTAACGTGAAATGGAGCGTGCTGGAAAAATTTCATGGTTATATTCGGATTCAGCGCACACAGGGTTGAGATACCCGGTTTTTAGAAATTAATTCAAAAAACGAATTTCATGGTACATCATAATGTTTGGTATCGGGTAAAAGTAGATAAAATTCTGCATCATAAGCTGAAAAAGAACGGCACATTAACCCCTTTGTTCTCGATGAAATTATATTTTGTTTGTGATTTTTTATATCGATCAAACGATTCGCCTGTAAACTAATATTTTATGGTGGCAAAAACTTACACCTATTCGAAGGGACTATCTTTTTTAGTGGGTAAATAATATGCTTATATTTAAACTACCAAAGAAGGTTTAATTTGTGGTTTAAAAAAAATTTGAAAAGTATTAAAGAAAATACAGAACACGGTGTTTTCTCCCAGCAAACAATTTGACTCTTTTTTGACTCTTTCAAGGCTCTCATTTCGCTCAGAAAAGACTCTTATAGGAGCCGTATATGGCGTGTTTCCCTTCCAGTAGGGGCACGATTGTATGGGATAAAACTCTAATTGGAGTCTGAAATCTGACTCTAAAATGTGTCTTAAATATGATTCAAATATGAGGCGGAAATATGGCTCTAAAAGGAGTTAAAAATATGACTCTAATATGTTTCCCAAATATGACCAAATCTAATTTTTTTGATATCTGCAATGGACAGCTGTCCTGTTGTCAGATATGGCCATGGAATTCTATTTCAAATTAAATTATTAACATTTCAAATATTAAGAAAAAACTTTTTACCTTTTCCGGGGTTCGAACATGGAGGTCGTTGATTCGAATTCCAATGCTTAACCCTCCGAGCACGGTGCCTCTATCAAACCGATAAAAACAAAGCATATTTTGAGATTCAAAAATTATTTTTGGTTTATAAATTCTTCCAAAATTAGATAGTTTTCGGACTCTGAATTCTGAGCGCTCAAAAAATCATCCAAAATTAGACACTTTTCGGACTCTAAATTCTGAGCGCTCAACATATTGTTTGCTGGACTATATCTTATGTTTCATGTATCCATTTTTTGTACAAATAATTCTTGAAGTGAAAATGTGTAGGGTATATGTAGGGTTGACAGGTTTTAAACAGTGAAAAACAGTACATTGAGTAAAAAAAACAGTACTTTCTCGTACTGTTTTGAGTGTTTTGAATAAAACAGTACTTTTTATAAAAATGTACTGTTTAAAACAGTACATGTACTGTTTAAAACAGTCTGGCACCCCTAGGTATATGTATAATCGAGTGAACCGAAATTCAAGGGGAACATTTTTCAATGAAGATATTTTCAAATGTTTTTGATGAGTTTTGATAAAGTAATATCTATCATAATGAAATTACCTAAGAAAATAGTTTAGAGTTTGCCTAAGGAAGTACTGGATGTTCAATACCAGGGAACTTTTTGGATGAAGATGATGGTGAAGTGTGCTTGGTGGTTAGTCATTCAGCTCTGTGCAGGGGGATAAACACGTAATCATTCTGGTGAACAGATGGTGCGTGCCGTAACTGTGAGAGCTGTTTGGAAGTGCGACTATGACCTCCACGTTGGTGACCGCCGGTAACAGTTCCCGACACGGACATGTTCTGTCTGGGTCTGGCCAACATAGTCGGGCGAAGGAGAGGTAACTCCTTAAAATCCCCTAATCCAAGGTGGAGCTTCATACGCCGAGGGATGCGTGGCCAGGAGGGAGCCTGGTCTTTAGTATGCGAGCTCTTGATACCTGGGGACCTCTAGTTCTAACCTAATTCCCCTTTCCTGCATACTGGGGGTGAGTGCAGGATGACCGCCCTTCCCCCACACTCGTGGGACCAAAAATGAACTCCAAAAAAGAAAAAACTTTAAAAAATTTAGGAACGACGACGGACATGACGGAGGAGGAGGAGAACCTTCTTCTCCAATGCGCGACAACGGATAACGAATCGATTAGTGTCGGTGAGGTAGGCGGCGGAAATATTGCCGTCAACATGGAGAAACTGCTTCTTCGTGAGGACTATAATATGTCTGTCGCCAGCTCATCCGGGCTGTCAACCATGTCTACAGCTTCGACCCGTAAGAGGATCGCAAACAGCAAGTTGACAGTTAGAAGGTTGGGTAACAAGACCTGGGATGAACTCAACGAAAGGGACCGTAAAAGGCTGCATAACGCGCGGGCCTTCCTACAGGGGCTATCCTCAGCGACCGATAAAACGGACGCAGAGATGGCCCCTGCTGGAGACCGGGGCGATGTGGAGCCTATGGGACCACCGCGACCGGGCACCACTGGATGCAAACCCGAACGATGTAATGAGCTCCCCGCTCAATCTTGTTCGGGGGAGGATCAGGGTGGTGTGCGGTCTGAAAAGACGAAGGTTGTTGATGATACGAAGCCCGGCTCGAGCGAAGGCTCAGCCAGCCCAGCTGACTCGCAACCTGCGTCTGTCGCGACTGGTCCTGAAATGGTCCCGGACGGTGATACCACTCTGGACAGCTGCTGTACGGTGATCGCTCTTTCTGGCAAATCAAGGCACCGCCATGGCTCGGGGAAACCCGATGTTCCAATGGCCGCTGAGGTAAGTCAGGATGGCGTGAAAGCGGGGCAGTATTCGGGACTGGGGGGCACCCTGCCGAGGGACCCGAAGCAACACCGCCATGGCTCGGGGAAACCCGATGTTCCAATGGTCGCTGAGGGGAGCAAGGCAGGTAGTGCTGGAAACGTGGGGAAGACCGTCAAGCAGAGGCTGAACGCCAAACGCTTGATACGACGGATGAAGAAGCGCGACCCGAATTCCTACACGGAAAGGGAACGCCATATGCTAACGGCGGCGGAGGAGACGGTGAAGGCACCCATATCGCGCGTGTCTGTACCTTCGGGGGCCAGCATGAGGTTACTTGCTGCGAGGAACGAAGGCCCTTTGCCCCCGACCTCAGCGGCGGGTAAACTCAGGTGGACCACTACTGCTCCAGAGAAATCGGGCGCAGTGGCGGGAACTCCAAAAAGGGGCAGGCACGACGATACGGTGTCGCCGCCGGTGGCCTGCAACAAAAAGCGGAAAACCGTTGCAGACGTCGTACAGGACGGTCTTAGGGTCGCTGTGGTTAACTACGGTACCCCGAACGTCGACTGACAGAGGACCAGTGGCAGCTGATAGAGCTCAGAATCCTTGAGGGTGTGAATGATGCTATCCTGAAGAAGGGGAAGCATATCCCTCTCTTCGGCCAGCTGATCACAATCAAGGGTTTTAAGATGCTTCAGTGTGATGATGCGGACACGCTGAAATGGCTCGAGGAATTTGTCGCCAACACAACTGCACCGTGGGCTCATGCCGACCTGCGCGTCGCCGACAAAAATGCGATCCTGGACTTCGCCAGACATAAGTTCAAACTGATGATCCTGGGACCACATCTTCCAAGGGAACGTATTGAACGCAACCTACGCCACCTGAACCCTCAGCTGAAAAGCCTTGAATGGGAGATCGTGGAGGTTGCTGAGCGAACGGAGGCGGGCACAGAGGTTGTGGTACTCGTTAGCCACAAGTCGATGCCACTTCTACGGAAATGCAACTTCAAGGTGCGCATAGGGGTCACCCGATGCAAACTGAGGCCAGTTGTGGAGCCACCCAGAAAAGTAAGTACAATGTCACTACTGCCATGAAGCTAATACAAATTAATCTTCACCACAGCAAAGCGGCTAGCGCAAATCTTGTTTCGCTAATGGCGAGCAAGAACGTAAACGTCGCCCTCATACAGGAACCTTGGTTACTCCGAGGTAACATATGCGGGCTTGCGGACAAAGGTTTGACCACATACAGCGTCAAACCATTATACAGTGAGACTAAAATCAGAACCTGCATAGTAGCTAGGAGACAAATCAACGTATATCTCCTTCCTTCTTTTAGCACCCCTGATCAGACGGCAGTAATGTGCGAAAGGCGCGGGTTTCCTTCCCTCGTCATCGCCTCCACATATATGCCGTACGACTCAGTGAATCCACCGCCGTCGAATGACACCAACTCACTGATCGTGAAGGCCGAGCAGGAAGGATGGGACATTCTCATCGGATGTGACGCCAATGCACACCATGTTCAGTGGAGTAGCAGTGACACAAATGTACGGGGTGAGTCTTTATTTGAATATATAATCAAAAAGAATCTGATTATTGCGAACAAGGGCAGAGAGCCCACCTTTACTACTAGAAACAGGAGGGAGGTACTTGACATAACATTAACGAATAATTCGGACTCTATATCTATAAACCAGTGGATGGTCTCCCCTGAGGCCTCATTCTCTGATCATAGAATAATAGAATTCGAAATAGATATACCAAAGAATACATTACCCCCATATAGAAACCCAAGAAAGGCGGACTGGGACTCTTTTGTAAGTGAGGTAGGGAATGGAATACATACACTGCAGACGCAAAATCTGACATCAGCGCATGAGATAGACAATTCTGCCAGGTCGCTAGGGCTTCTCCTTAGTAAGGCGTATTGTAAGGCATGTCCGTTAAGGACAGCCAAGGTAAAGAAATCAGCACCGTGGTGGACAGAGGAGCTTAGGGTCTTAAGAAGTGCCGCACGCAAGCTCTTTAATAAGGCTATGAGATCCACTGACTGGGACGACTAAAAAACGAGTACAAGGAAATTCAAAACCGCTACAAGGAACGCCAAGAGAACGTCTCGGCAGGATTTCTGTAGTAGTTTGGAACATTCCTCTGACTCAGCAAGGCTAAGAAAACTTCTCTCGAAAGCACCAGCTATACCTGGATTCCTCAAGCGAAACGATGGGCGATGGACCGAATCGTGCTCTGAGACTCTACGGCTTCTGCTGGAAACGCATTTCCCAGGTTGTGATATTAATCAGGAAGATGCGGGCGCGAGTAGAACAGCGACCACAAGTAATGGTATACCTGAAGGTTTAGTTACTGAGGAAAAGATAAACTGGGCGATTGACTCTTTTTCGCCCTATAAATCTCCTGGTAGTGACGGGATACTCCCGATAATGCTGCAGAAGACCAAGAATATTATAACACCAATTCTTAAGGAATTGTTCTTGAGCAGCCTTAAGCTCGGGCACATCCCAGCAATTTGGCGGCAAGTTAATGTTATTTTTATTCCCAAGGCGGGCAAAGCCAACCACACACTAGCGAAGGATTTTAGGCCCATCAGCCTGACGTCTTTCGTACTGAAGACTTTCGAAAAACTCATAGACTTTTATATTCGTAGCAGGCTGAGACCTTGTGATATATCCTCGGCACAGCATGCATACACGAAAGGGAGGGGTGTGGAAACGGCGCTGCATTGCGTCGTCAGCACCATTGAAAATAATCTTTCTTATAAAGAGTACACTTTAGCTGCATTCTTAGACATTGAGGGCGCATTCAACAATGTCAACGTAAGTGCGGTTAGTAGGGCGCTAACACACGCGAATATCGAGCCTGCCCTAACAGACTGGATCGTTAGTATGTTAAGCCAGCGGAAAATCAGAACGGAACTTGGGAACACGAACATGGAGGCGACCGCCTCTCGGGGTACCCCGCAGGGCGGTGTCATCTCACCACTTCTGTGGAACTTGGTACTAAATGAAATACTGATTGAATTTGAGAAGAGTGGGATAAAGGTGACCGCATACGCGGACGATGTTGTACTACTAGCAACGGGTAAATTCCTTCCGATCATCAGCGATATACTAGAAGTAGCACTGAAACAATTGAGCGACTGGACTAAGAAATGTGGACTGGGGGTTAACCCCCAAAAAACCGAACTTGTCCTATTCACGAACAAACGAACGATTCCACAATTCAGACCACCATCTATAGAGGGGATCCCTCTCAGAGTCTCAGAAAGCGCCCGCTATCTGGGTCTCGTTTTAGACAGGAAACTGAACTGGAAATTAAACATAGAAGAAAGGGTTAGGAAAGCGTCAATTGCCTTTTACACCTGTAGTAGAATTTTTGGACGAAGGTGGGGCCCACGCCCCAAAATCATCTCATAGATGTATACAGCCATCGTTAGACCAATACTGACATACGGTTGTCTCGTGTGGTGGAAATCAGCCAGCAAGACCACTAATCTGAAAACAATGACAAAAATACAAAGAATAGCATGTATAGGAATATCTAGTGCGATGAAATCTTCACCGACGGCAGGACTCGAGACAATTCTTAATTTTCTGCCTCTAGACCTATATACACAAGAATATGCAGCAAAAAGTGCCTTAAGAATAAGCCAGACAGAAACCTGGCATAGAAACTCGACGGGGCACTCAGACATAATGCAACGACATCTTGGGAACGACATCAGCTCTGACTACCTGCTGCCATACCCAGACTTCAATATTCCCTTCTCCAGTCACTTTCCCACCAGGAAAGAGTGGGAGGGACATGACCTATCAAGAAACGTACCCATATCAGTCTTCACTGATGGGTCCAAAATTAACATTGGTACCGGCGCGGGCTACACCTGCGAAAAATTAGGGATCACGGGATACATCCGTCTGCCAGACAACAGCAGTGTCTTCCAAGCGGAGATACTGGCAGTGGCGGAGGCGGCCAAGGCGACCTCAATGGTGGAGATACCACACGATGATATCACCTTTTTCATTGATAGCCAGGCAGCAATAAAAGCGTTATCTGCCGTCTACATCAAGTCAAAGCTTGTCAGGCGCTGTCGCGAAGAGCTGCAGGTTCTTGGCTCACAGCATCGCGTTAGGCTCTGATGGGTGCCGGGGCATGAGGGAATACCTGGTAATGAAGCAGCCGACGAATTAGCTCGGAAAGGGTCGGCAATCAGTGCTGACCTAGCGGACCGTTCTGTTAAAATCCCACTCTGTAGTATTAGGGAACGACTAGAAAAACAGTTTGAGAGGCAGGCCAACATCAGATGGAGACAACTCTCCACCTGTAAGACCTCTCGCAAACTATGGCCACAACGCAATGAGGGACGTACGGTCAAGCTCCTGCAGTTTGATAGGAAATCCATATCTGTCCTCATGGGCACATTAACGGGTCACAACCTTTTAGGAGCTCATGCTAGGAGACTGGGTCTTACCCAAAATGACGTTTGTAGGGGCTGTGGTGACGATGAAGTCGAGGAAGATACCCACCACTTCCTCTGTCGATGTCCAAGTCTACAACATCTCAGGCGCAGAACCCTTGGGGAATACTTTTTCGATGACCTGGCGGAGTTATCTGATAAACCCCTTCGTGATATGCTCGCCTTTGTAAGAAATTCTCGGTGGTTGGATTACCAACTTATGGTTTGACGAGTGTGGGCCTATCCCACCTCTTAAAGTACGGGCATCACAATGGGTCAACTTTTTTGGCCTAAGTGTGATGGCACTGGAGTATTTATGCTCCAATGGTGCCATCTACCCTCTAACCTAACCTAACCTAAGTCTGCTATGATGATGATAGCGATGAAACAGGCAATTAAAATGATTAAAAAACATTTTTACGCAGTACGTATCTACCTATAATAAATTATAATGGTTTTTTACTTAAAACAAGTGTTGGTTGTATGTGAGATGTCACGCTCTTGTCCAATTATGAGCATATTTCACGTATAGCTTCGAACATTCATATATTTAACAACTCTACATCAAATTTCGTCAAAATAGTTTAAATATTTACCAAGATGCTTAATTTTTTTATTTTTGACTTAAAAAGACATGCTCAGAGGAAAAGAGCGATGAAATGTACTGACGCTCCATACATTTCATCGCTTTTTTATTCTGAGCGTGTCATATGTACTATTCCTACTAGTATCTACACAATTTACCCTGCAAGTTTCAAGGGAATCGATGTAGCAGTTGGCGGGCTGCTGGAACAAACAGACAATTAAACCAAATAAAGGATTTGGAGTATAAATAATGATATCCTTTATTGGCCCATATGTTCCACCACACTATGTCAGCAGATGATTTTCTTCTTCTTAAATATATAGTAGAAACCTAAAAAAAATTTGACAGGTGCGTGGGAAGCTTGTGTGATTTAATCTCCGAAAACCTGGTATCTCAACCCAGTGTGCAGCGTATCAAAATACATAAGAATTCACCAAATGTTTATTTAGCAAAAGTACGGTCGAAGAGAGTTATGTTTCACTGGACGTAGACGCAATAGACCAACATTTTTTTACTTTTCGTATTTTTTTGGAGAGAAATATGACAAATTGCTTTGCACAGTAGTATCGGGTTTCTCAAATAGAATAATACATAATAGCGTTTTTTTTCTTTTTGGTACTTAGACCCAATAGATTTACAACCCTTCAATTGTTGTACTTATAATTGAAATTTTGTGCTTGAATGTTTCATTCAAGAATTACTTTCATCATCACTGCCATCGCTAACAATACCGTAGTCAATATCTGAACTGTTTTCAAACTTTAAATTTCGAAAGAATGGTCGGCATACTTTTGGAATGAATCATATGAGCTGTTTAAGGTCTAAATATTTAGATTTTGTAATAGCCTTACCGCCTGCATACAAACAAGATTACTCTAGTATCCTAAAATCTTGCTCACATACATTTATTTTCTTTAAATTTACCACCTAAGTGCAATTTTCAAAACAAAACATATTTTCGAACTTATTTTTTGTTCCGAAAATTTCTTTCAAAATTTAAAGTTTTGGTTTTGTGTACTTATAAAAGGATGAACAAATGTTATCATTTCAACGCTTCACAAAAAGAAAATCTGACCCTAGCACAAGTTTTACAGTTTGCATTCAAGAATTACTTTCTTCGTCCCCTTAAACATTTTTCCTTTGTTATACTTTTTGCCTAATTCATTTTTCTAATAAGTAAAAGTTTGAAAACCTTAAATTTTATGTTATCCAAAATATTTCAGAAAAACTTTTGTTTAAATGAAATTGTGCAATTTATTTTTATTTTTTTATTTGTACTTTTATAGGTTATTGGAAAAAAAATTTAATAAAAACCATTTGCAAAATAACATGAAGAAATTGTATTTATTTATATTCGAAATTTAGGGAATATATTCAAAAATCAAAATGCAAAATTGCTTCTATAAAAGATTACAACGACCGAAAACAAATAAACGATTCGACAATCGTCTGCCGATCAACATGAAAACAAATAACCGAACTAAAACGAAGATATCTCTCTCACACATGCAAAATTCACACGCATTCAGAGAATTTTAAACCTTTTTACGCTGCCAAAAAAAAAGGTGTTGTTTTGTTCTGGGCTCGTCATATATAATCTGCGGTATTTATTACACCGTAAAGTCAGTGTTGAGCACTTCCCAGTGTTTGTGTTATTTGTGGTGACTTGCACCAGACCCAATTATGCCCAAAAGCTAGGAGCGATGCAGCCGTTAGACATTGTAGTAACTGTGGTAAAAATCACACTGCAAATTATAGAGGATGTGTAATCTATAATACCCTTAAAAATAAGGTTTCTTCCCAAACGAAGCCCTACTCCAGCCAATATCACCCAGATGAAATCATACACACCACTCCAAGGGAATGGAGCTATGACTGCACCACAACAACAACCATTTTCATACGCAAATGCACTCAAAGGCAATACCCAAGACCCTCCAGTTATGCAACCTGCTCAACAGAACATTGGCCTTGAACAAACACTCCAGATGTTTATGCAAAACATGTCGCAGTTTATGAATGGCATGCAAACTATGATGCAGGAGATGTTACTCAATCAAAACATGTTAATCCAGATCCTTATAAATAACAAACCATGAATGCGATTTTGGAACGCGAACGGCTTATGCCAGTATAAATTGGAACTTATTCAATTCCTCAACTCACACTGCATAGATGTAATGCTAATTTCAGAGACCCAAAAACACTTTTCTAAAATACCCTGATACAAGTTGTACGACACTAAACACCCAGGTGGTAAAGCATGAGGCGGATCAGCGGTTCTAATAAAGGGCAGAATCAAACACTATGTTTTACAGGAGTTTTGCGCCGAGTATTTGCAAGCCACCAGCATATGCCTCGATGAATACAAGGACTTACAATATCTGCAATCCAAAATAACAGAACTGCAGTTTCAGACATTTTTTGCGACTCTTGGCCACATATTTTATCGTAGCTGGAGATTTTAATGCCAAACACACTTATTGGGGCTATCGCCTGATTTCGCCCAAAGGAAGAATACTATGGAATACTACCAGCAGACTCGGACAAGATGTTATTGATTTTGCAGTAATCAAGACCCTTAAACGATCGCAACTAACCATTGAGTCTTCAGTGGAGTTCTCGTCTGACCACACAACCACTATTATTACAGTAAAATATGCGCCAAATTCAGAAGTCAACCCACCGGACAAACTCAATTGGCTTAAAAAATAAATAAGTTCACACATTACCCTAAATGTGCCACTGAAAACTGAGGAGCAACTGAATGTGGCAGTGCGTAACTAAACCCTTCTACTTATAAACGCCGCACTGGCAGCGACCCCAAAAATTAATACCACTACACAAAAAAGGAATTTGCGCTACAAAATATAGCTGCGCTCTTAACAGAAAAGAGATCAATAAGGCGTGATTGGCAAAAGTTCAGATCACCATATTTGAAAAAAAAAACGAACTTAAGGCGAAAAACGAGAATGATCTGCATCATAAAATAAAAATGTGAAATTTATACCGTTAAAAATTATTGTTAGTTCTAAGTGTTTAGAAGATCCAATAAATTAAAAAAATTTAATTTGAAAACAAATTTTTAAAAATGTAATTTTAAATTTCGTTGTTTTGTTTTTTTTACTACCAAAACGAACTTAAGGCGAAAAACAAGAGTGATCTGCATCATAAAATAAAAATGTGAAATTTATACCGTTAAAAATTATTGTTAGTTCTAAGTGTTTAGAAGATCCAATAAATAAAAAGAATTTAATTTGAAAAAATTTTTTTTTTTAAATTAAAGAAAAATTTAAAATTAAGAGAGTGTCGCCTCTGTATACTCTGTGATGGTAGTTCGTTTCCAGTAATGGGCTGATTATAATGGACGGTGACGGGACGTGGCATAACGAAACATAATAAGGGTATCCACTTAAAGTGGGAAACCAATCAAAAACGCACAGTTGCTTAAAAGAACTGTCAAATTTCATATGTTTTGAATGTTCATCTGCACAACTGAATCGTTTCCGAGGGGTTTCCCACTTTAAATGAATCGCCCTAATGCAACGTTTCGATACATATAAACGAACAGCTGATTGCTATTTACAATTGAAATTTATCCTCCAGAAAAAGTGTAAATAAGCACGGGATGTGACAGCAACAGCTTTATTAATTGTTCTTAATAAGAGTATTCATTTAACGCGCAGTTGCTTAAAACAACTGTCAAATTTCATATATTTTGACACAAAAATTCAAAATCAATTTTCAAATCCTCCTTGCAGATTTCTGCATTCCCTAATTTGTGATAAATAAATGTTTCACTTTTGCACTGATAATTTAAGCAAATTTTTCAGTGCAAAAGTGGCCAACCCACATTAAAAAATTTTTATACCAAATATTGCACACTATTTTCGGAGATCGATTGCTTCTTTTGTTCTTATATTTTGTTTGGTTTTTCTTTCATTATAGTAATTAGTTTTTATACCCCCAAACTCACTGTGGCAGGGTATACTAACTTTGTCACAACGTTTGTAACGCCCATAAGGAGGCGTGTCCGGTATGGAAAAGTATATATATTCTTGATCAGCATCACCGCCGGAGTCAATTTAGCGATGTCCGTCTGTCCGTCTGTCAGTCCGCACGATAGCGGTCGCAGTTTCGGAGATATCGACTTGAAACTTTGGGTACATGTTTTTCTCTTGAATACTGAGATCAAGTTCGAGAATCAGCCAAATCGGATAAAAACTGGGCGTGGCTCCCATACACCGAAAAAAAAGGTAAACATTTTTCAAGTCTTTTTTGTGGTTGTATTCGATTGGAAATGTTTAGAAACGTATTTTTGACATGGTCCGAGGTTCCGAAGCCACATATGTAAGGGCCTAAATGGGGTCTTGAGACCAATTTTTTTTTTTTTTTGTGGATTTGATTGGAAATTTTTAGAAATGGATTTTGGACATGGGCTTCAAATCACCTATAATTGGCTTAAAATAGGGCCTTGAGACCACATTTTATGTTCGAGGTACTTCTTCCTACTGTATGGGGGTATTTCAGCTTCGGTATAGCCGAAGATAGTTCACTCTCTAGTTTATATTTTAACTCTAAGTTACAATGAAAAATAATGTGGTACTCCAAAAAGCAAACCTATTAATCCTTAAAGATTTTTTTTGATACTAAACACGATGGCGTCCACAGAATTGCTCTATCTCGTCTAGTTTCCTAAACAAGAGAATTTTGCAAATGGGATTTGCCAAAAATTCCATGGTTGCTAAATTCTGTAGTAGATTTTCATTGCCAATTCTTGTGTGCAATCATTGATTAAAAAAAATAAAAATTGTTTACCTTTTACCATATATTTAATACTTCTATATTGCTAGCAACCTATCTGCGCAATGTGCTTGAACTCCGAATTCAATTCACTCGTTTGAATACAAATGCAATCATTGATTTAAAAAAAATAAAAATTGTTTACCTTTTACCATATATTTAATACTTCTATATTGCTAGCAACCTATCTGCGCAATGTGCTTGAACTCCGAATTCAATTCACTCGTTTGAATACAAATGTAAATTGTGCGCATGCGCAGGTTTTATATGTATTAGTATTTTTGTTTATTTTTCATTTGAATGTGTAACAATTGTCAACTGATTCCAGGAGCCGATTTGAAATAAATTTGTGCACAGCACGATATTATTTGATTTATTTCTTTTGTTCACTTTGAAAGAATTCACGGGTCATTTGATTTAAATATTTTCACAGCACAAATTCTAAAACAACACACAAATATATACAATTTTAAAAGTTTTTGTTTTTTTGTTTTCACTCAAAAAATTATTCAGCCACCCCTTTGTTTTCTTCAAACTGATATTTCACTTTTTGACACATACGCAATAGGTTTTCTTGCTCAGATAACTATATATCTGTACCAGGGAATTTAATTTGAATATACTAGCAATATAGAAGTATTAAATATATGCATTTTACATATTTTTGACATTCGGCTTCGGCCTTAATATTGGCCGAAGCCGATGATGGGCCGAATGTGAAATTTTAGGCCAAATGTGGCCGAAGCCGAAGTCAAGCCGAATAACCGATCGGACACTAATCGCAACACACAACATCGCTATTGTTTGTGGTTATTTGTGTTTTACATGTCGAAAACGAATTTTGTTCAAAACGAAATCACTCTGTATTGAATGTATTCATTTTGTGGGTATTCTCAAGGATCAACTGTTTTAAATTGTATTTTGAGCACTTTAATTTTCTTTCGCGATGTTGGATGTTGGGTGTTGCGATGTCAAAAACGAATTTTGTTCATAATACAGCAGTAAAAAACGTATATTTTAGGTTTTACAAAAATGGTCATAACTTCTGTGTCCATCAAGTGTCCATCCAAAATCCGCCCATTTTTAAAAGGTAATTGAATGTCTCATTAAAAAATATTGAGTGTTTTTTTGTTAAAAATCGAGTCAAAGTTACAACAAAATTACCATTTTGAAAGCGTAAGGTTTTCTCATAAATAACGGTATCTGATAACGGTAAAAGGTAAATTCAAGTACAATTTATTACCTTTCTAATGATTTCAAACAATTTCAAATCGGTTGAGATTTGACAAAATTATGGGAATTTTTCTCTGTTTGCTACTTAAATTTTCGCCAAAATTTCTTAAAATTCAAATTACCATAAATCCGTTAAGAAGTGTTTTTTTGCAAAACGGTTAAAATTAGTATCTTAAATTAACGAGCCGAACTAACTGACAAAATTTCAGCAAAATTGGAGACCCAAAGTCCGCATGGGTGGCCGAATTCACATGGAATGGCCGTATATTATTGGTATACAAATATTTCGGTACAATTGCATATAATTTCGTACAATTATATACTACTTTTCATACGAAATCGTATCATCCCTGCGAAAAATCGGAATAATTCGTGGTGAACTCACGTATAGTGTGTGAAGCAAAGAACGAAAAATAAAAAAAAATGGTCCGCCATATTGGATTTCAGGGAATATAAAGAGAGCGTCGCCTCTATATACTCTGTGCCACAGAGTATACAGAGGCGACACTCTGCTTGAGCGAGATGGAATATGAGTGAAGTGACAGCAAATTTGTTTATTGGAATGCGTGAATACATTGATATTTTGTGGTTTTTATTCACCACCAGACCCTCACAGCTGATAGAAACCTACCACAGGTACTCGGTCCTTTTGTTTTGATTCTTGTTCGTATTCACCACCAGTTTCATATAATTTGTACATAATTTTGAGCGCCAACACGTTTGTAAAGTAGAATTCGGAACGTTTTTAGAGATAAAAAATTATAACGTGGACTAATATTTTCAATATTTGCACAATTTCTTCGTTGAAAATTCTACAATCAGCGTGAATACAAATATTCTTTATCCCTCTTGCAGAAGTGAGTGAAAATATCGACGTGCAATAATTTTTTTTATTAATTGCATTTTAAAACCAATTAGCAGATATGAAATTACTTGGCGTTCCATAAGTACCACGCGGAGCTGCTCTTCTGCACACTGTTCGACAAATTGGAATACATTAGCTGCAAGGATGGACTCACAGAGTATACAGAGGGGACACTCTCTTTAAATTCCGTGAAATCCAATATGGCGGACCATTTTTTTTGATTATTCGTTCTTTGCTTCACACACTATACGTGAGTTCACCACGAATTATTCCGATTTTTCGCAGGGATGATTCGATTTCGTATGAAAAGTAGTATATAATTGTACCGAAATATTTGTATACCGAAAATATAACTATTTCATTTGTTTTAAAAAATTCTTTTAAGAAACAATATACAAATAAACAAAATATGTAATTTAAAAAATATTGCTAATTTTCTTTGAAATTCAACTATTGTTTACTGTTTTATATAAGAATTGTTTTAAACAAATGAAATAGTTATATTTTCGGTATACAAATATTTCGGTACAATTGTATGTAATTTCGTACAATTATATACTACTTTTGATACGATTTCAAAGAAAATGAACAATTTTTTATGAATTCCAGACCAATTTTATATATTTTTTGGGGAAAAAAGACGACTATTTTCCATTCAGTTTTGTTTTGTGTTTATAACTGAAACACACATTGCGAACCCTATCCGCATAATGAACTCAAGCAAAACTTTTTGGAAATACATTTTTATTGAAAAATTATTAAAATAAAACAATATGAAATGTTAATGGTTCCAAAGAAATAGGGTTCAATTTGCAGGGAAACAAGAAAAATGCTTTATCCTGTAAAATTTACTTTTTGGAGGAAAACCGAAATGAAAAGAACTTATGTATTTTATTCTGTGGAATGTTAATTGCAATTGTAGTAAAAACATTTCACAATAAATTTTGAAATTTTATGTTAAGGCAGCATCGATCTGTTGAAATTGTATGTATTGAAGTAGATGTCTTGGTTTTTTTTTTATTATTTTTTGAGCTAAAAATATTCTTTCTACGTGGAATTGTGGTAATTTTTTGGGAAGTTTATATATTTGTTGCCAAAATTCAGAAATGGTCAAATTGTTACAATGAATATGGGCCATTATGTTTAGTTAAGTATTTTATTAAATTTAGAAATTTTCTAAATTGTACCGAAAATGTCTCAATAGTAGGAAAGTAAAAAAGTACTACTATACTGAAAAAAACATCCCTGCTACGAAGAAGTATGAGAGAATGAATAAAAAAGTTTAAAAAATGTGGTGAAAAAGTAAAAAATGTAAACAATTTCTATAAATTGCAAAAAATAATTGTTTGAAAACGTTCATTTCTACGGATTAAATAAATAAATAAAAGTTAATGTAATATTCGATATAATATCCGTTAAATTATCCAAATACGATAAAAGTGAATGAAATCCAACTGAACCACATTGGGAAAGTCGATCAAATCCGGCAAAGTTTAAATTTTGCGGGCTGCGATTACTCGGGCTTGACTGTTCCTCCTTTAAATCAGTTGCAATTTGCCGAACTTTGTTCGGTGTGTCTGAAGGATAACACCAGGCTCGTGCAAGTGAATCTAAGGATTTGCTGTCCGCTGTGACTTATGCCGAAGGTTGGTTGGAGAGGTATTTTGAATTGATGATTCAGTTGCCTTTATCTTCTAAGCAAAACTGCAGTCCTTTGAATAAGAAAATTAAAAAAGTATTGATTACTCATTTATTAAACCATAACGATATTCACATGTCGTCATATAAAGAGTCATAAACTATGATTTGCCATAAATTATTATTAAGCATTGAATTTTTCATACAAAATTTAATGACAAATCAAAATTTTTGACCAAATATTGCTTATGGCTCTACATATGATTACTTGTGAATACCCTTAATAATCTAACCCAAATTAAAGGTCCTCTCGAAAGCGACTATCTCAAAGTTCAAATCAAACAATGACCCAACACATTCTAAAGTTTGGCTTAATATTGTAATGCAGTATTAACCTAATGACTGTACCATGTTCTACATTTTGAATTTTTAAAATATGTCAACATAAACTCATTTTTTTTTTTCTTAGTTTCAATGATTTTTCATATCAATTGGCAAAGTAAACAGAATTGAATATTAACCCGCAAAGTTCATTGTGGCGAGCTATCAGAAGGAACACCCAACTAAACTTCCACTGAACCGAGACCGCCCTCAAAAAACTTCGCTAATAGGCACTAGTTTCAGCGACACAAAATTAGAGCCCCGGCGTTGGAGGATCTCCACCTGAGAGGGCTAAGATGAAGAAGTTCTTGCCGAGATCTACAAGGTCCACTCTTGATCCGCTTCCAGCAACATGGCTAGGATCAACGAGGAAGTGTGCTCGGACTGTGGCGAAACCCTGTCCAACCAACCAATGAAAATAATTTTACTTTCGACAAACCTTACGGACGAGGAGGAACACGGACTGTAATCAGACGGAATTGTTGCTACAAAAACAGCACTAAGAAAACAGACTCACACAGCAGACAGACTCAGACTTTTCGAAAAACCCTTTATTCCTTCATATAAACCCCTTATAAAAGTATATAAAAGATTCACTAACCGTTCGGCATCTTTCACAGCATTGGGGAAGGAATAAAGTCGTACTGCTCCTGGACATTTCATGACGCATTCTCTCATAATAGATTTTTTTATGTCTGCAAATATATTACAAAATTACAAAATGCAAAATGCCATTAGTAAAGTTAAATTTATGTACACTAATATTTTCACTCACTGCGGCAAGGGTGGTGTACAAATTTCTATTCAGAAAATTGAAAAAACACTAATGAAGATCACTTCATAAAAATATAAAATATTGGTATATTTTATAATTGTTTTTTTTTTTTTTTTCACAGTTCACTTTTCACGATTTCACTTTTCCAAAAATTTAGACGCAAAGAAAAATTATTTGCAAACTGGTGGTAAATACGAAAAAGAATCAAAACAAAAGAAAAAAATTGGTGGGGAGTTACGCATACAGCTGAGCTCTGGTGTTGAGTTTCTGCCAACAGCTGAGCTCTGGTGGTGAAAAAAATTGGGAATTTTCACGCACACCAATAAAGAAAATTCACTTTTTCACGCACATCAGTAAACAAATTTGCTGTCACTTCACGCATATTCCATCTCGCTCAAGCAGAGTGTCCCCTCTGTATACTCTGTGGATGGACTCACTGTCACCCATGTCGATATCATGGAACGTGGCGTAATCGAGCGGGTTAAGCAATTGGACACCTACAACTTGAGACGTGTTGCATACAAAATAATAGTGGCATCCAAATCGGACTTCGTGATTACTAATGTTCGACTACTAATGTCAAGAGTCTACCGCCTGTGGCTGTGCTGCGTTTTCTACTACTGGACGATGATATACGCGTTGAGTGCAGCTGGTGATTGCTAATGAGATGATTTGATCTGACAAAGACGCTGGGCGGTGGGTGTACTTGTGTATTTTTGGAGTTATAACTTCTGAAATTATAAATTTTGTAATTTACGATTTCAGATTATGAAGATTTGACCATCTTGTCGGACTTGTTGCTGAACATTGCCACTCCGGCAGTGCGCCGCTACGTTGAGTATGGTTTGTCCGAGAAAACTTATGTTATTCGAATTGGTACTGGAATTTAATAAAAAATAAAATACAAATACAATAAAGCATTTCCTTTTGATTTTCAATTTACCGACTGCACAATTCGAAGCAATGATCTTAGCATAAATCTGTCCTCGACTGACTATGTGGCAATTCTCTGAATATATACTTACACTTACTGTATTTCAATGACCATTTAAAAGTAATTCATAAAACCATGAGATTAGTTGCATAAATCTAAATTTTATTGTAAACTTGACTGTTTAAAACAAAAAATTTCTAGCAATTACAGAATATACTTATTACCGGTGCATAACAAGTTGACTAATTTTCGCCAACAATTCAAAGGGACCTGTGACGAATACTCCATTTGCGTTACAATGTCTGGAATGTGCCATTGAACGTCATGTAATTCACGATCCACACAAATGCCGTTGGCTTTGTACACATTAAAAATTGCCGGCACTGCACTCTGTCTCCAGTTGGGCCAGGAGCATCTGCAAGTATTCATTTGTATTATTTTTTTTTCTAATGTTACCACCACTTACATGCACTTAGTTCTTCAGAGCCTTACTGAGCGCGCTTCTGATTAGTGCGATTCCAACGGCGGAATTTTCTGTGTATTTGGCTGGATATCTTGAATTTTAGACCGTAACTGGTTTCTTCCTCTGATGTTTCGTACGAACCATGCAGCTGTCGATAAAGTGAAAATCCCAAATCCTCTTAGGTGCGTGAATTGATTGCATAGAGCCGGCCCAAAACTGAACTGCGACCTGCCCTCAATTGTGGTGCTCAGTTCGATTATATTCCCTGTCCTCGGCTTTGAATAATTGAACTGCATAAATGTTATATGCGCAAGAGCCACGAACTCTTTTGAGCCGTAGAAATTCACATTTTCAAAAAATAATTTCCAATTTACAAATTGTTTACATTTTTCACTTCACCACCTTTTTAACATTTTTACCACATTTTTTACACTATTTTAGTCGTTTTGTCTCATTCTTCTTCGTATTACACGCGAAACAAAAACAATTTGTGGTGAACTCACATACAGTGTGAAGCAAACACGAAAAATCAAAAAAAAATGGTCGGCCATATTGGATTTCAGTCGATTTATAGAGAGTGTCGCCTCTGTATACTCTGTGCTCTGTGCTACCATGGTTAAAATATCGTAATTTTTCTATCTTAATTTTGGATCTGGCAGCACTGGTTAAGACGTTGGAATTTCATGTCGTTTGTTATTTTACTTCCAAGTCAGGGATGTCATTTTATTACTTATTTAGTAGTACATACAAATTTAATATGAGAAAATGTCCCACAAGGATGCGAATGTGAATCTTATTAGAAAATCGCTTACACTTATTAATGAAAAATAGTTTTTAGAAAATAAATAATATCGCATATTTCACCGCTGTTCCCATAAACTTTTGGAACGTATAAATGTATGCAAAAGTGATTTTATAAATTCGATTCAACAACTTGAAACACAATTTTATTAAAACGAACGAGAACAAAAGCTGACAACCAAACAGGAAGACGCTCCAATCAGATATAGTTAAGTGCTGGAAAATATGGCTGACCTTGAAGCTGTGCTGGCAGACGTCAGCTACCTGATGGCTATGGAGAAGTCCAAATGCACCCCGGCTGCGAGAGCTAGTAAAAAGCTAATTCTCTCTGATCCTAGGTAAAATTAAATTTTCATCGTAGCAATGTTGATTAGGTTGACTCTTAAGTCTTAAGGCAAAAATTCTCACAACTATATGTAAACTACGATCAGCATGACCAGAGTGGAATATTATATGGCATAAGTTTACTTTAGGGCCTGGAAACTTTTTGCACTTTTTTTTGTATTCCTATGTATTTTCACGTCCTAAATCGTTAAAAAGTTATTGTGAGTCTAGTGTACACGACTATAACTAAAATAAGCTAATTCTAAATGTCCGATCTGATATGGTCGAGCAACGCTGTGTTATTAAGCCAGTTGTTCATATTTAAGAGTATTTATTGATGTTAAATTGAGATGTTAGAGATACTCGCTAGTGGCCAAGTGGTATCAGTGAATCGGCACGAGAGTCTCTGATACCGTCGTTGCTTGCCGGTAACGACAGCTGCATACTATTCGTTTGCTATGTCCGGATTTAGCCGGGACATATATCGGTCAAGTGTCGCGCACACCCCTGCAAAGGTAGGTTTTGAAGTAAAAAGGAATTTAATGATTAGAGACCATGGCAAAAGAAAGAAGGTAGTGCCGCTGTCACTTACTTTGATTAAAATGCCGATTTTTTTAGGTATGTTTGTTTGAAACAAATCAAACAGCTTTGCCACCCGCTGAGAAATATTTGAAATATTTTTCGGAATTAAAAATTTTTTAAAATCTTCTGGATAAAATTTTAAATGTCTCTACAATTGAAAGGTTTAATGGATGAGGCTGTAGTAACATGCAAATTATTTCAAAATAATAAGTTTTAAAGTTTCTCATTTAACGTTTTTAAAAAAAAAATTTGGTGCTATGTCATCTTTGTCATCATTTGCTTGCATTGAAATTGGAGGTATGGTCAAGCAAAATTACCATTAACTGTTGGATACAACTATAAAATATTAATCTTTTATTTTTGAGACATAACTCTTTTAACAGTCGAAAAATTCATACAAATTTGGTTTATTTTTGCACTTTAAACATATTTACCATTTTTAAATTTAAAAAAAAAATCTTGTCAGTTTTCGACTAGCCAACTATTTCGCTATAAGTTGTTACGCGGGGTTAGCATACGTCGCAGTTAAATTTAAATAATCTCAAAAACCTGTAAGTGAGTATGCGGCGGCCTGATTTATGGTCTTTGACTAGTTCCATCGGCTGGGCATTGTTCTTGTACTCAATTACGGCGACGCGCAACAAATACAAAATCTTCATGCCATTATATTTAAAAAAAACCAAATGGACCTAGTTGAAAAGTAAAATTCGATGAAGTACCCAACATTTTGAAACAAGAACAAATTCCTTATGATTGTGATAGGGTGTTAAATCACATAGAGCGGACTTTTCCCACCCATAACTCCAATGGCAATTACTAAACCAAATAGTTTTCCGATTGCCCAAAAAAAAAAACATTGTTTCTACCTAATTGAGCACACACATTATTCTCGATAGCATTCCCTTTATGGGATATTTAGCAAGTTATATTGCTTTAGGTTTTATTTAGAAAAAGTAAAAAAAAAGAAACATTATTTAATTTGCCCAAAATGGCATTATGGATAATTTTACTTAACATTAATATTTTTAAACGAACGAACTTAATTTAACATTTCTGAGATGTAATTCTCAGTTTTGGTTCTCTTTAGAACAAAAGACAGTGCTGTAAATAGCGATCAAGAGAAAATAAGAAATTAGATAAAGGCAAAAATGAAAAGAAAGAGCGAATTGGAACAAAATTCAGATAAGCATAACGTCAAAATATGCAGTGAGAGTAGACCACATTAAACTATACATATTTTAGTTTAGAATAGATAAATCGTTTAAATTAACTTACCAAATTGCACTGCACCGAAGCGACGATTGGCCAAACAACGACGATGATGTATTTTTGCTTATTTGTAACTGTGATGGTTAAGTTTTATATGTTAATATGTATGGGTTTTTTTTTTTAATGTATTAGCAATGGAATAACCACATGAATTATTGCATGTTTCTATCCTATTCAACTTTACTCATTTACATTAATAATTTCATTTCGTCTTCCTTTAAATGTCAGCAATTAGAAAATTTTAGTATTTTTAATAGTTAGGAATTTCATTCAATTTAAAAAAAATTTTAGAACTAGGTAATTTTAATAATTTTGCCAATTACATAATTTTTAATTTTTAGGAAAAAAATAGTGAAGTAGAGTAATTTGAAGATTTCTTTTGTTTCTTTAATCAATTCATTTTGCATTTTTCATTTTCAGAAAGTTGTTTCTTTCATTCGCTTGATACATTAAGCCAGCAATCCAGCAATGTTGACATGACAGAACTTCAATTAACAAGCTTCAAGCTTCAAGTGCAACTTAATTAAACTTAGGATGCGAGTTTTTAAAACTAGTGATCCACTGAGTCAGCTGGTAGTTTACCTCTCCGTATGCCCGTTTTATCCATAGTTGGATGTTTGGTATCAGCATATGGGTCCACCGTCCTTTTGTCGACACATCCCACACACTTTCATAAGTGTGTTGTATGCCATTTGTGTGTAAACCTCACTTTTGTGTATACTGTCGATACACATAAAGCGTGTTTTCATTTTTAGTATCATTATTGCTACATGCTTATGCTGCATAAATATTAAAAACACTTAAAGTGCTTTAAAAAAACACACTTGCGTGTAAATATAGGATGCCAAAAATTAGAACGTTTTTTTTTTATTTATCAAAATAAATACACACTTTAATACATGTGTTGTGTCGGATGGCCTTTTTACGAGATTCTGTCAGTTTTATCGGTATTTCTTCTGTTTTAATTTTTACCACGTTAGGCTTAAGTTTGATGTATAAAATTAGAATGATAGTCAGCGAAACTATCGCTATGACACTGTACCAGATCCATCTACAAGTTTCCAACGTTACTTTGACCTCTTCTATTTTTTGCATGTTGCTGATATGTAAGTGTGGCAATGATATTTCATCAGAAAGCTCAATTTCTATTAGGCTTGTTTTCTTTGGAGCTGGCAGCTGGATGATATCGGAAAGTTGATTTATTTGGTATTTTTTTCCATTAACGATGATTGAATTCGTGTAAGTTATGAAGTAGGATCCATTTAAATGAATAATTTGCCCATCATCTTCTACCGTTGCTTTCCCATCTCGTAGCATGATCAGGCTATCTCTTAGTTGTTCTATCTCCGCTGCTTTATATGCTGAAGTTGTTGGACAGTTCGCTGTGTGGTTATTTAGCAGTTCGAGCAGGCATTTATCGTCTCTATTTATGTTGCAGTAATCATATTTATTAGCTTTTTTACAATTTTTCAATGCAAAATAATTTTTATTACACATTCTGTTGTTTCGGATGATTGGGACTATTTCATTAAGTTTACAAATTACCTTTACTATCGGTATTTTTATGAGATAAATAAGTCAGTCTTTTTGATAATATAATTTAACATCAGCAATACTAAGTAAATCGCTCATATAAGTTACAATGTTTTCTGTTTTTTCAACTAATCTTATTTCCTCTGGGTCTAGTACCAGTAGATTTAATATATTTAATTATGCTATATAAATTGTTTTTTAAATTATCAATGACAATTTTATTCTTACGTGCTATTAACAATGTTAGTATTTCGGAATTTATGGTTTTTTGTTTGCCTATATTATTAATTTGGTCCGTAAGTTCGTTAATTTTGAATTCAATTTCTTTATTGATTTCAATTTGCCTTTTGTTTGCTCTACTGAGCTGCAAATTTATTGCAGGCACACCTGCAATAAATTTGATTGTCGATCCAATAAATTCAATTGCTCTTCGAGATCTAACTGGCACTTTCAATATGCGTACTAGTCGTTCTATTTCATCTACGTCCTGCTGTAATAGTTGCACTTCCTTCTCATTTTTTAGTAACGTAAGTGTACCGAATTCCGTCATAGTGCCTAATTCCGGCCACTTTACTTATTTGCCTTTATTTACAATTTATCCATCGAAAATTAAATTTCAAATTATTTCTTATGGTAGACCACGCCTTTGTACATCATTCTGCAAAAAAACATTGACAGATTTGTTTTTGATTTCATTACAAGAATTTTCGTTGTCACGAAACGATCGTTTTGAGTGGATTTCAATGTGGAAAATGCTAAAAAGTAGAAAAATTTAAAATCAAGTTTTCCACAAGAAAAAAAAAGGAAACTGTTAGTTTTTTTTATGTAGTGCATACGTGTATTATTGAGCTCACAAAAATACAATACTTTAAGTTGTAAACATAAAATACAATAAATTATTAACAAAATAGAAGTGGCCGGAATTGGGTACCACTAAAAAGTGAAGTGTTCCGAATTCCGTCCAGTGGCCGGAACTTCGGTGTTTTCAAGCTTGTCACAATAATGTTTCTAAACAATATATTTTACTCAATATGATTTTTTTTTCTTTTTTTATTTGATTGTTTACACATTCATGTACACAAGGACCTAAATCCGTCATAGGCTATGTGTTACAGATTTTATGCAATCAGCTTTTCAATTCTAACATACTTATGTAAATTTCCTAAGAAAAGGCAGTTTTGACTCTGTGAAAATTCAATTGTAAATTCGATTTTAATTGATCTTTTACATGAAAAAGCTTAAAAATTTAAGTTCTTTATGCCTTTCATTTAGTTTTTTAAATCGGTAATATAAAGTTAGATAACTTTTAGACAAAATAAAAGTGACCGAAATTGGGTTGCACTACAAAGTGAAAATGAAGTGCTCCGGAATCCGGCCAGTGGCCGGTACTTCGAATTTATAACTTCATCTATTTTTTGACCATTATTTTTGTATGGGTCTTAACTAATTGATTCCAAAAATAATTTGGAAAAAGTGGGCGCAACAACAAGAAAACTCTCAATTGTGGCGGAGGGTGCAGCTGTGTCAGATTTGGCTTAAATGTACTTGAGGGCCCATTCGATTTTTGCCCTTCTTTCATTTTTGTATTATGTATTTTGACGTCCTAAAACCGAATCTGCAAACATATTTGGTCGGAAAAATCTACTGTCCGAGATATAAAGTTTAAAAGTTACGATTTCTCTCATATAAAGTGTTCAATTTGTTCTTCATTTTCCTGTATAATTGGTGACTTTTGAAAAGGTGTCTTCACTAATTTTGGGCACTATTATTTGTTGGTACTTTTTAAACATCACAACTATTTTAATACAGTTACATGTTGTTGTTGTTGTTGTAATATTTCAATGCTTATTGTAGCTTTGTTGTAATGTTTCGGTGCTTATTGCAGCTTTGTTGTTGTAATGTTTCCAATGACCATTCCAATGATACCAATATAGATTCAATAAAATTTGACTAAGAGCCACTGTACATGGAAAAGAATATGCAAAATACTTCTGCGAGTCACTGCATGATTTTTAAAAATCAAATAAATAAACCAAATGTTTAATAATGAATTATTTTTTATTTATTTATTTATTTTTAATATTATAGTTTAAAAAAATAAATTATTTTGCAAATCAATAGCATTTTGTAACCTAATTTGTCTTTGAAAATCGGGTTGGCCGGAATTAGGAGCGCAGGTGGCCGGAATTTGGAACAACTGAAATCAGTGGCCGGAATTGGGAGCATTTTTTTTGTTTCGCTCGCAAGAGTTAAAATTATTTATTTTCATTAGAAAACTCAACCATTTGGAAAAAACACTTATATTTAATTAAAGTTAATACCCGAGACTATGTGATAAAAATATTCGTTCCTGATTTAGAATGTTTTAAATGGATCTTCCAGAGCATTTAATTTGGCCTGGCGACTAGTGTCCGGAATTCGGTACACTTACGTTAGCGGTATTAAATTTATATTGTCAACAATGACCTTTTCTATCATTGAAAAGTTAGTTACATGTTTTAAATAAATAAAATTTTCGAAAATCGCAGTTTTGCCTACGGGGAGCGGAATGTAAAGGACTGAAGAGTAGTCCATTATAAATGTTTTAGTCTAGCATTCGACAGCCCTGACTTAATCCAATAGCCCCTGTGGTCAATAATGAAGCGACAAAAGCGAAACGTGGCAAAACTCGATATGACGTCCTTAGCTAAGAAAAAACCAGCGACTCTATCAATGAATAAAGGAGGATACACACTATATTAACAAAGCCAAAGTAGTAAATGTGAATACTTATCAAAATGTAAATAAAATTCATATTTTCATTAAAAAATGCTCGATGACCCTATTATTTTGTCCAACTGAATTATAACCAAATTCGCCTCAACTCAGCAAATTTGATTTTTTATGTTTTTTCTGCTATGTTTGCCTTTTTTTTTAATTTTCACAATGCAAAGTATTAAATTAAATCTGAGTTTTCTTTAATATATACAAAAATGTTTACAGTGCAAAAAAAATCTTGGTCCTATTATTTTGACCATGAGTGTATATTAGCGTGGTCCAAAATCGTATGGATAAAATTTATTGTTCGCTGGAAATCCACAATCCCCCTCAAATAGTTTCATTTTGTGAGAAAAAAATTCACAAACAAATTTGGGCATCCTAGGTCAACATTAACACGTGCCCCCCGATACTCGAATTTTCCCATATAAACTGTATAAGAAAAATTAAATTTTTTGAAAATCATTTTTCTAAATTCGGAGAAAAGCTTAAAAAATCGGGAATTTAGTAGAAATTGTAGAGAACTCTTCAACGAACAAATCCATGATAGAAACGATTTTTTAAGGACCAGTAAAAAACATTTCTTTTTTAAATTTTTTGGATTTTTAGAAGTAGATGGGTGGTCCATAAAAACCCGTTTTTTTACGGATTTGTTCGTTGTAGAGTTGTCTACCATTTCCACATAATTCCCAATTTTTAAAGCTCTCCTCCGAATTAAGAAAAATTATTTAGAAAAAAATTTTTTTTTCCCTTACAGTTTATATGAGAAAATCCTAGTCTCGGGGGGCACGTGCTAATGTTGACCTAGGATGCCCAAATTTTTTTGTGAATTTTTTCTCACAAAATGAAACTATTTGAGGGGGATGGATTGTGGGTCTCCAGCGAAAAAAGTTAATTTTGGACAACCGCTAGTGTATATCCTCAAATCTGCGGCGAGCTTTTTCATACACTTCCACATGAGCTAGAGAGCTGAAATATGGAACACTGATAGAACTCCGGTGAAATTTTACACCCTTTGATGGGGGGTGTGGGGATAAAGGGGGGATGGAGCCTTTTTAAATTTGGCAATGGACTAACATTCGTATTTTTGTAGCTGCAGGACTAAAATTCTGTACTTAGGTTCGCATTCGGGAAAAAAATAATAAAAGGGGGGGATTTTTTTTAAAAAAGGGGTAAACATTTTTTTAAAAAAAAGAAGAAAATAAAAAAGAGTAAAAATTTTAAAATATAACCCTTTAACCGACTAAAAAGCAGAAAATAAATTCCCTTTAAATTAATTTCCGCAATTTCGATTTAAAATTAAGGGTTTTTTGGACACTTCAAAATCTGACATTAGGAACAAACCAGCCAAAAACCCTTAATTTTAAATCGAAATTGCGGAAATTAATTTAAAGGGATTTTATTTTCTGCTTTTTAGTCGGTTAAAGGGTTATATTTTAAAAAACTTGTTTTTTACTCTTTTTTATTATTTTTTCAGTTACGTTGTGAAGCAGTTCCATTGGTTTGTAACCAGTTAGAGAATGAATAGCGTTATTGTATTTGTATGTTGATAATAAAATTAGTTCAACTATGTCAGTAGTGCTACCCTTGGTACATCTTGCTATTTCTGCCAGTGTTGAATGGAATCGTTCCACTTGCCCATTACTTTGACTATGAAGGGCTGGCGCCATAAATAATGAAATGTTGAATTGATTTATCAACAATGACTGAATTACATTGGATGTAAATGAACCTTCATTGTCACTAACGATTTGTTTGATATTGCTGAATTGGGATATGGTTTCTATTAGTGCGTTTTTATCATCAGCTGTGTTTCTAGACAAGATATTTTTCACCACAGCATATTTAGAAAATTTGTCAACGCATGTTAGGAAATACTTTCCTACAGTAAAATATATGTCAACATGCAATATTTCCCCTGTAGCTTTAGGTATTGGTGTTTTTCCTACCGGGTGCCTGGTTGGTCTACGCATGTATTTGTTTTCTCGACAAATTTTACAGTTCCTGATAAAGTGTTTCAACATTTTCTGCATGTCGGGGAAATGGTACTCGGAAATTATCTGCTTGAAATTTTCGTTGATTTCCCTATGTGCCCTATTATGTTCATTAGCTATAATTTCTGCTTGATCGTCTTTGTTTACTACATCTTGTACAAATTTGCTGGTGTACTTAAATTTAATGTTCGGGAAAACGGTAACTAAGTCATCTTGTATCTTGCCTAATGTTTCTATATTGCAATGAATTCCGTTATTAATGTCTGGTTTAATTACTTCTTTCATAATTTTGATTAGGTCAGGTACGGTGAAAAACTTAACTGTATGTCGTATTTTGTTTTGGAAAAGAATTTTAATTTTTTTTTACTATTTTCAGAAGCTGACTCAATAAGAATTTGATTTCTAAAACTATTAATTGGGTTAATAACTGAGGGGATAACGTTTGTTAATGACTCTTCACTATGAATGGTTCCTCCTGAATTTGTCACAACATTAATATACTGCCGAGATAACGCATCTGCAACCTTGTTCTCCTTGCCAGGTTTGTAATGAAATGTTGGGGAGTATAGTTGGATGAATGCTGCCCATCTTTCCGTATAAGTAATTTTTCAAAGTTTGCAATGCCCATACTATCGCTAACATTTCCCTTACATTTGTAGCATACTCTTCCTCTGTTTTACTAAGAGTTCGGGAAACCATTGCAATGGGACGACCTTGCTGTGCTAGTACGGCGCCAATTGCTTTAGAAGAAGCGTCTCTTGTTAATTCAAAAGGTTTAAAATAGTCCGGATATAGAAGCAAAACGTCTTAAGCTAAAATATTTTTAATTTTATTAAAAGCCTCAACAAGCAAATAAATCGGTACATTTTTTGATTGTTTAGAGCTGATATCGCCATTATCTCTCAGAAATTTGGTTAAGGGTTTCGTTATTAATGCGTAATCTTTAATAAACCTTCGATAATACCCAGATAGTCCCAGGAATGACCTTAGACCTCGCAGAAATTTTGGAGTTTCAAAGTTTACAATATCCCTTACTTTCCCAGGACAAGTTTTAATACCGTCACAGGATACCCTAAAACCTAAATATTCTACGTCTTGTTTAAAGAATTTACATTTTTCTGAAGCAACCCGCATATTGGCTTCGCAGAGCTTGGATAATATTTTGCGATGTCTCGTAAATGTTGTTCGTTCTTAGAGAAAATTATAACATCGTCCATGTAGACATGGCAACATTTACCAATTTCTGATCGCAGCACATCATCTATGGCTCGTTGAAATATGCTTGGCGCATTTTTCAGACCGAATGGCAGTCTGCAAAATTCGTATTTTCCATTATTTACAGAGAAAGCTGTTTTTTCCTTGTCTTTTTCATCCAGTAGGATTTGATGGAAGCCTGCCTTCCAGTCTATTGTGGTGTAAAATTTTCCCTGAACTAAATTTGATAAAATCATTGAAATTTCCGGAATTGGATAGCAATCCGCAGTTGTTTTTTCATTCCACTTTCTGTAGTCAAAAACTAACCGATATTTCAGGGTGCCGTCATCGTTTGAAACTTTTTTCCTACGACGAGTATGGGAGTGTTGTAGGGTGATCGCGACGGTCTAATAATTCCCTCATCTAACATTCTCTTTACTTCTTTACTAACAAATGGAATTGCTGCCATATTGTAAGGTCTTGGTTTACTATAAATCGGTTCTGAGTTATTTGATTTAATATATGCTTTTATTTGTGTGGCGTATGGAAGTTTTTGCTTTTCGTTTGCGAATACCTCTATATTTTTGTTGAATTATTCTTGAAATTCACTTTGGAATTTTTTTGGAACCGATTCGTCATTGATTTGAATATTACTTACATCTTTGCATGTGATGAATTTTAAAGGTTCAATGCCCGAGTTATGAATAAGTATTGCTTTGTTTGTATCAATTCTAGCTTAATTTGTTTTTAGAAAATCATAACCTACTATTGCGTCAAAAGTTTTGAGTTGAGGGAGTAAAAAAAAATTAGTGAAATTTTATTTTCCCGTTCAGAGTTTTTGCTATGAAAGTTTTATCATTCGCTATGATATTCCTCAAGTGTGGCAAATTTTTTATGTAGTTCTTGGTTTACCGGTGTCAATTAAAATTCTTAATGTAGCATTTTCGTTAAGTCTCTTTTCCACATAAGGCAGCGCAGAACTTACTCTAAAAAATTTATCTCATCTACATAGTCGGTTAAGTTGCTTTCACACTCGTAATTATACTCTTCATCAACGTCTTCAACTGGGTCGGAATCCTGCTGCTGATATAAATCAATGTGATTGACTCGCTGTTGTTTGTTTGGGTTTGCCTTGTCGGACTCATGAGGTCTTTTGAAGTTATCTTGGTTTTGAACCAGATTGCTTGGATTTGGTTGCCAATAGAACGGTGCGCAAGTTTTATGTCTAGCATTATAGCGATATTTAGACGATGATGGGTCTACTTCCATAGCTATTGGTTTTTGTAATATTTTGTCGTTGTCTTTTGCATAGTCATTTCCCACTCTCTTAAAATGTGGACTATTCCGTGACGTAAACAGATTTGCTTAGAAAAGACTAGCTTTTTTTTATGAATTACGGAAGTTTGCCTCTTTTGACCTGCATTTCCTGACGTGATAGAACATTTTTGTGAACGCCATCTTGTTCAGCGTTAAAGTTAAGTATGGTTTATGTAGGGTTACCAGATTATCTTGAGTAAAAAAGAGTACAAGTTGCAGGGAGTCACAAAATTTGGAAAAAATTTCTTCAAAAAATACCAAACTTTGTTCAAATTTTTAATAAAAAATGTTTTAGTACAAATAACTAACTAACAAAATACAATATGCACACAGTTTTTTTTTTGATCTGAAATACTAAAAAAATGTATTTAAAATTTTGTAAAACTCACCAGATACCCACGTATACGTGTACTAATTAGGTTTCTTTAGGCGTTAATGAATTGAAATGTGAAACTCCAAAGAGTCTAGGTGAGAAAGAAAGTACACGGATAAAAGTAAAAACACAACATTTTAGACACTGGGTGCTAATGTCCGATCCTTCCCCAAGAAATCGAAAAATTTAGCTATATATTTGGATTGTTTTTGATAAAGACATTCAAAATTGTTTTCAATTTTTCATTTAAAAAAGTAATAGGTTTCATACTAAATTTTTTGTTTTAATCGTAGCATTGAAGAATTTTTGTAACTTTTTGAATGCAATGTGACGAAAGATGCTTCAAACTAACAAACATTATATTTGAAGGTTTTTATTTTAATTCTGACGAATAATAAAAATTGGTAACCTTACTGAGCCGATGCATTCAGCTGTTATATGATAAAGTCCCAGAAATAAGAAAAAGAGTACTTAATAGTACTTTCGGGAAAAAAGTGAGAGTAAAAAAGAGGAGGGCCTAAAAAAGAGTACTGTACTCTTTAAAAGAGTACGTCTGGTAACCCTAGGTTTATGGAGCAAAATCTTGTTGGGTTGTGTAATTGTTTTCTCCTATTTTTGATAACTCGGTTTGTTATAATATGACACTTCGAGATTTTTTTAAAAAATAAAAAAGTATTTAAAATGAAGCACTAAATTTATGCAATTTCACAAAAAATGTTTTAAAAAATGTTAAGATGTTTTTTTTTGTTAAATAATATAACACTTTTTCACAATTTTCTTTTAATTAACAAAATATTTTCTTTTATTATTTTTGATATCGCTTTAATTGCTTTTTGATATCGGTTCCGGTTCGCTAATTTTAAAATATTTCGGTTTCAATTCCAGTTCCGGTTTTCAGATTTCAAAAATTTCGGTTTCTGTTCCGGTTTTGGTTCCATAATCTTAAAAAAAGTGAAAAATAGATAAGTATAAACTTATTTCTTGTTTATCGTATTTCCTCCCAAAATCCCTCAGACCAAAATTATTTTTCAACCAAAATCAAGCAAGCAAAAATAGTTTTATAATTAATTTTGAAATATGTAAGGGAATGTCGTGGTTGGGGCAGGTTTCGTATAGACCGATTTGAAGCTGCAGTCAACTTCGCCATATAAAGCTTTTTGATATCGTGATCGAGAAAAAAAGTTACAGCATAATAACTAAAGACTTTTTTGACGAAAAAAAAATGTTCATATAAGTTGGGACACTTTCAAAAGTCCGCAAAATAAGCTAAATATCAAGTAAAACTGCATGTTATTATTAAGATTAAACCCAAATATGACCATTGACCAGCAATTGGTTATAAATATAATCGAAGACATAGGCCCTGGCTAAGAGCTGTTGACCACCAGTTGGTCTAAAATGTAGTCGAAGACATTTTTAGGTCCTGGTCAAAAACCGTTGACCACCAGTTCGTCAAAAATGTGAATAAGACAAATAACAAGAAAAAAAAGCATGGTATTATTAAAATTATAATGTTTATTGATGTTATCATGCCCAGTTTTTGCATATTGAAAGTATTATCGAAGGTGTGTTCGAAAATACCGTTTTATATGTCCAGTTGGGGCTCATAAATAGGTTAAGTATAAAATAAGAACAAATTACAGTAAAGAAAGTGGTGCCCCAACTTATACGACATTAGTGTCCCAACCTTTAAGTCGATATCACAATGCCGCTTTAGGTCGGTCTCGCTTTGATCGAGTTTTGCCCCGCTTCACTTCGACTTTACGACATTTAGCTGTCAAACGCGCGAGCTGTAATTTTCAAATCAAAATATAGCTTCGATAAAAAAAAACGTTTATTCGGTTTTGGCCATTATTGAATCTTTTCGCTACTTTAATATACAATATGGATACCGAAGAGATGGAGGATTTGGCCGATTTGGCACTTATTGCAGCCATAGGATATGCTGGGTACGAAGCTTACCAGCAGAACCATCGAAAAACTGAACGAAATTTCTGGGTACGTGAGCTCAATCTAACTCGAGATGAAAATGGATTTTACGCCCTAAATTACAAGAAGATGCAAGAGATCGATCCGGAGCACTTCTTTAAAATCACGCGTTTGAAGCCACAAACATTCGAATTGCTTCGGGCAATGATTGAACCAGCTTTGGAAAAATACTCTTGGAGGAAACCAATTTCTCCAAGTTGTCGCTTGTTCTTGGTTCTGTTGTAAGTGTACACATATATACATTCCTAGACTCTGAAATTTTTGTTCATTTCTGGACTTGTTTCAAGATATCTTTCGCAAGGAGTTCCCAGACAATTTCTGGCCTGGATGTTCCGTATGGGGTACTCAACGGTAGGCAACATAATTTTCGAAACCTGCGATATTCTTTGGTCTGCGTTGATGCCACTGTACTTGTCTCCACTATCGGAAGAAAATTGGAAGCAAAACGCATTGGAGTTTCAACAACTGTGGAATTTGCCAAACTGCGTTGCAGCAATAGATGGCAAACACGTGAACATTCCTCCTAGAGCTGGCTCAGAATATTATAACTATAAAGGTCATCATTCAATTGTACTACTTGCTGCATGTGATGCCAATTACTGCTTCACTGCTGTAGATATTGGCGCGTATGGAAGCCAAAGTGATGGTGGTATTTTCGCTGAGTCATCGTTCGGGAAAAAACTTCTCACAGGAGAGCTGAATTTACCACCACCAACATTGCTGCCAAACTCCAATGTTAATTGCAACTATTACTTAGTTGGAGATGCAGCAGTTCCGCTGAAACCCTTTCTGATGAGGCCCTTTCCGGGTAGACTTCTGGATGAACAAAAGTTATACTTCAATAAGCGTTTATCACGTGCTCGACGAGTGATTGAGAATGCTTTTGGCATCCTAATAGCGAGATGGCGCATTCTTCACAACACTTTAAATATGTTGCCTCCTAATGCAGACCGAATTGTTAAAGCAACTGTTGTTTTACACAATTTTGTTAAGCTCAATGATTCTGCCTATTGCCCACAGCATTACGTGGATAGGATTGACGGGAATGATGAAATTTTACATCGAGGTATGAGGAGAAATGAAGTTGATCCACTTCCTCGAGCGAATCCCATCGGTTCAAACTTCTCTTCATGGCAAGCCTTTCAAATGAGGGATACCCTAAAAGAATATTTGTTTGCAAATACAATTTTAATCTTCCAAAATGTCTTATTTCAATATAAATGGAATCTAATGGAACGACCATAACAACAAAAGATTGTGTTTTCTATCTCTACTAGAAATATTAAACCAATTGATCTTATGGTTTTATTTATAAATTTATTTAATATTTTATTATTCAAAAGAACTTAAGCGTTCACATCTTTTAAAAACTTTTCTTGTAAGCGAATTTTACTTTGAATTGGCAAATTTTTCATTTTTTTAGCTAACATTTTCATGAACAATTCATTTTTGTCCACTTCTGGCGAGTTGAAACGAGCTGGTAACGTGTTCGACAAGTTTCCGAAAAATTCGTTGACTGGAAAATCACCGGGGCGCGGCCTCTTGCTTGCAGACCTTTGCGATGTAGCTGGAGTGCTGTGTTCGTCTTGAAAGCTAGACATCGATTCATCTGCTGGAGACACAACTTCTTCTGCTTCGTTGTTCTGCAATACCGTAGTGTAATTTCCCATTTGTCTAAAGTATATTTTTTAATTAGCAAATATTTGTAATGGTACAAAAGCCATTGTTTTCTCAAAATGGTACTCACTGCCTTGGCTTAAGTGCATTGTGCAAAAACTCCAGCGAATCGTAGTATTCCCAAACATCGACCTCCACGGAATCGCTTCCAGATGGCCGTTCCAGCTTTTTCTTTTCCCTAACGAAGCGATCCCTGAGACTTTTCCACCGTTGCTTGCACTCCTCTACAGTTTTGTTCAGCTGCTGTGCAATTTGCGTCCAAGTGGCATCGCGCTTAAAAACAATTTTGTACGAACGCGACTTCAAATTGTAAATTAATTCATGGTCCCGCACCAATGCAATTAGTTGTTCTTCAAACGAACTCATTTTATTTTTATTTGGAAAACAAAAAACAAAAAACTTCTGTCAAACGCACGACTGAGTAGAATTTAGCTCTACTCGGGCGTTGTAGAAGAGTTTACGATATTGTCAGAAAAATACGATCAAACGCTTGAGGTTACATTTTGTTTTGTTGCATATGCTTTCGTTTATTTCACTTTTTCTGTCAAAGCGAGACCGACCTAAAGCGGTAAACATAAAACAATTACTTTAATACTTCGCTATATTTCCATTACTCTTTGACGTAATAAAAATACACTGAATAGACGACACGTTATATGCAATTACATTAAAAGATGTATTTAAATTTGGCATATTATGATGATGCAAAAATTATCAAAAAGATAGTTTTTGTGAAACAATTTTCGCCTTGCTTGGTATACACATATTCAGTAGGAGTTCTTCGTTCTAATTCACATGGAACGTTAGCTTATAAACAATAATATCTAGAGACCGACCGAAATCGCTTTTTTTAATTTCGGCCAAAACCGAAATGGCCGAAATTTTTTTTTTTTCAGCCGAAACCGAAATAGCCGAATTTTCATTTTTTTTTTTTGGCCGAAACCGAAGCTGAAACCGAAAAAATAAAAGAAACAATTGTGAGTTTTAATGTAATAAAGTGGTACATAATTAAGCTTATCAGTAGGCTGAAATCGATGGCGCATATTCATAGTCAAATTTAGTAGCTGCTAAACTTTAGAACCAGCTTAGTAGCTGCCAGTTCAGTGTATTATCTGTCAACTTAGTAGATTACTAAAGTTAAGTTGGAGCTTAATTTGACTATGAATATGGGCCGATCATTTTAAGTTCAGATCATGAATTAGATGAATTTAGAAGCAAACTATCAAATGCGTGGAAATCAAGAGTAGTAGAAATTACTGTCAGGGTAGTAGATTTCAAGAGATATGAGTTTATGCGTAGAGTACTAGAAATTCTACGAGTTGTAGAAATTTCTGTCGGGGAAGCAGATTTGTAGAAAGAATAGTACTTTTGCATTGTATGAAACTCACATAATATTTTGAGGAGTAGATTTCTTACCAAAGTAGTAGGAAATATCTTGAGGGAATTAGAAAAATCTGCTACCGTAGTAGAGGAGTAGAAATTTATAAATCATTGCGAGAGTATTAGATCTACTCCGATAGGACATGTCTTCTTTGTCGCTTCTGATTCTTCGAAACTATGATCAATGCTTAAATTTGTGTTAGATATCGCTTTAATCCACTTGGTTGTTCCTTATGTATTTTGATACGCTAAATCCGAAAAAAAACTTTAAATTTTCCAGCACGCACCATTTTTCTGCAAACGCCACAAAAGTTGCATTTTTGGTGCTGTAAAAATTTCATTATAATTATTTTCGTATCCAGCATGGCAAAATACATAAGAATTTGTCTATAAAGTATATTTAACACACAAAACGTTCAGTTTTGTCGATCAGTGTAATCTTTGTTATTTATTTGTTACTTTTTCTATCAAACCGAAATTTTCGGCGAAAAATAACTTCGTCAGTTAAAACTAGAGACCGACCGAAATTCGGTTTCGGTTTCGGTTTGTCGGCTTTTCGGCCAAAAAAAGCTGTTTCGGCCGTGTTTCGGATTCGGCCGAAAAATAAAATATCGCTTTCGGCTAAATTTCGTTTTCGGCCGAAATTTCGATATTTCCGCCGAAAATTTCGGTTTGATACGAAAAATGTAACATAAATAACAAAGATTACACTGATCGACAAAACTGAACAATTTGTGTGTTAAATATAAATATACTTGATAGACAAATTCTTATGCATTTTGGCACGCTGAATACGAAAATAAAAGTGAAATTTTTACAGTACCAAAAATTCAATTTTTGTGCCATTTTCATTATTATTTTTGGATTAGGCGTGGCAAAATACATAAGTGGATAAAAGCAGTATGTAACACAAATTTAAGTATTGATCATAGTTTCGAAGAATCAGAAGCGACAAAGAAGACAAATCCCCAATTTGTATTGAAAAAAGAAAAATAAAAAACTTTGAAACTTATTTTCTTGAAAGAATTTGTATGATACATACAGCCTTCATCCATTCACCGCTTCACAGCGTTTTCACTCTTCTCCTATCGGAGCAGATCTACTGCTCTCGCGATGATTTTTAAATTTCTACTCCTCTACTACTATTGTAAGAAATCTTCTCCTCAAAATATTATGTGAGTTTCATACAATGCTACTACTCTTTCTACAAATCTACTACCATAACAGAAATTTTTACTACTATTGTAGAATCTCTAATACTCTACGCAGAAACCCTAATCTACTACCCTCTCTTGAAATCTACTGCCCTAAAATCGAATATCTACAACTCTCGCCGATTTTGATTTCCACGCATTTGATAGTTTGCTTCTAAATTCATCTAATTCATGATCTGAACTTAAAATGATTGATTTCAGCCTACTGATACGCTTAATTATGTACAACTTTATTACATTTAAATTCACAATTTTTTCTTTTATTTTTTCGGTTTCGGCTTCGGTTTCGGCCAAAACTAAAAAAATAAAAATTCGGCCATTTCGGTTTCGGCCGAAAAAAAAATAAAAAATTTCGGCCATTTCGGTTTCGGCCGAAATTAAAAAAAGCGATTTCGGTCGGTCTCTAGTTAAAACATTGGTGTCGCCAGTACGAAAATTTGCAGAAATTCAGCTGTCCCATCTTATACGGCGTCCCAGAGCTGTGCTGTATCGATTACTTCTGTAATCAATTACTTTGTAATCGTACTCAAAATTATACGAGTACTCAAAATTATATTTTGAGTACGATTACTGTAATCGTACTCAAAAATTAATTGTAATCGTACACGCACAGCTCTGCGGCGTCCCAACTTAAACGACATTCTCTTATGTACAATAGAGTGGTTCTTATTTTTTGATTTTTCGAAATTTGTATTTATTGGTCCTACAAGGATCGAAAAAAGTTCGTAAACTACGATCTTTGTAAAAAGTTCGATCAATTATTGGTATATGTGTGTTATAATGCAAATCAGACGAAAAAATTTGATTTTGCTGCATGTAATATCTCTGTTAAAATTTGTGGTAAATTGAATGGGTTTGCTTAGAAAAAGACGAAAATAAACAAGATAGGAATAATGGAATTCGTGTAGAATACATAAATTTTACTTTTTGCATAATTTTTTTAACATTTTAATGAGCATTATTGTCATGCTTTCCATAAAAATTTTAATATTATTTTGTATTTTTGGCTTATAAAATTAGGAATTAGAAGCGAAATAATTAAAAGGTTTCGGTTTCGGTTCCAAAATAAAAAAAAATGTCGGCTTCGGTTTCGGTTTTCAATTTTTCATATCGGTTTCGGTTACGGTTTCATAAAATATAACGGTTCCAGTTTCGGTTCCGGAACCGATTCTTGGCGGTCCTGCGTAGAATATCATATCGTTCTGATGTTGGGAAGAGGAATGATGAAGCATTTGTAATTCGTTCCCTCCAATACCTCATAGGATTGGTTGTGTGAGATTTTGAGTGATTGTAGAGTAGAGATGCCTGATCGGTTCCGAAAGTGGCTCAAAAAAATGCTAATACACCCAAAACTCTTAAGTTTGAAATTTCAGCGATCCGATAGCGGCAACCCGGCCAAAACAAACTAACACATGTATGAAAAAAAAACAATTTTTAATTTTGTTTTTAATCCAGAAAAATACAAGAAAAAAACCATACTTGTCTCCCTGAAATTAATTAAAAAAACATTTTCGCAAAAATTTAAAAAACTAGAGAGTGGACTATCTTCGGCTATACCGAAGCTGAAATACCCCCACACAGTAGGAAGAAGTACCTCGAACATAAAATGTTTTCTCAAGACCCTATTTTGAGCCAATTATAGGTGGTTTTGGAGCCCGGACCATGTCCAAAATCCATTTCTAAAAATTTCCAATCAAATCCACAAAAAAAAAAAAAATTGGTCTCAAGACCCCATTTAGGCCCTTACATATGTGGCTTCGGAACCTCGGACCATGTCAAAAATACGTTTCTAAACATTTCCAATCGAATACAACCAAAAAAAGACTTGAAAAATGTTTACCTTTTTTTTCGGTGTATGGGAGCCACGCCCAGTTTTTATCCGATTTGGCTGATTCTCGAACTTGATCTCAGTATTCAAGAGAAAAACATGTACCCAAAGTTTCAAGTCGATATCTCCAAAACTGCGACCGCTATCGTGCGGACGGACAGACGGACAGACAGACGGACATCGCTAAATTGACTCCGGCGATGATGCTGATCAAGAATATATATACTTTTCCATACCGGACACGCCTCCTTAAGGGCGTTACAAACGTTGTGACAAAGTGAGTATACCCTGCCACAGTGAGTGTGGGGGTATAAAAATCAATAATAAAAATGCATTTTATAATAAGAAAAATACAAGAAAAACCCACTAATTATTGTTTTTCCCTATAAATATTTCCTAAAAATTCTGTTTAATAAAAAGCATTTGAAGTATATTGCCACATTATAACTTTTTGTGATCATCTGGTAGCACTGTTCCATCAGATGTCACTGACTGCCATCGCTTTCATCCCCAGAGAAAAAACAGCTGATGGATATTGCGATGGTCGACAGTAGACATCTGCACAAATGTACTTACTTCTATTTCAGAAAACTGTACACTATTTCAATGTCAAAAATTTACTTTATTTATTTAATCACAAGCACGGTCGGTAGAATACTCTCTCATGAAAAATAATGACTTGACAACATTTGTTTTGTTCACATCAACACAAGTACTGTACTCGTTTTCTCCAAAACATCGAGTTCTTAAAACGATCAAAACAATGACAACACAAAATACACCAATTACACCAAGTACTTGATGTCAACTCGGACAAAACTAATTAAAATTTGAAAGACGGCAGCACTTTTCATTAACTCGAACTTTTTTTGGGTAATCATGTCAGGTGGGATTCGGCCAGCTTCTGAGTGCGTCCTTGTACTTTTTTTTGGGTGAATCACGTCAGTTGGGATTCGGCCAGCTTTTGAGTGCGTCCTTGGAACTTTTTTGGGTAAACCACGTCACTTGGGAGTTGGTATAACCTTAAGTGACGTTATTCAATAATAAAAGTTACAATAAAGTTCCAAGGACGCACTCAGAAGCTGGCCGAATCCCAACTGACGTGATTCACCCAAAATAAGTCCAAGGACGCATTTAGAAGCTGGCCGAATCCCAACTGACATGATTCACCCAAAAAAAGTCCAAGGACGCACTCAGAAGCTCGCCGAATCCCAACTGACATGATTCAACCAAAAAAAGTCCAGGGACGCATTTAGAAGCTGGCCGAATCCCAACTGACATGATTCACCCAAAAAAAGTCCAAGGATGCACTCAGAAGCTCGCCGAATCCCAACTGACATGATTCAACCAAAAAAAGTCCAGGGACGCATTTAGAAGCTGGCCGAATCCCAACTGACATGATTCACCCAAAAAAAGTCCAAGGATGCACTAAGAAGCTCGCCGAATCCCAACTGACATGATTCAACCAAAAAAAGTCCAAGGACGCACTCAGAAGCTCGCCGAATCCCACCTGACGTGATTCACCCAAAAAAAGTCCAAGGACGCACTCAGAAGCTGGCCGAAACCCACCTGACATGATTCACCCAAAAAAATGTCCAAGGACGCATTTAGAAGCTGGCGGAATCCCACCTGGCATGAATCTTCCAGAAATTGTCCTATTTATTGAAAAATGCTTGGAGTACTCACTGTCAAGCACACTATATTTTAGTGTACTTGTTTCTATTGCACACTGATTTTGTGAGTATACTGCAGTAATGTTTTGTGAGAATTATTTGAAAATGAAATGAATGTCTTGAACAGCGTTTCAAGCACATTCATGCAGATGTCTAGTCGACAGTGATGCCACCAGATGAGCAAAATACGTTATAACCCAGCAAACATTTAGGTTTGATATCGACTCGAGAACGACTCGGTATCAAATGTTTTCTCTAATGTCGAACGTTTGAAACCGAGTCGATACCGATTCGAGAATCATAGTTTTCTCAATAAAAAGGGGTGTTAGTTCTAGAAAAGGGTTAGTTCTCGAGTCGGTTTCAAACGTTAGTTTTACATTCGGTAAAAGGGTTAGCTTTCGAGTCCGTTTGAAACATTAATTCTCAAATCGACTTCAAATAAACACAGTAAAACGTGAATGTATTAATTTTAAAATTGTATTTTTGTTTTTATTGCATATTTGATAAGTAGAGATCATTTTTTTAAACTAAACAAAATAAAAACGTACAGATTACGACTTGGTTTCAAACATTAGAGAAACAAATTTTATGTCAGCGTGAAAAAATACATAAGAAAAAGTTCTAGTTTCTCATTTAATAAAATGAATTTCCATTAGAAGGAAAATTCAGTAATATTAAAAGGGCAACAATTGACAAATTTTTAGTATTTTCTGCGTTTGAGCTCTTGTATCTTAAAAACCACAAAAGATACAGAAAAGTTATGTTCGACAAAGTTGTAGGGCTGACAATTTTCTTTAAAATCTAATAAAATTTTTAAAATCAATGTATCCATTTTTAGGTTACTGTATGAAAACCACAAAAAGGTAATTTTTGACGTTTGCGGAAAAATGGTGCGTGCTGGACAAATTTCATGGTTATTTTCGAATTCAGCGTGGCAAAATACATAAGAAGTTTTATCATTTAACAAAAATACTGTCGGCCAGTGTTTATTTTTTTTAAATTTTTACGAAAATGTTTTTAAATTAATTTCATTAATTTCGCAAAAATTACCAGAGCCCCTTGGTTTATAAGAAATGCAAACATCCACAATGATTTGAATATCCCTGCAGTAAAAGACGAAATTCCGAAACTTACCTCGAAGTACAAGCAGAAGCTTATGTTTCATCCAAACATTCTAGCTAGAAATTTACTGAGACCTCTGAATCCCTCACGTCTTAAACGAAGCTAATATATATCTCATATATTAGATACGCTAACTCCACATTGCCTAAATCAATGGATGTAGGGCAATTTTTACATCTCATAGCATAGTTTAAGCCGAATTTTTCTTTTTTTTTAGAATTAAGTAGAATTATTGAATAATCATTGTTAGACCTAAGTTAATATTGGGTGATTCAAATGAATAAATGTACATTATAAAAAAAAAAAAAAAAATTAATTTCGCCAAAGATGGTTTATTATGGTTTTTTCTCGTATTTTTTCTGGATTTAAATCGAACTTCAAATTTGTTCGATGTCTGGTCCGATGTCTGGAAATTAGGCAGGGTCATCGCATTATTAAAGCCGGGTAAATGCTCAGACCAAGGTAAACCATACCGACCGATCTCACTGTTGTCACCGGTAGTGAAGACGCTTGAGGCGCTATTGCTGCCGGTGCTCAGTGAGCATCTGGTGTTGGCTGAGCATCAGCACGGGATGAACCAATGCAAACCGTGTGACAGGACGATAATGGTGGCGCTGGACCTATCCAAGGCCTTCGATACGGTGTGTCATGGCACACTCCTGAAGGACTTGTATGAGACCCACGCTTCCGAACTCCGTGAAACGCTGGTTGGCTTGCTATATGTGTGGATTTCGGCAATGTGAGGTCGAAACACAGGCGAGTCAAACCGGGTGTTCCGCAGGAGGGTGTCCTGTCACCTTTACTGTTCAATTACTACGTGGCACAGATGCCGTTGTCACCGGGTGATGTTACCCTCGTAACCTATGCAGACGACTGCACGGTCCTGGTTACGGGGAAAAACTTGACCTCGCTCACGAATAAGGTCAACGATTACCTGGTGGGAATCACCCGATTTTTCGAGGGTAGAAACGTTCAATTATCGGTTGAGAAATCAACGGCGACTCTCTTTACCCCATGGACGAAAAAAGTGAACCACCCGCTTGAGGTGGTTGTCGACCTGGGGGTCACTTTCGATAACCTTTTCACTTTCTCTACTTGCGTAATAACCTGCGTAGGAGGAACAATGTGTTGAAGGGGCTGACGGGTAGCACATAGGGTAAGGATAAAGAGACCCTGCTAACCACGTACAAGGATATAGGGAGATCGGTCATGAGCTACGCTGCGCCGATTTGGACCCCGATTGTAAGCGACAACCGGTGGCGGCGTCTGCAGGAGTGCCAAAATGCTGCTCTTCGTACCTCGAAAGGTTGTCATCTCATGTCGGATGAGGACCACCTGCACGAGGAGACGATGATGAAGGTGAGGGAACACAACGTCATGTTGTCAAAACAGTTCCTCCTGGCTTGCCACCAGGAATTCCACCCGAATAACGCATTACTTGGTGCCCCTGCGACGTCCCGTAATAAAAGGGGAGGACTGGCTGACTACTGCGAGGAAATCAGCCGGTTTACGAATTGCACCCCCTTTGACAGGGCCGCTTACATATCGGGGCTCAAAGCGCTGCACGTCGAGGCGGTAGAGGCAGCTTTGGCTAGCTACCAGCCAAATGTTGTCCTGAATGGAAGACAATGTCATGACAATTTTCCAAATTAATATAAATTTAAAGTGGTAAAAGTTACATTACATTAAAATTCAGTGAAATGGATGTAACGGTTGTTTGATATTAGCGCCGTCCAAACAAAAACCATATGTGATGTTGAAGAAAACTAATGTGAGATGTAAGCAAGTTAGTAAATTCAAAACTTAATTTTTGTTTTCATTTTTAGTAAAATAATGCGAGAGTGCGTTCGGCTAAAACAAAACACTGTTTAAATAGTAATACTAAGCGACCCTCGATTTCATAAAGAAAATACAAAAAAGATCAGGCGAATATTAAAAATGAACTACCCAACATATATGATTAACAATTTAATAGAAGCACAAACTCACAAAATCCAATACAAAATTAACACAAACCCAATTCTTGAACAATCTGGCAACACCAAACGATTCTACAGCATCACGTACGTACCATATCTAACTGACAAACGGCTCCACACAATGATAAGGAAAGAGAATGTCACATTCTCGCTAAAATCGAACACTACACTCAATAAAATATTCACAAAAACAAAAGCAAAATACACCAATTACACCAAGTACTTGATGTCAACTCGGACAAAACTAATTAAAATTTGAAAGACGGCAGCACTTTTCATTAACTCGAACTTTTTTTGGGTAATCATGTCAGGTGGGATTCGGCCAGCTTCTGAGTGCGTCCTTGTACTTTTTTTTGGGTGAATCACGTCAGTTGGGATTCGGCCAGCTTTTGAGTGCGTCCTTGGAACTTTTTTGGGTAAACCACGTCACTTGGGAGTTGGTATAACCTTAAGTGACGTTATTCAATAATAAAAGTTACAATAAAGTTCCAAGGACGCACTCAGAAGCTGGCCGAATCCCAACTGACGTGATTCACCCAAAATAAGTCCAAGGACGCATTTAGAAGCTGGCCGAATCCCAACTGACATGATTCACCCAAAAAAAGTCCAAGGACGCACTCAGAAGCTCGCCGAATCCCAACTGACATGATTCAACCAAAAAAAGTCCAGGGACGCATTTAGAAGCTGGCCGAATCCCAACTGACATGATTCACCCAAAAAAAGTCCAAGGATGCACTCAGAAGCTCGCCGAATCCCAACTGACATGATTCAACCAAAAAAAGTCCAGGGACGCATTTAGAAGCTGGCCGAATCCCAACTGACATGATTCACCCAAAAAAAGTCCAAGGATGCACTAAGAAGCTCGCCGAATCCCAACTGACATGATTCAACCAAAAAAAGTCCAAGGACGCACTCAGAAGCTCGCCGAATCCCACCTGACGTGATTCACCCAAAAAAAGTCCAAGGACGCACTCAGAAGCTGGCCGAAACCCACCTGACATGATTCACCCAAAAAAATGTCCAAGGACGCATTTAGAAGCTGGCGGAATCCCACCTGGCATGAATCTTCCAGAAATTGTCCTATTTATTGAAAAATGCTTGGAGTACTCACTGTCAAGCACACTATATTTTAGTGTACTTGTTTCTATTGCACACTGATTTTGTGAGTATACTGCAGTAATGTTTTGTGAGAATTATTTGAAAATGAAATGAATGTCTTGAACAGCGTTTCAAGCACATTCATGCAGATGTCTAGTCGACAGTGATGCCACCAGATGAGCAAAATACGTTATAACCCAGCAAACATTTAGGTTTGATATCGACTCGAGAACGACTCGGTATCAAATGTTTTCTCTAATGTCGAACGTTTGAAACCGAGTCGATACCGATTCGAGAATCATAGTTTTCTCAATAAAAAGGGGTGTTAGTTCTAGAAAAGGGTTAGTTCTCGAGTCGGTTTCAAACGTTAGTTTTACATTCGGTAAAAGGGTTAGCTTTCGAGTCCGTTTGAAACATTAATTCTCAAATCGACTTCAAATAAACACAGTAAAACGTGAATGTATTAATTTTAAAATTGTATTTTTGTTTTTATTGCATATTTGATAAGTAGAGATCATTTTTTTAAACTAAACAAAATAAAAACGTACAGATTACGACTTGGTTTCAAACATTAGAGAAACAAATTTTATGTCAGCGTGAAAAAATACATAAGAAAAAGTTCTAGTTTCTCATTTAATAAAATGAATTTCCATTAGAAGGAAAATTCAGTAATATTAAAAGGGCAACAATTGACAAATTTTTAGTATTTTCTGCGTTTGAGCTCTTGTATCTTAAAAACCACAAAAGATACAGAAAAGTTATGTTCGACAAAGTTGTAGGGCTGACAATTTTCTTTAAAATCTAATAAAATTTTTAAAATCAATGTATCCATTTTTAGGTTACTGTATGAAAACCACAAAAAGGTAATTTTTGACGTTTGCGGAAAAATGGTGCGTGCTGGACAAATTTCATGGTTATTTTCGAATTCAGCGTGGCAAAATACATAAGAAGTTTTATCATTTAACAAAAATACTGTCGGCCAGTGTTTATTTTTTTTAAATTTTTACGAAAATGTTTTTAAATTAATTTCATTAATTTCGCAAAAATTACCAGAGCCCCTTGGTTTATAAGAAATGCAAACATCCACAATGATTTGAATATCCCTGCAGTAAAAGACGAAATTCCGAAACTTACCTCGAAGTACAAGCAGAAGCTTATGTTTCATCCAAACATTCTAGCTAGAAATTTACTGAGACCTCTGAATCCCTCACGTCTTAAACGAAGCTAATATATATCTCATATATTAGATACGCTAACTCCACATTGCCTAAATCAATGGATGTAGGGCAATTTTTACATCTCATAGCATAGTTTAAGCCGAATTTTTCTTTTTTTTTAGAATTAAGTAGAATTATTGAATAATCATTGTTAGACCTAAGTTAATATTGGGTGATTCAAATGAATAAATGTACATTATAAAAAAAAAAAAAAAAATTAATTTCGCCAAAGATGGTTTATTATGGTTTTTTCTCGTATTTTTTCTGGATTTAAATCGAACTTCAAATTTGTTCGATGTCTGGTCCGATGTCTGGAAATTAGGCAGGGTCATCGCATTATTAAAGCCGGGTAAATGCTCAGACCAAGGTAAACCATACCGACCGATCTCACTGTTGTCACCGGTAGTGAAGACGCTTGAGGCGCTATTGCTGCCGGTGCTCAGTGAGCATCTGGTGTTGGCTGAGCATCAGCACGGGATGAACCAATGCAAACCGTGTGACAGGACGATAATGGTGGCGCTGGACCTATCCAAGGCCTTCGATACGGTGTGTCATGGCACACTCCTGAAGGACTTGTATGAGACCCACGCTTCCGAACTCCGTGAAACGCTGGTTGGCTTGCTATATGTGTGGATTTCGGCAATGTGAGGTCGAAACACAGGCGAGTCAAACCGGGTGTTCCGCAGGAGGGTGTCCTGTCACCTTTACTGTTCAATTACTACGTGGCACAGATGCCGTTGTCACCGGGTGATGTTACCCTCGTAACCTATGCAGACGACTGCACGGTCCTGGTTACGGGGAAAAACTTGACCTCGCTCACGAATAAGGTCAACGATTACCTGGTGGGAATCACCCGATTTTTCGAGGGTAGAAACGTTCAATTATCGGTTGAGAAATCAACGGCGACTCTCTTTACCCCATGGACGAAAAAAGTGAACCACCCGCTTGAGGTGGTTGTCGACCTGGGGGTCACTTTCGATAACCTTTTCACTTTCTCTACTTGCGTAATAACCTGCGTAGGAGGAACAATGTGTTGAAGGGGCTGACGGGTAGCACATAGGGTAAGGATAAAGAGACCCTGCTAACCACGTACAAGGATATAGGGAGATCGGTCATGAGCTACGCTGCGCCGATTTGGACCCCGATTGTAAGCGACAACCGGTGGCGGCGTCTGCAGGAGTGCCAAAATGCTGCTCTTCGTACCTCGAAAGGTTGTCATCTCATGTCGGATGAGGACCACCTGCACGAGGAGACGATGATGAAGGTGAGGGAACACAACGTCATGTTGTCAAAACAGTTCCTCCTGGCTTGCCACCAGGAATTCCACCCGAATAACGCATTACTTGGTGCCCCTGCGACGTCCCGTAATAAAAGGGGAGGACTGGCTGACTACCGCGAGGAAATCAGCCGGTTTACGAATTGCACCCCCTTTGACAGGGCCGCTTACATATCGGGGCTCAAAGCGCTGCACGTCGAGGCGGTAGAGGCAGCTTTGGCTAGCTACCAGCCAAATGTTGTCCTGAATGGAAGACAATGTCATGACAATTTTCCAAATTAATATAAATTTAAAGTGGTAAAAGTTACATTACATTAAAATTCAGTGAAATGGATGTAACGGTTGTTTGATATTAGCGCCGTCCAAACAAAAACCATATGTGATGTTGAAGAAAACTAATGTGAGATGTAAGCAAGTTAGTAAATTCAAAACTTAATTTTTGTTTTCATTTTTAGTAAAATAATGCGAGAGTGCGTTCGGCTAAAACAAAACACTGTTTAAATAGTAATACTAAGCGACCCTCGATTTCATAAAGAAAATACAAAAAAGATCAGGCGAATATTAAAAATGAACTACCCAACATATATGATTAACAATTTAATAGAAGCACAAACTCACAAAATCCAATACAAAATTAACACAAACCCAATTCTTGAACAATCTGGCAACACCAAACGATTCTACAGCATCACGTACGTACCATATCTAACTGACAAACGGCTCCACACAATGATAAGGAAAGAGAATGTCACATTCTCGCTAAAATCGAACACTACACTCAATAAAATATTCACAAAAACAAAAGCACCGATAAAAACACAAGAACAACACAACGTAGTCTACGAAATAGCATGCAATGGGAACGGAGAAGAGAAATGCGATCAAATTTATATTGGAACAACAAAGAGACAACTTGGAGTCAGACTAGCAGAGCACGAAGCAGACACAAAGAGAGGGAAAACGGCAACAGCATTAGGACCACACATATCGGAAAGCGGACATCAGATGGACTTCGATGGAGCTCGCATATTGAATATCGAGAAGAGAGAAAGAAGGAGATACACACTAGAAAGCTTAAGAATACAGGAGAAATGGACAAACACAATGCACTTTAAAGAAGACATAGATAACATTAAACTATCGTACGCAGTGGTGATCGATGGCAACCAAAAATAGTGACCAAATACAATACATTTTTAGTGATGTAAATTAATGTAAGTGCAATATTAATAAGTGTAAACAAGTGTAATTGAGTTATTGTTCTTATTTGTTTATATAAAGTATTATTGTTCTTTTAGATTTAATAAAGAAACAACCCTGAAGAAGATGCCAATAAAGCCAAAAAAAAACAAGGCTACTGAGTAATTAGTTTCAGGTTTTTTAAACCATTTTTGTAAATTATTTACAAAATAAAATTTACCTAAATGCTTAAATTCCTTTCCAAAAATATTAGCACGTTGACTCTTAGCAGTAGTCAACGTGCTAAGAGGCTTTCGCAAAGCGCGTCATCATAACCCAAATGTCCTGGGTCAAAATCTCGTCAGACCAAGTAAGTAAACAAAAATTTATATGAACTCTTTATTTCGGAAATATGTATAATATAAAATAACCATCAGCAAAAAAAAACTTGAAATATCAATTCTCATTTAAAATAAATAAAAAGAAGAAATGGAAATTTAATAAAAATAAACTAAAAAAGGAAATTCTAAAAAACACTAAAATATAAATTTTTGTAGTGTTCGCTTCACTAATTTTTAAAGTATTCACTTTAAAATTCAAAGTGTTTACTTTGATAGAAAACAATTCAAAGTGTAAACTTTGGAATTAAACATTTTTCGATACAGCACGGAATCATACATGTAAACTTTTAAATTTAAAGTGCCTTGTACTGGGTTTAAAGTGATTTTAAAGTTTTTGTTTTCTGAGTATACTAAATTATCTTGTAGGCATATTTTGTGTTGTATTGGAGGTGCCACGCCCCTTTGTCCAATCCCAATCTCATATACCCTATGTTACATGTCGATACCTATAGAATGTATCCTTTCAAGAGAATCGGAACAGCCGATTAGCCGTGATTGAGGGACAAACAGACAGACAGACACACAATCAGTTTTATAATATATATAGGGATTGATTTTGATTAATTTTTATTAATTTTTTACAGTTGCCTACCCTCATTTCTTCTCTTAAATTTAAAAAGAGCGTGTTAGAGCTTTTACAAATTAGGGCAGCGATATGTAAATATGTACTACAAAACTTACTGATAATTATTATTCTTTTATTCAATAGCGTGCGCAGCGTTATGTACAAATACCTTGAAAAGGAGAATGAACTAAATTTCCACAAAATTTTCAATGAAATACTAGGTTTGAACATTTAAAAATATATACTTTGATGCTTGTCAATTACTCTTCTTAATTTACAGGATACATGTTGTTCAAAGATTTTTGTGAAAACGATTCCGAAGAACCGATACAACAGTTAAAATTCTACGAACAGGTAACTAAAAAGTGATACTTATACTAGCAGGGTCCGGTCCGCTTTGCTGACCCTAAATTAATTTTTTGTGCTGCATTGCCTCCAAGTAAATTAATGAAAGCAATTGGTAAAAATATTTAATGTTGCTAATTGAGCAGATGGAAGGTTCTTGGTAGAGCAACGTTAAACACGCTAGGAGAAGTCGCAACCACTGAACTTAAAAGTCTAAAAACCTTCGCAATAAAGTCCGGCACGTTCGGGCTAGATCTATACCTTGGAAGAAGGTCTACAATCCTCACGTAAAGGATAAGAGAGCTTTGTGGTATTGCTATGGAGCCATTGTGGTCTATGCGAGGCTTATAGCAGCCACCCTAACCTAACCTAACCTAATTGAACGGTTGATTGGCGGTAACAACACATTTTTTTTCGATAGCTTGCATTATGTAATGGGTCAAAGTTGTGTAAATCTGGTTTTTGTATAATATCTTGTAAACGGTGGGATGCACGTTGACAGGACTTATAACACTAAAACTGTTTAGCGGTTGAACTGATTTAGATAATCCCGTAATCTTTTCTTTGTTGGAAAGGTAATTTCTTGATCTTTCCTCCAGTTTTAAGGAATTGAAAATCAAAATAGTAGTTGTTGAGAAATCGGAATTTGAACGTTGCGCTTTTGAATTTTTTTTATAATAATTAGCAGAACTTTCTCCGGGTTTCACAAGTTTTCATCTATTTTTGGGAAAATTTTTTTTAAAAAAATATTTCAAAAGATTTAAATCAAATAATGCATTTAATAAACTCTTCTGTCAGCATTTTATATTGCTGCATTTTGGTTTGTTGCTGTTCAATAAATGCAAGTTTTAAATTATCATGGTATTAATGATCTCTTCGCCTGGGGTTCTAGGTTAGGTTAGGTTAGGGTGGCTGCTATAAGCCTCGCATAGACCACAATGGGTCCATAGCAATACCACAAAGCTCTCTTATCCTTTACGTGAAGATTGTAGACCTTCTTCCATGGTCTACATCTAGCCCGAACGTGCCGGACTTTATTGCGAAGGTTTTTAGACAGGGACCGTAACGGTTATACCATTTACCCGAAAAAGTTAAAATTTAACGGTTATTTTTTACTTTTATTTTTTTCCACAAAAAGTTACGGTTATGTTTTGTGGGATATTTTTCCCACAAAAAATAACGGTTATTATTTATTTATTTATTTATTGTGAAATATTTTACAAATAAATTTATAAAATATTATAAAGTGCAGGGCAGCTAGGCCATGTTGCACCAATAGTATTCAGGTTTCGTAAGAGATATTATGTTTAAAGAGCGAATCTTTAACAGACACAAACGAATCTTTCCTGCTACAGTCCAAAAGGGTTTCCAGTTGTTGATTCTATTTTGATAGAGGGCATTCCAGCAATACGTGTTGGACAGACATAGTTGTAGTTTGAGGATTCCCAGGCTTTCTGAGATTCTAGTTTTTGGGCTGCATAAAAACAGCAAGTAATCATTGAGTCCAAACAAGGGATTTCAAAAATAAGTGGAAGCATATGTGCTTCTTTGGCAGCAGTATCGGCTTCTCATTTCCCGGTATTCCTGAATGTCCCGGAATCCACATGATTTTGATATCGTTGTTACACAGTAGACTCTCGAAAATAAATGTATATGCATTACTTTTCTAATTCGTTAATGCTTTTAGAACGCTAAGACTGTCGGAGCATATCAATGTTTTCTTTTTATAACCCTTATATTAACTTGCTTTGGGCGGACTATATATATATATATATATCCTCAAATCTGCGGCGAGCTTTTTCAGTCACTTCCACATGAGCTAGAGAGCTGAAATTTGGAACACTGATAGAACTCCGGTGACAATTCATTCTATTAAATTTTGGGGTCCATCAGAGGCGTAGGGGGCCGTGGGGAGACTCAAACTTTCTTTTTTTAAACATGGCATAACTTCCAATTCCTTCAAGCTACAATGTTTGGTAGGTGAGTTCTTATTGCCAAAATGAAATTTTTTACCCTTTGGAAAGGGGGGTGTGGGGGCAAAGGGGAGCGGGATGCAGCCAATTTAAAGACCTAACTTTCGTATTTTGTAAGCTACAAGGCTGAAATTTTTTACTTAGGTTCGCATTCGGGAAAAAGAGTAAAAAAGGGGGAAAAAAAGGGGGAAAAAGGGGGGAGAAAAAAAAATTTTTTTAAAAAAAAACAAAAAAGAGGAAAATAAAAACAGAGTAAAAAAACAAGTTTTTTAAAATATAACCCTTTAACCGACTAAAAAGCAGAAAATAAATTTTCTTTAAATTAATTTCAGCAATTTCGATTTAAAATTAAGGGTTTTTGGCGACTATAAAATCTGCAATGATATTCGGAGGAAAGTACCCAAAAACCCTTAATTTTAAATCGAAATTGCTGAAATTAATTTTTAAAAAATTTATTTTCTGCTTTTTAGTCGGTTAAAGGGTTATATTTTAAAAAACTTGTTTTTTTACTCTGTTTTTATTCTTTTGAACAGCATATTTGACAGCGAAGTGAATCGCAACAAGCTCAGCAACAAAATTCCCGAATCCATAGGCAAAAGACTTTGTTGAACTTTTTCGAAGTTATTAGAAGTTTGTTTGCAAACTGCGTAAGAAGTTGTGCCATCTTGAAAGGAACCATCCGTATAAAGAGTAATTTCAGGGGCAAAATCCAATGCTGTTTGAAGAAATAATTGTTTGAAGATGCAGGAATTTGTTTTATTCTTAGCGTAATGACACAACGAAGTATCGATGGAAACAGTTTGATCCAATGTGTTGCTAGAGTTCGTTTTTGGTTTCTCAGGTATAGGTATTTTATGTTCAAGCAATAAATAAATTATACTTTTAACACTACATAAATCCCTTCCACAAGTACCTTTCACCGTACAAGTGTATAAGCGACGGCTTATTTAAACGTTTGTTTATTGAATAATGAAATATTGTCAGGGTAAAGTATAGTAAGAATATAATAAAAAGTTATAATAAAATCATGGTTATTCGAACGAGAGTCTAGCGCTTGCGTGTGTTGTTCTGTCGAAAGTTCACGTAGACTGCCCTTTGATCTTCTTCGTGTTCGTCAGTGTTGTCAGCGCACTTCAAATTTTCAGTGTTGCTTACATTCGGCTATCCTGTCATTTGATGCGTCCTCGCTTCATTCGGATTTTGGACGGACGTGTCGTCAGCATAATCCTCGATTTCGTCATCTTCGGAATTTGTATCGCTGTTATCGGATTCTGGCGGAAATTCGCACCATGGCTTCATCTTGTCGGATGCGAAGACAGATACGTAGTGACGTGTAGTACGTTTCGTGTGTGGCAAATCTTCAATTACGTAGCGATCATTGCCCAGAGATTGTTTTATGATAAATGGACCTCTGTACCGTGGTTCTAATTTGCGTGATGTACCGGTGCTACCAGGTTCGTTTTCGGTCAAAACCAAGTCGCCGGTGTCGAATTGTCGCGGTTTCGCGTGATGCTTGTCGTAGCGCGTTTTAGCTAGTTTTCGATGATTGTTGATGTTTTCAGCAGCTTTTAGTCGAATTTGTTGCATTTCATCATCATTATATGTATGATCGTCGTGTAACACGAGGAGTATTTTGTTATGTAAAATGTCTCGCGGGGTAAAAGTGAATAATAATTCGTGAGGCGTTTTACCAGTCGTTTTGTTTTTCATGGTGTTCAGGGACCATTGAATGTTAACCAGGTGGTCATCCCAATGCTTGTCACTGGTCGTGGTAGGCAACAGCATAGATAAGAGTGTTCGATTGGCTCTTTCAACTTGCCCATTTGCTCGTGGCGTTCTCACAGCGTTAAGAACGTGTTTGATGTCGTTTTCAGCACAATATTTTTGGAAATCTTTCGACGTAAACGCCGTGCCTCTGTCGGTGATGATTCTGTCTGCTACGCCAAAGTAACTGGATATTTCACGCATGATAGTAAGGACATGTTTAGTCGAAATATTCTTTACAGCCTTGATAACTGTGTATTTCGTGAATGGATCGATGATAACCAATATATGTTCATTGCGTTTTCCGCTCTTCGGGAACGGACCAAGGTGATCCATGTGGATGGTTTTAAACGGAACGGGCTCAATTTCGTCAAAATGATATTGACCTTCCTTCTGTCCACCCCGATGCTTATTATAAGCGCACTCTACGCACGATTTTATGTAGGCTTTTACAAAGTTCCGCATTCTTGCGAACCAGAGATAACTCGTTAGTTTATCGATTGTTTTGTCAACGCTGAGATGTCCGTTCTTGTCAGGGCAGTCTTGCACCATTTTAGATCGTAGCGATTTTGGGACGATCCATAGTTTTTTCCCGTTTATTACTTTAAACAGTCGACCGTTTTCGACGCAAAAGTCTTTTACGACGTCTTTCTCTTTCAAATGCACCTTTTCGATTGTAGATTTGATAGCTTCATCTTGCATCTGCATGCTGTGTAACCAATCGTGTTCGTCGATGGTCACTTTGTTTACTCGCAACGTGGCAACTTCAATGTCGTGCGCTGCTTCGTATGGATACCGGCTAAGAGCGTCAACGTGTTCCATGCGTTCACTTTTGCGATGTTCTAATTGTAGATCAAAATCTTGTATACGCAGCCACCACCTTGCGATATGTGGTATCAGCTCACGTTTGTCCATTGCAGTTTTTACGGCGCTGCAATCGGTCACAACTTTTATTGTTTTTGCATTAACGTAATAACGGAAGCGTTAGAGTGTTTCGACAACGGCGAGAGCTTCTAACTCGTAGCTGTGAAAATACTGCTTTAAATTGTCACCAAATTTTTGTAGTAACACTCCACCCATACCTATTGCGCTCGCGTCAGTGTGTATCTCATGTTCGGCGTCCACGGAGTACGCCACCATAACAGGCTGAGACGTTAGTTTCGTTTTAAGATCGTTAAAAGCTGTTTCCTGAGCTTCAGTCCATTCAAAATCGTGGTCTTTACATAAGAGTCTGCGTAACGGTTCGGAAATTACAGCGTACCCTGGAACAAATTTTCGAAAGTACCCGCTTAATCCAAGAAATTTGCGTATGTCCGTTACATTTTTGGGTTTTTCGAAGTATTTGATAGCGTTCGTTTTAGCTGGCCCAGGTATTATGCCCCCTGGCGTTAGCTGGTGTCCCAAAAAGGATATCGTGGTTTTAAGGAACTCGCATTTCGCTATATTTACTGTCAAATTCGCGTCGTTTAGTACCTCGAGTACTATCTGGAGTTTTGTAAACATTTCATCGATTGTATTCGAACCGATAAGGATATCATCCATGTAGTGAAGCATATTTTCGTTGCCTACGCGTTGTTGAATTTTTGCCATCAATCTAAGAAACGTGATTGGTGCGTTTTTCAAACCAAAAGGCATACGCTTGAACTCAAATAACCCCTCAGTAGTAATAAATGCTGTGTACTTACGGTACTCCGGATCTATGACTATTTGGTAATATCCGCTGTTCAAATCTAGCGTAGACATGTATTTAAAACACTTCGCCTTCTGCAAACATTCCTCAATATTTGGTAATGGGAATATTTCTTTTTTCATTAGTTTATTTAAGCGTCGATAATCGACACAAAGACGTTCACTACCGTTTTTCTTTTTAGTCAGCAACATCGGACTCGCGTACTCCGATTCGGATTGGGTAATTATGTCATTGTTTAACATTTCGTAAATCATACTCGCGACGATCACTTTTTTCGGCTCCGGTATACGATATGGAGACTGAGTAACTACGTCACTAGTATTTAATTCGATTTTCATTTTCACTAAATCTGTTTTTCCGATTTCGTGTAACCCGTTCGCGAATACGTTGGAATATTTTTGGACAATTTTCATTAATTCTGCTTTCACATTGTCATCGTTTAATTCACATTGAATATCATTTGGGTCAATTTCGCGGTTGGTTTTCTGCCGTTTGTTTACGTTTGGCATTTCCACTTGCGCTTTGTCATTTTCTATTCTTCTTCTTCTTATGTCCTGTTGTCCCTCAGGGGACATAGGGCCTCTATTGACATGCTCCAAAAACCCGTCTGTAAAATTGTCCTGTCCAAGTAACACATCGCTTGGTAAAAGTTTATCGTCAACCACATATAAAATCACATTTAATCTTGAGTCATTTATACAGATTTCACTTGTGCATTTTTCATACGCATATCGCATGCCACCGCATATACCAGATATTCGCATTTTGCACTTTTCGCGCTCACAATCGAGTTGTACATAAACTGATGGACGTATTAAGCTACACTGGCTACCCGTGTCAATAAAAGCTATAATCGTTTTGTCTTTTAATTTCACTGCTACTTTAAAAATATCGTAATTTTGGCAAATAGTATTACGCACTACCGCGGCTATTTTGCATTCTTCGTCTTTTGCATGATATTTGTTACACCGTGCACACCGTGATTTACGTTGAGGCTTTTGACAATTTATCGAAATATGTCCAAGCTCGCCACAGTTATAGCACTTCACTGTTTTTGTTATTTTCGTATCGTTTGCTTTACCAGAATTTTCGCGTTCATTCTGTTTCGTTTTGTTTTTATCGAGATCGTTATCACCCGTTTGTTTTTGTTTGAATTCGTATTTTGGTATGCGTTGGAAAGGAATATTCTTTTCGTATTCTTTCAACGTTTCGCGTAATTGCCTTATTGTAGCAAACCGTTGTGCTGCAATTGCCGTTTGCAATTCTTTATTTCGTAGTCCTTCGCGAGCGTATTTAACTATCGCTGTTTCACTAAGTTTATACCGACGTCCGAGAGCACAGATGCGAAAACAATAATCGGTTACGCTTTCGTTTTGTTTACGAATCGCACCACACTTGACATAGTGAATATCGGCTTCGTCTGGTGATTTTCCAAATTCTTTTAATAGTTCCTTCGCGAAATGATTCCAATTGGAATGTAGTTTTTCGGATGAGTCGAGCCATAATCGAGCTACACCCTTCATTCGACTGTAAACAGCCAACAATAGACACTTTTCGTCCCACTTGTACGCCCATATAACACTGTTCACTCTTTCAATGAACTGTTCTGCCGACATTGACAATTCATTAGTCGGATCGAAGTCTGGAATAGTTTCCGCTATTTCTTTTACCGAACAATTTCTCTGAGTCGTTGAGAAATTGGAATTTTCGTAAGGAGAAACACGTTCTGCATTTCGTTCACCGTTACTGTTTTGACTATTGTTGTTTTCACTATTGTTGTTGTTTACACGCGTTTCGTTTTGATGTCCACTTTGCGCTTGTGTGTTATTTTGCATTACGCTTAACACACTTTCCATCATTCGCTTCAATTCGTTTATTTGTTCTTGCACACTCATTGTAATTTCGTCTTCTACAATTATATTTTGTGCTTCACACGCGTTTTCGAAATTCGTCGTTACGTTTTGATCGTTGTAACTTGTAGTTTCTGTTTCTTCGTTCGAATGTTCGTCCGCGTTTTCGATTTCAGTGGATCTCTCTTGTTCGTTGCTTTTTCCGCTAGCAACTTCTCCTTCGTCCGCGGCAATTGCTTCTATTAATCGTTCTTGCAATTCCACTTTTTTCCCCTTTGTATAGAAGTTGCGCTCACGTAGACGACTTTTCAACTCGTTGTATTTTAAACTAGTAATACCGACCATTACTTCTAATTTTCCGTTTTTGTGACTTAGCTCGTTTAAACCCGAGTTCTTACTCGTTAGAAATATTTAAACTGGCGTTTTTTCACCGTTATGACGCCTTCGTATATATATATATATATATAGCGTACCGTTTTCGCAATTTCACAAATCGTTGAAATTATATATAAACGTTTTCGTTGGTTTGTTAAAACCCGCAATACGTTTGTACAATAGTTTACGTTTAATTGCACTATGCGTTATAGAACGTTCAAACCTTTTTACACCGTTTTTCCGTATAACTTGTATTGTTGTGAAATTGTTTATTTACCGTACTTTTCGTTGGTTTATTAAACACACCGTTTGTATAATAGATATCGTTTAATTATACACTATGCATTTAAAACGTTTAACCGCACGCGTCATTTCGAAACTTCACAACTTTTATTCCGTACCGTTTCTACATGTGTTCGTCTCACTTCTGACTTATAAGCGACGGCTTATTTAAACGTTTGTTTATTGAATAATGAAATATTGTCAGGGTAAAGTATAGTAAGAATATAATAAAAAGTTATAATAAAATCATGGTTATTCGAACGAGAGTCTAGCGCTTGCGTGTGTTGTTCTGTCGATAGTTCACGTAGACTGCCCTTTGATCTTCTTCGTGTTCGTCAGTGTTGTCAGCACACTTCAAATTTTCAGTGTTGCTTACAAGTGATACTATCCCAAATAATTTCGTGTAAACTTGCACTGTTTGATGTTATTGATTTTGAAGCAAGCTTTATGCATCTGTTGTTTTGTAATATTTGAAAATTTTTAAATCGAGCTTCGATCTTTAAAGCGTCTAAAGGTGTTGATATAAGTATTCCACAAGCTGTTCTGAAGCACTTATTAAGAGCAGTATCTAATTTCCTTTTATTTGTTGTAGTAGTCCAGCCATAAATAGTAATGCAGTGTTGAACTAAACCAACTGTTAGAGATCTACAAATTCCAATTGCAGTGTCTATGTGGGGACCTTTTTTTCTTGAACAAATGACTTTCAACAGATTATTTATTTTCATTAATTTATTAATAACAAGATTTGTATGCTCATTCCATAGTAAGGTTTTTGTAAAAGTCATACCGAGAATTCTCATTTTTTTCTCATCAATATCAAGGCGTTTCTCTTTGTACGTGTCAATTTCAAAAAACGCTTTTCGTACGCTCTTGTTAGTTGAGTCCTCGTCTTCATCAGATGATGAGTTCTCAAATTCCATGTCCCTAAGACCGATTCTGAGCAGAGAAGAGGATCTTAGGGTGGAACTTTCGTCAATCAAAAATGGCAGATTGGCGGCATTGCGTGACGTTGAAGCACGTTCTTCGCTGTTGTCCATTAAAATAACATAAATACTGGATTGTGGTTTTTTATGAACTAAAAAATTTAAAATTTGCACCGAAAAACCAAATTGACAAAATATGCAAAAATGTTCAAAATCAAGTCATTAGCGCATATTCATAGTCAAATGTAGTACTAAACCTCAGTACAAGCATGATAGCTGTCAATTCAGTGTATTATCTGTCAACTTAGTAGAGTACTAAAGTTAAGGTGGAACTTAATTTGACTATGAATATGGGCCATTGTCATTTTAAACAAAATTGATGTATTCGCAAAAATATCTAGTTAGTTTTTTAGCCGTTGTTCGGAAATTAAATAATTGAGTTGCTTCATGAAATTATTGAAAGAACTTTTTTAATATTTCACCTGTTGACTATTGATGGGTGGTGAAGGTTGATTTTGGGTATTATCCTAAATAGTTAATGCAATTTACAGTTAGCACATAAAAGAGTAAATTTACATACTACATTTGTAATAATATAATTGAAAAAATGTATCTCATGTTCTACCTTTTGTGCATTCATTATCTGGTGCACAATTTGCTTCAGATGCATTTTGGCAACTTCATTTTTTTCTTTTGACAGCAGGCGCTTGAATCTAGGGTCCAAAAATAATGCTGCATACATGGTTGCATTTTCCAGCAAAACAGTCATCCTTGATTCGACATAGGGTATGATTTCTCTGCTAATGTCGCTCGTCATGGCCCTTAATTGAAACATCAACTCCAGCCAAAACTTATAAAAGTCACCTAATAGCAGCTGACTTTTTTGCAGGTGCAATGTCAGCAAATGCACTGGTGTTAGAACTCACAAAATATCCTCGATTCTAATCCAGTCAACACCGTTCAGAATATCGGATGTTTTGTGATGTTGGATGCTGAACTCCTTCCATAGCCCTTCAACATATTGTACGTGGAACTCCACCGCGTAACTATGTCAATTGGAGGCTTTGGAATGCTCAAATTATCCACACTGTTCATAACTCCTCTAAGAAGTCCCTTACAGCCAGCTGCAGAGTATGTGCAGCACATTTTATAGAAATATTGTGTTCAAATTGGATACCGCTTACAAGATTTTCATATAAGTCAGAGTCGCTTTGATTTTGAGCTTCGGATTCATTTATTTCCTACATGGATAAAAGTTGCACTGCTTTTAACATATTTCGTCCGTTATCAGTAGTTATGGAATAAACTTGTTTTTTATCTATGTCGAAATCACTTAAGATATTTTTAACTTCGTTCTTTAAGTATTCTGCCGTATGACTTTCTTTTAGCTCCATCATGGAGAGCGTGCATATTTCAATACAATTATTTTTAATGAATTGAACATTTACTCCTAATACGCCACGATCACTACGTGTGGCAGTATCTAGTTTCAAAGAAATTAGTTTGCCTTCTATTTTGTTTTTAATTTCGGCTTTTACATTTTCGCACTTTTCTTTTACAAAACCCATTACATTACGCAAGTTTACTTTCGGAATTTTCAAGCTATCAAAAATTTGATTCGTTATAGTTTGAAACGATGTAGAGTCAAAGAATGATAGCGGTAGCGAGTTTTTCGTCACCATATCAACGCATGCGTTGATCACTTCGTTGGCAGATATCAAAATATTAATTTTCTTTTTAACATCATTTTTGTGCACTTTAGCTCGATTCAATTTAATCCGCTTTTCATATTCTTTATGAAGTTCGTTATGAATTTTTTCCAAATGGCGTTTTAAATTGGTAACGTGTAAGGCACCCACGTTTTTACCACACGATTTGCACAAAGCCTCACCTTCTTTTTCATTAAAAAACTCGCGTAAAACCACGTTACGTTTGCGACGAAATCCGTAAATACAGAAGCTCAATTTCATAAGCCCAAATTTCATAACCTTTAAGAATGTCCTACAGCGGCTACGCCATCAACAGTACATTGAGAGGAAAATGTTTTAAAATTAAACGGAAATTGTTTTTATTGGGCTTTTGTACCTTGTGGCTTTTAAAACTGGGATTTTAAAACTGGTATTTTTTTTAATTTTTGGTTTATGAAATTGGGGACTTTGTATTTGGAGATTTCGATACGCTCCCCTTTTGCGAGTGGTCTATTTCCAACATTTTATTTGCATTCTCACACTATTTGCTTTATCCCACTATTTTCGATCCGCACCAGGCTAGTCAAAATTTTGTTTTCTAATACTGCTTAGTGATTTGTGGGGCACGTGCCATGTGTAGCAAATTACCAGAAACCACAGGCATAACATTTTGCGTACGGCCACCTGCGGCAAGTGCATCGCTGAATGGTGCATGGTGACAACAACAATACCTTTACACTTATTGCGGAATTTATTCCTACAACAAAAATAAAGAAACTTTTGCTTCTGCTTGGTTGGTCTTATGTTATACTTTAGTTTTAAAAATATAAAAAGGGGAATCAGAATAGGGGTATTCACGATCAGGTGTATTTGGTTTGGTCCGCCCACAATCTGGCGATATATAGTCATTTTCCCCAAACGGGGGCGTGGCATGCCCACATTTTTCATATGGTAGTTTTTTTGCATTTCTTTATATTATTATAATTTATAATAAATAAAAGCAATCCGTACCAACATTTTGAACTGGTTTGAATTAAAGCAGCTATTGAAAATGATGCTATTAAGATCGTGCATAAGCTAAAAGTTGTAATGGACATACATATGCATTTTCCGAGTTATAGTCCCGTCTACTTTTTCTGGGTGGTTTCTTTTGATGCACTTATTTATTTATTTATAATTTTTAAGCCTAGTACAAAAAGATATAAATCTTATTAATAGCACTAGGTACACAGAGCGTTAAATTACATTGAGCCCGACCTGCGGGCTTATGCTTCATCCCCATGGCTAATTTCACCAAAGTACAATTTATACTATGAACAAGTGTCGTGATTAACAATTTCCTTAACAGTTAATAATTTCCCCGGACCGGGTGGTAGCCACGCCTTTTTTCAAGATGTTAAATGTTGATGCCACGCCTTCATGTGTAAAATATACAGCCCCAGCATACATAGCTTACGAATTTTCACGGTATCTAAGAATTTTTCCCCAAAAAGGGGCGTGACATGCCCGCTTTTTGTTCATATGGTAGATTTTAGTGCTACACCCATATGTGCAAAATTTTGCAATCCTAGCTTGTATGGTTTTTGAGAAATATCAAAATGTGCGATATTTTGTGGGAAAAAATATACCACAAAATTTAACCATTATTTTTTGTGGTAAAAAATAAAAGTTAAAATTTGTCTGTGATTTTCTTTCAAAAAAATACCATAACAGTTATTTACGGTCCCTGTTTTAGACACAATTTTTCCTTGAGCATTTTCAAACACTACAACTTGTTCCTAAAAATTGAGTATTTAATTTTCCAAGTGGAATAAAAAAAAATATAATATAAAAATTGTAAAGGGTAATATAAATCAAAAGTGTAATGTTTTTTCTTCAGTCTTCTGGACGCACTGTAACTGCAGTTTGTAGACTGTTTTGTGTGCATACATGCATGAAGACATGAATTAAATACAGTATGTGATTTATCAATGCGTAGCTTCGGAAATTTGTTTGTAAAAAAAAAACGAAAATTAAAAAAAAAATTTTTTGTAGCCGCACGTATTTTTATAAAAAGCGCAGCCACCTATCCACAGAGCTATGCACGCTTAATGTTTCACTGGGAATATATGCCAATATGGAAATCTAATTCACCACCGTAATAGGTGAAAATAGTGTTAGGTAGCAACGCAAGCCTTGCGGCAGTATTATTTTCTTAAAGGTGGCAACGTTGAATAGAAGTTTTGTTTCTGTCAAAGATGATTTGTTTGTGTGTGTGTGTGTGTGTAGATTAAAGTGTTGAGGCGACATTAGCTAAAGGCATTGTATGAGTGGAAGTGGCTATGGTGGATAAGCGCTTGGTTGGCTTATATCGTCGCTCGACCGCAGCGTCGAGAGTTCGAACCACCAGAACGGTAAACATTTATAAAAACTAGAGAGTGAACTATCTTCGGCTATGTCGAAGCTGAAATGCCCCCACACAGTATGATCCATTTAGAAAAGATACAAAAATTTGGTCTGAAGTACCCATTTTGAGCTATTTGTTGGATTACAATGTTGGATGTCACACAGGCACTTGAACCTGGTGTGACGGATCGGAATATATTCTGTTTAAAAACAATGGCACTTTAACCAAGTTCAAAACAATACAATTACCTGAGATTAAAACAACGGCACTTTAACCGAGTTTTAAATTAATGCAATTATAACGCGTTCAATTACGAAGGTAAACACCAGACCAACAGTACGAATAAAATAAGACTACTTTATTGATTAAATATTGGTTTCTTATAGACTCTAAATAATGATGAGTAGACTTAACCTATGGCAATGCTTCGCTAACGCTGGAGATTGCTGTCACAGAGTATACAGAGGGGACACTCTCTTTAAATTCCCTGAAATCCAATATGGCTGACCATTTTTTTTGATTTTTCGTTCTTTGCTTCACACACTATACGTGAGTTCACCACGAATTATTTCGATTTTTCGCAGGGATGATTCGATTTCGTATGAAAAGTAGTATATAATTGTACGAAATTACATACAATTGTACCGAAATATTTTTATACCCAAAATAGAACTTTTATATTTATTTAAAACAATTCTTATAATAAACAATAAACAAAAAATTTAATTTATTAAAATATGGTTCATTTTCTTTGAAATTCAACATTTGTATATGGTTTTTCATAAGAATTGTTTTAAGCAAATGTTCTATTTGGGTATAAAAATATTTCGGTACAATTGTATGTTATTAAGTACAATTTTATACTACTTTTCATACGATTTTAAAGAAAATTTAAAAATATTTTCATAAATTACAAACCAATTTTATTTATTTTAGACGAAAAAGATTTATTGGCGTGGGGGTTTTCAAAATCCCTATAAAATTGAAAGTTTTGTTTCTTTTTTGTGTTTGAAACTGAAAATTTTTTTATAATTGAAGTTATTATTGAATATTGCGAACCGCATAACGTAAGCATATTTTTGGGAAATATATATTTTTTTAAATTATTAAAATAAAGCAATACGTATTCATGCTAAACATTAAAGCTGAAATTATAGTGGCTCCAAAGATATAGAGGGTGAAATTTTATCGTAAGCGAAAGTTAACTTAAAGATTTTATAAGGACACAAGATTTCTTTGTTTTTTTAAATTACATTTTGAGCTAAAAATATTCTTTTTGCGTGGAGAATTGATAAAATTTCTTGGGGTGTTTATAAATATTGGAAAAGAAACGATGGTTTTTCATTATTATAAGATATATTCAGAAAAATTTATTGGCGCATTGTTATAGTCAAAGATAGTTGTTACTAAACCTTAGTACCAACTTAGTAGCTGTCAGTACAGTACTTAAGTTAAGTTGGAACTTAATTTGGATAAGAATATGGGTCATTGTGCTAGGTATTTAATTATTAAATTTTGAAAGTTACAAAATTGTACCAAACATGTCTCAGTAGTAGAAAAGTAAAAAAGTACAACTGTACGGAAAAAATCATCCCTGATGCGAAGAAGTGAGAGAATATGAATAAAAAAGTGTAAAAAATGTGGTGAAAAAGTAAAAAATGTAAACAATTCCTATAAATTTCTTTAATAATTTTGAAATTATATATTTTTTTATATTAAATTATAAAAAATATTCGCGCGGTTGAGAATTAAATCATCATTCATCATTTGGAGAATTGTTTCGGTTTTGAGGGTGCAATGGTGACTGCAAATTATGATGATGAGAAAATGGATGTTACATTGGAGGATTTGGCCAGAATGGAAATGCTGATGGATTTGGAGAATGCAACAACGATGACATTGACAATGCGGTGGACAATAAAGGGAACCGCATGTCTTTCAGTTTTGGCAAATGCTATGTGCTATTGCCACTTAATTTGAAAGCCAGGGTGGCACTGCTGGAGAAATTAGCACTTTCTGGCGGTGACAGAAGGAGGAAGTTCTCAGAGTATGTCCCATTTTAAACCATTATGCTGTGCAGCTATCAGGCCAAAGGTATACAAAAGCTATAAAGTTCATAAGCAGGTAAACTAAAACTACATAAACAATACAATGTTTTATTAATTTAAATTTTATTAAATTCCAGCGACAATCGTGAATACATAATTTTTCTTAGATAATACTCAAAGTACCACGACTCGTCCCTGATGACGTATTGGTTACCTTCCCTTGTCCACGATGAATCAGTGTCAATTTCGTGACATGCCTGCGGACTCTGGTCGCACAAGCCAATTTATGGAGAACCGCGCAATTAGAAAATCACCATCATTGAAGAATTCTCCCAGAGTATACGCGTATTTGCATCGACATGCATATTTAATTGAGAATTCTAAATAAGTTTGTAAAATTTTAAGTTACAATTTATAAAAAATTTGAAATGTAATTATTTTTAAACAGCAAAATTCAAAACAAATATATGTTAGAAATCTCACAAAACTGTAGGTTTGCCTCACATGACGTGGCGCACCTTTTCAGCTGCCCAACCAAAGCAAGAACCACAAGAACTTCACTTTGTAACTACCCTACGGGCCCTTTTTATATGTCTTGAAATGGCGGAACAAGTATTGGCATTTCATGACGTATTCTCTCATTATAAAGAATTTGATGTCTTCAAATGTAAAATTGCCAAATTCAATTATGTAGTAAAATTGATTTTCTTTACACAAATTACAAATCACTTCTGCAATGGAGTACTGTATTTTGTTCTCAGCTAATTGAAAAATAGCCAATGAAGAAAACTATATAAAAATATAAAATATTAGTAGAAGTTATAACTTTTTATTTATTAAAACCTCCCAGTTTTGCATTTTTCGCTGTTTGGCGCGTGAAATCATATGAAAATTATATGAAATTAGTGGTGAACACGAAAACAGAATCAAAACAAAAGAAAAAGTCTGGTGGGGAGTTTGTAAAACAGCTGAGCTCTGGTGTTGAGTTTCTATCAACAGCTGAGCTCTGGTGGTGGATAAAAGTCATAATTTTCACGCACACCAATAAAGAAATTTCATTTTTTCACGCACACCAGTAAACAAATTTGCTGTCACTTCCCAGCCAATAATTTTATCGTTAAAGAGCTCGTAAACGAAGATTTTTTCGATCGAAAAGCGGATAAAACAATCGTAGGCGACACACGATAACGATACGGTTACGAGTCCGACTTCGTTCTTAATTTTGCATCGAAACGAGTTATCGTTATCGAACAAAAAAGTGCTCGTTAACGAATTCGTTAACGATCTCGTAAACGATCATCATTACAATATTTTTAACAAATCTAAAAAAAATATTTCTTTTTAACTTGGAATTTTTTTACTTTATTTTTATTGGCCGACTTTTCCTTAGAATAATTTTTAATAACTTTTTCACTGAGTCGGACCCGGGATTGAACTCACGTCCTCCGGATTTTAAAGTATGTGCCGAGCGCTTAACACATTCACCTAACTCAGCCATTATTGAACAAGCGCTTTAAAGTATAACTTAACAAACATTTTAAAATTGTTTTCCTAACAGTTTGAAAAACACTGATTCTAAAAATAGAAATTATCTTGCTGAGAAATCGTTATACAACTATTTTCTAACAGTTTGAAAACCATTGGATCTAAAAATAGCTTTTCAAAACGATAATTTCGGTCGTTAATGTACTCGTAAATGAAGTCGTTAAAGAATTCTTTAACTAAGTCGTTAACGATTTCGATTGCGAAGTCGTAAACGATATTTTATCGATGAAATTACGACTATCGTAATATACGAGTGAATGTCGGACTTTTCTCGAATATTTTTGATCGAGAAAAGTTCGTAAAATACGATCTTCGTAAAAAGTTCGTACAATTATTGGCTGGGGAGTGTCCCCTCTGTATACTCTGTGGTGAATATTTTCTCAGGGGTTTTTTTGACGCCAGCTTCGAGCTGGGGTCATGAATCAAAAGAGTGTTGCATTTTAGCAAAATGTAGCTGTCAAATCTTTAATAGCAAAAACAAGGTTGCAAAAGTATTAAAAAAGCATACGAAATGCTAATATTTTCCGTTTTTGTTCGTTGCAAGCAGCACTTGTCAGGAATTTGTTCATCGTTACTTTATATTATCATTAAATTTGTTGAAGCAATACGAAATGTAAGTAAATAACACAATTAAACATGAATTTTTTAAATAGTAAAAGAGCAAAAAAGAGAGTAAAAATGCAAATGAATAGGGGTCAAATGACGCGTGTCTGGCATGCCCTTAACTTTGTAGTGCTGCTGTCGGGCGTCGTAACGCCATGGTGAGGGATAAAGTAGCATGGCGATGATACGCTGCGCTTATCAATGCATGTCATGTGGCCCTATGCCTCACATTCATCCATAAATGCTGCGTATTGTGCCTTTAAGTTGAGATCCTTGGCAAGGCGTCGCTCCAGTGAATGAAATCGATTGATAGCGATGTTTCGAGTCACCTAGTGCGGACGTGTTATCTGCAAATGGATGCTTGACCATAAACCGCCCTTCTCTGGTTCTGATGGTGTTTAATGCAAAATGAGTTTTGCAGTTTTGTTCGGCTGTTGTGAGCACCTAGCGATTTAGATGCACTTCCTCCAATTGCCAAAATTTTTCAATTTTGATGCCTAGATCATTGTCATCGTTAGTGCATATTCCGCATGTTGCTTCATATGATGTGCTGTCGCCTACTTTTCCAGCGAGTATACATCCAAAAACGGTGTTTTGAAGAGTGGGGAGTCCATTTTTTAACGACATTTGCCTCAATGCTTGGGGTGCCAGACGTACTGTTTTTTTTTATAAAAAGTACTGTTTTATTCAAAACACTCAAAACAGTACGCAAAAATACTGTTTTTTCCAAAATGTAATGTTTTTATTATTTTATTGGAATATTTTTTTGTTTTTTTGTATAGACAAACAAATTTCGGTAAAACCTTTTTCTGAAATCGTACAAAAAAAAAAACCAGTTGAAGAGTTTCCTAAAAGTGGTACATTTCCAAACATTTGGAAAGTATGCAACTTCATTTTTTCCATAGTACATTCAAATGTCGCCACTGAAAGAATAATCAATCTCATATTTTCGATTAAAAATAATAAAAAATCTTTGCAAAAGAAAGTTTAGTGATAAAAATGTTCTCCAAATTTTAAGAATTTTTCGAAAACTTGAATTTCTGCCAAAATTACGAAATGACAAGAAATATGATAATTTTCATACAAGTTTGCCAAAAACACATTTTTTTGAAAAATTATACCAATATCTTCATAATAAAGTTTGAGGAAAATATAAATATATAACCATTTATGGTATACGATTTGAAGTGACACGCACAGTAAAAAAATTAAGAGAAAACATACAAACATTTTATTTCGACTGGTATATGCAGAGAAAACGAGAAAAGAGTTGCATTTTTTGACAGAAAATATTCCCAACCCGCAAATGGTGAAAAAAATGAAATGGCTGCCCAGAGTAAATGAAAATTTGAACAGTATTTTCAGGCGGCATTTTCTCGGTTGTGTAATCGGGCACTAAGTGAATATCTTTCTTTTTATCTGATTTTCTAAACTTGTTTTTTATTAAAATGTGCTTAACTGAAAGAACAAAAAGTGTACTGTTTTTTTTCAAATGGCATTCTATTATTGGGGTCCATCAGAGGCGTAGGGGGCCGCGGGGGGACTCAAATTCCTTTTTTTTAAACATGACATAACTTCCAATTCCTTGAAGCTACAATGATGGTAGGGGAGTTCTTATTGACAAAATGCAATTTTTTACCCTTTGGAAAGGGGGGTGTGGGGGCAAAGGGTAGCGGGATGGAGCCAAAAATTTTTTTAAAATAAAAGAGGAAAATAAAAAAGAGTAAAAAACAAGTGGGACTTTAAAATCTGTAATGATATTCGGGGGAAAGTACCCAAAAACCCTTAATTTTAAATAGAAATTGCTGAAATTAATTTAAATGAAATGTATTTTCTGCTTTTTAGTCGGTTAAAGGGTTATATTTTAAAAAACTATTTTTTTACTCTTTTTTTATTTTACTGAATGTACTGTTTTTCCCTATTTAAAATCTGGCAACCTTACCCAATGACAATAAATTGTGATACAATTCTGCGCCTATAAGCAGGTCGATTCTACTAGGGCAGTTGAATTGTGGATCTGCTAAGGTAACATTTCTTGGGATGGCCCAATTTGAAGTGCTCACGTGCTGCATCGGTTGTTGAGATATGATGTGAGGCAAAATGAAAGCTTCCAGGCGAGAAGAATACCTTTGAATTCTTGATTGTAAGCTTGATTGTTTACATCCATTTTTCCGTTGCCTTCAATGCGCATTGTCGCTGGCTTTAAGGACAATTTCAGTTGTTTGGCCGCCCTTTCAGCCATTAAATTGACCTGCGACCCTGTATCCAAAATTGTTCTGCTACCTATGGAGTGACCATTATTGGCGATGAGTTTTACCATTGCGGTGCTGACAAGAACATAGCTCTTGCTGTGGTTGATGATGAACATCCGGCCCTTGTGTGTGGATGCTACTGTTATCGAAATGAACCAGTGTGTATCTGTTCACATTTCGTATATTTCCTTGACATACGAAATGACACGGTTTTAAACAATTGATGCAAAGATGGAGTGCCTTCAAGAATTGTAGGTGCTTTGTGACAGTGAGTTCCAGGAATTGTGGGCATGCGTATAGTGGATGGCACTTGTCATTGCATGAGCTGCATTTTTTGTCCTTCTGGTCTGATGTAACCACTGACGTAAATGCTCTTGCTGAAGCCGGTCTGTCCTTCTGACCTACCGCCTCTAATGACTGGAATCGCGTCTCCAAAAATTTAAAAAAGTGAACTAACGGCGGCAGCTCCCTTGGATTTGTAAGGACTGTTCATAAAACATATGAGTGGTCTTGTCAAATTTGTTGATTAAAATGTGTACAAGCATTGGGTCCCAGGCTGTTGTGTTTATACCCAGGTTTCCCAGTGTCACTAAACTCTCGCGTGTTGTGTCATGCAGACCTTTAAGAGCTGCCACTGATGAAGAGTCAGATGACTGCTTGCCTTGTCCTACCACATTTTTCAATAAAGCCGCTGTGAGCAGACGCTTGTTGTTGTAGCGCTCCTGGAGCATTGCACAAGCTGTGCTGTAGTTATCCAAGCTGTGCTGCAGTGAGAGACAGGTGGCCACTGAGCTTTTCCGCTTCTCCAGTCAGATTTGTTTTTAGATACGTATATCAGGTAGTGGATTTTTGTGGATCATTTCGTTGAATATGTCGTAAAGTTGCCGCTACTTGAGGTAATCACCATCGAATTGTGGGAGAGTCACCTTTAGCAATTGTTGTTGATTACTTGTTGATCGAGTTGCGGGTACAGATTGAACTTCCATCTCATGAATTTGGAGCATTTTGTTGTTGATACATGCTTCAACTTCCAAATATGGCTCCAGATCATATTCTGCCGATTCCAAGTTGTCGAGAGAGTCCAAAATCTTGTCATGCCAGCCTTGAACTGCATTCCAGTAGTGCTCAATCAATTGATGTTTGGTGGCGTAGTACTGACCTGAATGTACTGTGTTGTCATTCAGGACTTCCTCCAACATACGTTTTACAATGCCGATTATTAATAAGGTTGTGCAATGTCGTCATGGTTAGCTGCGTGCCACCTTCTGACGTTGAGTCGTTGAATGTATGCCGCTGCGTCAAGGACTTCTGTAGAGGGGTCTAATGTGTGCGTCACAGTTTTTAAGAGAGTGCTCCTGGGGGTCACCAAAAAGTTGGATTCCAAGCTTGGATGTCACACATGCACTTGAACCTGGTGTGACGGATCGGAATCTATTCTGTGGCACTTTAACCAAGTTCAAAACAATACAACTATCTGAGATTAAAACAACGGCACTTTACCGGAGTTTTAAATTAATGTAATTATAACGCGTTCAATACACTAAAATAATCAGCGAAGTTTGTTTTCACGCCCGAGGCGATATTGAAAGAAGCGTTAGTGTCCAGTCCAGTACTTGTCAGTCCGAATTTTAAAATGCCTTTCTTTGTACAATGTGATGCGTCAAATGTGGGATTAGGAGCGGTCCTGTTTCAACAAGACGAGAACGACAAGGAACACCCTATCGGATATTTTTCTCAAAAATTAAACGCAGCCCAAAAAAATTATTCGGTCACTGAAAAAGAGTATCTGGCAGTGGTATTTGCTATCGCAAAGTTTAGGCCATATATTGAAATGATGCCATTTACAGTGATAACGGATCACTCAAGTTTAAAATAGCTCATGAAGCAAAATTATTTGTGTGGCAGGCTAGCGAGATGGAGCTTAAAGCTGCAGGGCTACGCGTTTGATATCGAGCATCGAAAAGGTTCGAAAAATGTTGTACCCTATATGTTATCGCGATTCGATATGGAAGAACTTAGTTTGGAGGAAAGCAACGGTATTGTGGATTTAGGGTCAGATGAGTTTAAGGATGAAAAGTATTCGAAATGAATTAACACCATAGAGGCAAATTCGGAGCGGTTACCAGACTTGAAAGTTATCGACGGGTCGGGTACGTGTATAAACGAAGACCATTCATGGAAATTGTGGTTACCAAAGGAGCTGACCACCGAAGTGATTCGAAAATTTCAAAAATCACACGAAGGATTCACAAAAACGTTAGTAGGGTACGTGAATATTTTTATTGGCCACGGATATGTACTGAAGTGAGAGAATTTGTAAGAGGGTGTAGTGTCTTCAAAGAATGTAAGCATTCAACTCAGATACTTCGTCCTACTATGGTCGAAGTTACTACCATTAGGCCATTTCAAAAAATCTATATCGATTTTCTTGGCCCGTATACCAGATCAAAATCTGGCAACTCTTTTATTTTTATTGTCCTTGATCACCAGACTAAATTTGTGTTGCTAAAGGCATTGCGAAAAGCCACTTCAAAAGCAGTAAATAAATTTTTGACAGATGAGGTTTTCCACAAATTTGGAGTACCAGAAATTATCCACTCAGATAATGGGAAACAATTTGTTGGAAAAGAGTTCAAAGAGTTAGTAGAAAAGTTTGGTATTCGACACATGCGAAGGAGTAATACCCTATTTCGCTCTTTTCGGAAACAATATGATCACTCATGCGAGTGCGTATCAGATTGCCAAGAAACTCGATATATTAGAAGATGGAGAAATACAAATAATAACAAAACACGACAAAATGCAATTAATACGTGATAAAATTCGAAAGCGTCTTCATAATGCATATGAAAAAAATGTCCAAACGTATAATCGTCGAAGTCGAAAAATCAAATTTTCACGTTGGACAAGAGCTCTTTAGAAAAAATGTTGTGCAAAGCGATTTTGCGAAAGGGATAAACGTAAAATTGTGTCGACCCTGGCTAAAATTCAGAATCGTAAAACCAGTTGGTAAAAATCTTTACGAGGTAGAAAATCTACAAGGCAAATCTGTGGGCGTTATACACACACAACATCTCAATAAAAAAAAAAATATATATAAAAAAACAAATTGTAAAAATTGCCCGGGAAACGGAAAAAAAATATAGTAATAGGTAAATTTTTTTGTTTCGATTTATAATCTAAGAAAAATAAGTATAATTTCTAAAAAAATAAAAAGAAAAAAAAAATTATTCACCAGTTAAAGATCACAGCTGGGTTCCAAACATTTTTTTGAAAGTATCCAGAGTCTAGAGGTGCACAGCCTACTTGTCATTGTTGTCCTCATTAAACGGATGTAATTGAGTTGCGTGAACAATAACTGGAAGAAACGGCAAAATGAAAATGTGGTTGTAAAACATCAAAATGAATACACATGTACCCGGACAAGACTGTTTTACCAATCTGGAAAAACTCCCGTGATCCTTCATCTTTGATATTAGTATTTAGTTTTAGTTATTTATTCAATTATTTTTACCTTTATTTATACACTTAGCTATTTATATATTAAATTATTTATTTATTTTCATTAAATTCTACCAGATTTTTTTTTGGTTTTATCAATTTATAAGTGCCATTATATTAAGTTATTAAATTATTTACATATTTGTTAATTTATATTATATTTTATTTAAATATCAAATTATTAACGTTGTTGGAAGTCTTATACATATATATACTTACCTTTTTGAACCTGCTTTTATGTTAACCTGAAAGAAAAATATTGGAAAACAAAAATATGATAAATTAAAATGACCTGCTATACTTACACTGAACTTGTTTGAAATTCAAAGTATACTAAAAAAAAAAATAAAAGAAAAATGTCCAAAATAAAATCAAATTAAAAAACCAATACAAATATCTTCCTTTTTACCTGTTATTATACTTACCTGTTGCCTGTTTTGAAATCTAAAAACAAAAAGTTGAAAATGTAACATAACGTAAAAGAAACGTAACGTAAAGTAACGTAACGTAAAAAAAAAATATCAATACTTACCAAATGATTACCTGAAAAAAAAGATTAAATTTAAAATTCAATATACTTACTTGTCTATACTTACCCTTATACTTACCTGTCCTTATGTTTAATTATTAATTTTAATGTTATTTATAATTTTATTGTTTATATTCTTTTCATGTTCCTAAATATAATGTATAAGTCCGATATTTCAAAATCTTTTTGAGTTTTTTTTATCGAAAATAATGTGGTGGTAGGGAATTAAGAATCGGTTGAGGATGCAGTAGGAGAAGGCGACGTCCGGAGTTAAGGGCATCCATTTAAATATTGATGGCAATTTGGATGCCAAAGGATGACTACTGTAGTAGTCATATGGGGAGGGCCCATCCACGGTGCGAACCACCAAAGCACCAACAGACTTGGCAGTCATTGCTTGATGCTATTCTGGTATGTTTCCTTCGTTTCTTCTGTTTAATTTTCTTTGTATTTTGGTCTAGTTTAGTGTTGCATGTGTAATTTTTTTGGCACGCAATTTTTTTTGTATGAAGACAGGGAGAAAAAGATCCCGCTACATCCGGCAAGCTTAAGCTGAGCAAAAGACGTGCCAGACCCTAGCTCCGAAATCCCAACAACTGTCGCTCGTTACAAAATTGGTCTCTAAGCTGTTGTTATGGCTTCAATGAGTGTTTCCTTGTCATAGAATTGGCGGCCGGAATCATATACTTTGTGTACTAGCCATCGTCCGACATTTTCCATAACATTCAAGTCGGGGGGGTATGGAAGCCATTGCAACAATTTAACATTTTTCTCACTTATCCAACTTATCACTTATCATTATCGTGTTGGTAGGTCCATTGCAATGGCCCAAAAATGTCCGAACATTTTGGAAAAGCTCTTTCGAGGATGTTTGTGTATGAATTTGCCGGCATTCTGCATATTTGAAACTAGGGTTACCAGATGTACTCTTTTTAAGGCCCTCCTCTTTTTCACTCTCACTTTTTTCCCGAAATTACTATTTAGTACTCTTTTTCTTATTTCTGTGACTTTACCATATAACAACTGAATGTGTCGGCTCAGTAAGGTAATCCATTTTTATTATTCGTCCGAATTAAAAAAAAACCTTCAAATATTAGTTTTGTTAGTTTGAAGCAACTTTCGTCACATTGCATTCAAAAAGATACCAACATTCTTAAATGCTAGGACTAAGAAAAATTCAGTATGAAACGTACCACTTTTTGAACCGAATTATAAAAAAACATTTTGATCGTCTTTATCGAATACAATCCAAATATATATGTAAATTTTACAAAATTAGCAACGAAACATTAGCACCTGGGTCTAAAATTTTTGTGTTATACTTATTATGCGCTTAATATGTATGTCACTTAGACCCTTTGGAGTTTCAAATCTGAAATTATTAACGCCTAAAAAAATCTAAGTAGTAAATTTGAATTTTGAATCAGCGTATACGTGGGTACTTAGTAGGGTTTTCGATCCCGGGATCCCGGTCCATTTTCAGTCCCGAAAAGCCCTAGATATTTTTTCCAAAATCCCGGGATTTACGTTACTACATTTTAAATAAATTTTTCTATAAAAAAAGTTTAAAAAAAATAATACAAATTTTCATTGCTCATAAAATATAAAAAAATTGTGTAAGTAAAAATAGTTTTTGACAACAATTGGACCATCCAAAAATGAGAAAAAAATTAGTTAGAAAAGTCAATTTTTTTTTTATTTTTATAATCAAATTCATTTAATTTATTGGATCTTCTAAACACTTAGAACTAACAATAATTTTCAACGGTACAAATTTCACATTTTTTTTTTACTAGTTGACCCAATCAAACGATACGGACAACACTATGTAGGTTTCGTTCATAGAGGCGTCATCAATGTTGACATCGATGGATGTTGGCATCGTCCGGATGGCGTCATATGCGGTATGTTGGAATTGCTGAGGATCACGGGGCTATCTATTCAAATTCAATAGAATAGTTACGCTTTAGACGTAGGGGTCGGGTGGGTCTGACCAAATTTTTAGCTAGAATATTTGGATGCTTATCTGCATATTTTGTTGTACGTTTGGGGATCTCATCGGAACTTGTAGGTATTTGTAAATCTCGATATATTTGTGCATTTCTTATGAACCATGACGCTCCAACGATTTGATGCAGAACTTTCAACTGCATTCTTTGGAGTTTCTCAACATTTGATGGGGAAGCTGTTCCCCAGAGTTCAATCCCACATGTTCATATGGGTTTAACATACATACATACATATATTGGCGCTACAACCCTCGAGGGATTTTGGCCGAGCTTCTTAATGCAATTATCATGGGCAAGTGTATATGATAATTGTGGACCTACAGTGTATTGCCGGTTCCGAACAGCGGGACTCCCAAAGAAGAAGCTTTTTCATGGCAAGATTTACTCTCGCAAGATTACCAGAACTTGGCGAGAGAGTGGCGGTCTGCACAGAAAAACAGAAAACAAATTTCTGCCTTGCCCCAGGTGGGAGTCGAACCCGATACCTTCCGATTGTGAAGCAGAGGTCTTTACCACTGCACCACGGCCGCCGCAGTGTGGGTTTAACCACACTTTTGTATAAAAGGATTTTATATGTGGTGTTGAGTTTTGATTGCTTCGAGAGGAGCCAATTTAGTTCGATTGATTGTGTAAGTTTGGCTTCGATGTGTTTTTTCCAAGTGAGTCTACGATCGAGATGCATACATACCAAGGTATTTGGTTTCACGACACTGTGGTATTACATTACCATTTATTTTAAAGGTGGCGCAAGTATCTTTCCTTAGTGTGAAGGTTATATGGGCGCTCTTAGACTCATTCACTGTTATTCTCCACTGAGATAACCAATTTTGCAATGCGTTTAAATGCTGTTGCACGTGTTATGATGCCATTTTGAAGTCTGAGTGTGAGCACAATATTGCGGTGTCGGCAAATGTTGAGATGAGGGTCTGATCATAAATGGGCATATCAGCTGTATAGAGTATATACAGTAGGGGTCCGAGGACGCTGCCTTGGGGTACACCGGCAAGAATATCAAATCTACTTGAAACGAAACTTTTATGTTTAACTACAAATTTTCTGTGGGTCAAGTAGTTGTCAAGCAAAATGTGCATGCTTGCGGGTAATAGTTTCTGTAGTTTGGATATCAGTCCTCTATGCCATACCTTATCAAAGGCTTGGGTGATGTCGAGGAATACTGCTGAGCAGTATTGCTTTTTTTCGATTGTTTTTTTATCAAGTCAACAATGCGATGAACCTGTTCAATTGTGCCGTGCTTTTCTCTAAATCCGAATTGGTGATTGGATATTTCACCTTTAGCGAGTATTGTGGAAAACATAATTTTTATCAGAATTTTCTCAAAAAGTTTTGATAGGGTAGAGAGTAAGCTTATTGGGCGATATGAACTCACGTTTGTAGGGTCCTTTCCCGGTTTTGGGATCATCGTGATCTGTGACAGCTTCCAGTCTGTTGGGTAGCGACCTATTCTTAATATAGCATTATATATGTGTAATAAGTGAGTAACAGCAATTGATGGCAGCTCTTTCACCATTTTAGCCGTTATAAAGTCATGACCTGGAGCTTTTTTTGGGTTCAACTTGGCAATATCATCCATTAGTGCTTTTCTTCTAATGAGTAGTGTGTTAAAGTTTGGCCTGGTTGTGAGCTGTGGTAGCGGGTAATTTGCAGTTGGGGGGTTTGGAGTAAATACATTTTGTAGGTGACTTGCAAAAGCAGTACCTTTTTCGGCATCACTTCTCGCCCAGTCTCCGTTGGGTAAACGAATGGGCGATTCTCCAATTATGGGTCGTTTTACATTTTTTGTGGCACGCCAAAGTGAGTAATTTGTTGAGCTCGTCGGTGTAAGCTTTTCCATGAATTGATGCAGATCATTCTCGTTTTCGCCTTAAGTTCATTTTTGAGTTTTCGTGTAATGAGGGTTAGCTTTTTTTCAGATACTTTTGCCAATCACGCGGTGTGCGGCGTTTGTAAGTAGAAGGGTATAGTTACGCACTGCCACATTCATGTGCTCCTCAGTTTTCAGTGGCACATTTAGTTTAATGTATGAACTTATATATTTTCTGAATTTAAGCCAATTTGTGTTTATACTGGTGAGTTTGTCGGTTAGGTTGACTTCTGAATTTGGCGCATATTTTACTGTAATAACAGTGGATGTGTGGTCAGACGAGAGTTCCACTGAAGACTCAATGGTCAGTTGATATCGTTTAATGGTCTTGATTACTGCAAAATCAATAACATCTGGAATTTTGAGTCTGTCTGATGGCCAGTATGTTGGCGTGCCTGACGAAACTACATCAAGGCCGAGTCTGCTGGTAATATTCCATAGTAGTCTTCCTTTGAGCGAAATCAGGCGAGAGCCCCAATAAGTGTGTCTCGCATTAAAATCTCCAGCTACGAGAAATTTTTGGCCAAGAGTCGCAAAAAATGTCTGAAACTGCAGTTCTATTGTAAGTCCTTTTACGTATTCATCGATTGCGTAACACCTCCTGCATCATAGTTTGTATGCCATTCATAAACTGTGACATGTTTTGCATAAACATCTGGAGTGTTTGTTCAAGGCCAATGTTCTGTTGAGCAGGTTGAGTAACTGGTGGGTCTTGGGTATTGCCTTTGAGTGCATTTGCGTATGAAAATCTGGGTGATATTGGCTGGAGTAGGGTTTGACATCGTCACAGTTGTTCCTCTGAAGGTCTTCATTTGGGAAGAAACCTTATTGTTAAGGGTTTTATAGACTACACATCCTCTATAATTTTCAGTGTGATTTTTACCACAGTTACTACAATGTCTAACGGCTGCATCGTTCCTAGATTTCGGGCATAATTGGGTCTGGTGGAAGTCACCGCAAATAACACAAAAACTGGGAAGTATACAATATTTTTTTGTGTGGCCAAATTCCTGGCAATTTAGGCATTGTATTGGGCCACGGCTTTTACGTGGCTCCTCAACACTGACTTTACGGTGTAATAAATACCGCAGATTATATATGGGGTGGGGTTCGCCTTTTTTTAGGGTCTTTGGGTCATATTCCAGTTCAATGCGGAAGAGGGGTTGGGGTAATTTATCTCTGTTCTTTATGTTAGACACAGATCTAACCTGAAATTTTTGTTCTGTTAATGCGGCTTTTAGTTCATCGCATTCAATAAAAGAGTCTCTTCCTCTTATTACAACTAGAGACCGACCGAAATCACTTTTTTAATTTCGAAGACGAAACCGAAAAAATAATAGAAAAAATTTGGAATTTAAATGTAATAAAGTAGTACATAATTAAACGCATCAGTAGGGTGAAATCGATCATTTTAAGTTCAGATCATGAATTAGATGAATTTAGAAGCAATGAATTTGAAAGGGCAGGGTTCTCACCTTTTGCTACGACTAGAGTAGTAGAAATTCGATTTTAGGGGAGTATATTTGAAGAAAGCAGAGTAGATTTAATTTTTTTTGCGTAGAGTAGTAGAAGTTCTGTCTGGGTAGTAGATTTAGATATGCGTTTCTGCGTAGAGTACTAGAAATCCTACGAGAGTAGTAGAAATTTCTGCCGGGGAAGCAGATTTGTTGAAAGAGTAGTAGTTTTGCATTGTATGAAACTCACATAACATTTTGAGGAGTAGAGTTCTTACAATAGTTGTAGAACATATCTTGAGGGAAGTCGAAAAATCTACTACCGTAGTAAAGGAGTAGAAATTTAAAAATCATCGCGAGAGTAGTAGATCTACTCTGATAGGAGTAGAGTGAGAACGCCTTAATGGATGAAATAAGTTTCAAAGTTTTCCATTTTTCCATTTTCAATACAATTTGGGGTCATGTCTTCTTTGTCGCTTCTGATTCCTGGAAACTATGATCAATTCCTAAATTTGTGTTACATACCGATTTTATCCACTTGTTGTTCCTTATATATTTTTCATTATTATTTTCGTATTCAACGTGGCAAAATACATAAGAATTTGTCTATCAAGTCTAGTTAACACACAAAAAGTTCAGTTTTGTCGATCAGTGTAATCTTTGTTATTTATCTTTTACATTTTTCGTATCAAACCGAAATTTTCGGCCGAAAACGATATTTTATTTTTCGGCCGAATCCGAAACACGGCCAGTTTTTTTTTTGCCGAAAAACCGAATTTTGGTCGGTCTCTAATTACAACCATAAGACCTGTGCTGCTTTTGAGCTGGTATGTGTAATAGCTCCTTTGGCACTTATCGAAATTATCAATAACTTTTCGAAAATCTACCTCATTATAAATTTGAATTTTAGTTTCATGGATAGCGCCATTGAGAATGGGCATCACATGAAATCTGTTGGCACCAGCAAGCTGTGTCATCAGATTGACAAGAGAATTTGAGTTTTTTTCTCTGAGGTAAATTGGCGGCGGCTTCGACGTTTTGGGTTTAGGGTCTGAATTTTCTTCATACAGTAAAGAATATCTATTTTGGGCAAGATTTATGGGCTGGATATTCGATTTGGATCTAAAAATCTTAGGCGTGTCGGTATTTTCTAGTGGGGGCGCTTTTGCATTGTAGGGTCTGGCTTAAACAGGTAGCGATGCATGCCTGTCTGTACTGCCGAACCTGTAGTAGTTAGCGCGATAGAATTTGCTCTGCTGTCTTTTTTCGCTGACTGGGGCTTATGAACAGACTTTTTGTTCTCTGTAAATTTATTGAGAGGGTCTGGCGTAAGGGTATTAGGAATATTTGTACTTGCCAACGATTTTGATGTTGAGGCTGCCTCCATTTTAGTTTTCTGCTGGGTGAACGGTGTTGTGGTTTTGCGTTGTTCTCGCCAAGGAACATATGGTGATGCGAGAGAGCTTGCAAAGAGCGCCTCTGCTGAGCGACTCTTCAAAATTGTATTTTCAGCTCGAGTAGCATTGTTGGCAGGGAACACGAGAGTAAGTTGCGATGCATGCTCAGAGAGTGCAGAGGCTTTTGACTGCGACGCTTGCGCGGGTGCTTCAACATTGTTAGTGTTTTCCGTCAAACCGGTTTGCGAGAATAAAATTGGACAGTTATAAAAAACCCTTATATTAATATAAGTGTTATAAAAAACTTTCTTTTCGTCTGAGAAAACGACGTACAGCCATTCTGTCCAACAATTCCTATGGCGTTTTCAAAATGCCAACCAATTCTCATTTCGTTTAATAAAGGTTTCTCCATTTTCAAATAGGGTTACCAGATTCTCTTGAGTAAAAAATATAATATAAATATATTTAAAATAAAAAAAAAATGTTTTATATGTGTTTTATTGGAAAACATATAGTTTTAGCTTAAATAAATAAACATAGACATTAATTTCAATTTATTAAAGGTACACATTTAAGAATTTATTCATTTTCAGTATTTGATTTTCCGTTTCTATAGGAAAGACACAATTCAATTCAAAATATGCTTAAGTAAGGTTTGAGAAATCAGTCTTTTTTCAGTTTGATTTGTGTAAGTTTGGCTTAAATGTGTTTTTTCCAAGTGAGTCTACGATCGAGATGCATACATACCAAGGTATTTGGTTTCACGACACTGTGGTATTACATTACCATTTATTTTAAAGGTGGCGCAAGTATCTTTCCTTAGTGTGAAGGTTATATGGGCGCAATTATCTTTCCTTAGTGTGAAGGTTATATGGGAGGTGAATGGGCAGAATGATGACTTGCAAAATCTATTTTTATTTCAGTTGCTTAAATAATACATAACATTTATACGTTAACATGAAATTACAAAATTATTGCAAGCGAAGCTGTGGGTATAAGCTAGTAAAAAATATTTTTAGAACAAAATGTTGTTTACTGAAGAAATGTTAATTAGAAATTTTTCACATTTTTTGGACGGTAATCGTACTTAAAATTTTGATTAAAATTTTTTTGAGTACGATTACAAGTAATTGATTACATTTTCGTTGTGAGTACGATTGCACGTAATTGACTACAACATTTCTTCAGTACAATTACAAAATTTTTTACTGTTTTTACTATTGGAAAAAGTATTACATTTTTATTTCGCTTCAACCTAATATGAAATATCAGAACTTAGTCAAATATATACATTTTTTTTTCCATGTAGTTTTGTTTAATTGAATCACCTAATATTAACTTAGGTCTAACAATGATTATTCAAAATTCATAAATTCAACTAAATTTAAAATTCAGCTTTAACTTTTTTTGCGAGATGTGTTAATTTTCCCTATATCCATTGATTTAGGCAATGTGGAGTTATCGTATCTAATATATTGGGAATATATTAGCTTCGTTTAAGACGTGAGGGACTCAGAGGTCTCAGTAAATTTCTAGCTAGAATGTTTGGATGAAACATAAGCCCTCATCATAGGCTATATGCCATTTCATTAACTTTTTGCTTTCGAGTGGCAAATATTTTTCTAAAATGCTATAATTCATGCAGTATTTAACCGATTTTGCTAAAATTTTATATGTGGTTTTGGGTAATGAATTGGTAACATGTTGATGTGGAATTGGTAACATGTTGATTCTATAAATTTGCAGTCCACTTACTGCCACGCCTTAAAATTTTTAAAGCTCTGTAACTCGGGTTTTATTTAAGGGATTCCGCTGAAATTTTGGATTTGCAAAATCTATTTTTATTTCAGTGGCTTAAATAATACATATAACATTTCTACGTTAACATGAAATTACAAAATTATTGCGAGCGAAGCTGTGGGTATAAGCTAGTACTAAATAAAGGAAGTAGTAGTTATTACTGATACTTAATAACAAACCATTTTTAGTAAAATCAAATGCATTTGACTTCATTGTTTCTCGATTTTCGAACGTTATAGAAAGTGAACCTATTCTACTGACGCAAAAAAAATCCAAATTTCTGTAATGTTTTAGAAAAATTCAACAAAACCAAAATGATTTTTTTTGAAAAAAGTTTTACAACAATGCATAGTCAATAAAAATCAACAACAACAATCTCTTGGAAACCTCGTTCAGTTCAAAACGACATTTTTGTTTTTTCAAACCAGTGAACATATTCTATTGACGCGGAGTGTATATACATATTGTAAGTGGCAGTGGCTCTGGTGGATAAACCTTGCTTCGTCTCACGACCGCAGCGTCGTGTGTTACAAAAAAATTTTAAGTTGAGTTGTTAATTTTGAATTGGTTAGCGTTAGTGACAGACAGACAAACAGACAGACAGAGCTGGACAAAAATATATAAAAATAAAAAAAAAAACCACAGCTTTGGTTTTTTTTTTGTAAATCACTATATATAAAAATCCATTGTTTGTCTGTCCGAGAGCTGAAATTACCCCCTCCCCTTCTTAGAAGTAGTATGTAATAAAAACTGAATAGTAGTCAATAAAAACAAAACATATTAACTTTTTAAAAAGTAAGGGAGTGTCGGGTATTTTGGCACTAGTTTCGTATTTTATATGTTGAAATCGGACGTTTTGGTATACCATTTTAAAGGTTTGGTATTTGGCTACCTTCATGTAAAATTTGTAAAAGTCCAAAAAGTGCCAGATTACCCAACTATGTGGGTAATGTGGCACTAATAAAAAAATACGTTAAAAAGACATTATTAGCATAAAAACTAAATAAAAAGTAATTGAATTTATGATTTCTTTAATATTAATTGATAATATTGAAAAAAGAAACAGAATCTGTATTTAAAAAAAATAAAAAGAACAACAATTTTTTCACTACCTAGCTAACGCAGGCTCAAACGTTTAAGAGTCGATAACTAATGTGATTATCGACTCGTTTTCAAAGGTTAGTTCTCGACTCGATATCAAAGGTCGTTCTCGAGTCGTTCTCAAAGGTTTGAGAAAAACCCTATTTCTCGAGTCGATAACTAATGTGATTCTCGACTCGTTTTCAAAGGTTACTTCAATAAATAAAAAAAAAAGAGTAAAAAACAAGTTTTTTAAAATATAACCCTTTAACCGACTAAAAAGCAGAAAATAAATTTCCTTTAAATTAATTTCCGCAATTTCGATTTAAAATTAAGGGTTTTTGGCGACTTCAAAATTTGCAGTGATATTAGGGACAGCCAAAAACCCTTAATTTTAAATCGAAATTGCGGAAATTAATTTAAAGGAAATTTATTTTCTGCTTTTTAGTCGGTTAAAGGGTTATATTTTAAAAAACTTGTTTTTTACTCTTTTTTTATTTTCCCCTTTTTTTTAAAAAAATTTTTTTTTGGTATATTTCTTTCTAATTTATATTTTGCCCGTATAGTTTTTCTTCTTAAATTGTTACATTTAAAAAATTTTTTTTGATTTAAAAAAAAAAATTGTTCCCCCCTTTTTCCCCCCTTTTTTTTTTTTTTTCTTTTTTACTTTTTTTCCCCAATGCTAGCCTAAGTGAAAAATTTCAGCCCTGTAGCCTTAAAAATACGAAAGTTAGAACTTTAAATTGGCTCCATTCCGCTCCCCTTTGCCCCCACATCCCCCTTTCCAAAGGGTATAAAAAATCATTTTGTCAATAAGAACCCACCTACCAAATCATCATTGTAGCTTGAAGGAATCGGAAGTTATGCCATGTTTAAAAAAAAAAAGTTTGAGTCCCCCCACGGCCCCCTACGCCTCTGATGGACCCCAAAATTTAATAGAATGCATTGTCACCGGAGTTCTATCAGTGTTCCAAATTTCAGCTCTCTAGCTTATGTGGAAGTGTATGAAAAAGCTCGCCGCAGATTTGAGGATATATATATATATATATATATATATATATATATATATATATATATATATATATATATATATATATATATATATATAGTCCGCCCAAAGCAAGTTAATATAAGGGTTATAAAAAGTGAAACGTTAATAATTTATTTTTTAAATTATATCTGTACCCTTTATTTTGTTTAGTGCAAAAAAATTTATCTCTACTTATCAAATATGCATTAAAAACAAAAATACAATTTTAAAATGAATTAATTCACGTTTCACAATTGTTTGAATTGCATCCAAAGTGTTCATACATTATTGGAATGATATTTGTATGGAAATAACTGGACACTCACCGTCGCAGTGTTTTTGTCCGGTTATTGGAGATGTCCGCTTATGGGGGGAGGGGTGTATTTTAAAAAATGGTTTGAATTGCATCCAAAGTGATCATAAATTATTGGAATGATATTTGTATGGAAATAACCGGTTATGATAGCTGTCCGATTATAAGGACTGTCCGTACAGAGAAATTTCACTGTATATTAGAGCCCGACCGATTAATCGGCATTGGCTTCGGCCGTTATCGGCCAAAAATGCACATTCGGCTTTGCCTTCGGCTTCGGTTTTTCCAAAAACTAGCCGAAGTTTTGGCCGAAGCTTTTCAAATATTTTTTTCTTTTTTTTCCGACACCGAAAACCATTGGAATTTCCAATGGGACATAAGAGGCCCACAAAACAAAAAATATGATTAAAATTTAACTTAGTAATCATCGAATATTGAGTGAATCTCGCCTCAAATTGCGTGGTACGGGGTTACAGCTGCCACAAATTACATCCTTGGACATTTTCTGGGTGGATTACTGAATTTTAAATATAGATTTGTAAGCTTAATATTCGCCCTGATGTCTATGTTAAAAGGAGTCCTGGTAAACTGTATGAAATTTCAAATATAGGGGTAGGAGGCTCACGGAAAGAAATGTAGCCCAAATTGCTGCGCCAACATATATGAAAAGTAGTTCTGGTGCTCAAATCCGGGACCGATTTTGGTAAAATTTTACATTTAAAGTTCAAAGCTTCACAGGTGGTATTTACCATCAACTAGAACATCCTTTGCCCAGCACCTGATGGATTTGTGGAGTCCTTAAAAAACAGCTACTTAGACGGATTTATTCTTTGAAGAATTCTCTACCATTTCTACTAAATTCCCATTATTTTATGCTTTACTCCAAATTTTTAAAAATGATTTTAGAAAAATCTAATTTTTTTCACGGGATATATGGGATAATCCGAGGCTCCTGTTAGTTTTGACCTAGGAGGCTCAAATTTGTTTGTGAATTCTTTTGGTTACTTTTATTATTTGTTTAAATAAAATTTGAGTTCCTTAAAAAACTAAATGTGTATTTATACACTCGAATTTGAATGAAAATACACGAAAACACAAGTTTATAATGGTTTTTTATTTAAGTATCGGCTTCGGTTTCGGTATAGGCCTTCGACGTCGGCCGAAGTAATAGGCTGCCAATTGACTTTCGGCATCGGCTTCGGCCTGAAAATGCTTATCGGTCGGGCTCTACTGTATATCAAAATATTTAAATTTTAAAATGCTGTATTTAGAAAATTATGTATTTTTAAAGTTCCGTAAAAAAAACGCACTTTCAGCATTATTTTTCTACAGAATTAAATGCGAGAAAATTGACTAAATGGTCAAGCGGCTTGACTCAAGCCACTTTAAATATCGATGCCTTAAAGCACAATCATCCTATGTCAGTTTTCATGAAAATCGAGTTTTTGTCATTTTTGGATTCCTGAGACAGATATAGTGGTTTGTGGGAATCGTATATTGGGTATTTATAAACGCAGTCTTTGCAGTTTGAAATAGTAAATTGGAATAAATTTATTTAGTAAAACTAAATTGAAATTTTACAGCAATATGTTCTACAATATACAAAAGGTGCAAAGTGTTTTTGTACAGTTATTAATAAAATCAACACCCCTTCTCAATAAACATTTTCACCAAATTATAAAACTTAGCCAAATCCAGCTAAAATTCGTAATTTTGAAATTTTAATATTTAACAGCTTTGTTAAAATGTCAGCAACCATTTCATCGGTTGAACAGTATTCAAATGTTACATATCGAAGAAAATAGTATTGAACATCAATGTGTTTGGTTCGAGGATTGATTTTTCCCCTTCAATAAGTTTCAAACAGCTCTGATTATCTTCATATTATCTTCTTATTAAAACGATTCTCGACATAATTAACGAATTCTTTTATTTTATCAAATGACTCGCTCTTCTTTCGCATAAAATAGACCATGCAATATCTGCTGTAATCATCAATCATCGTCAGCACGTACTTGTTACCACTTGGAGTTACCTCACGCATTGGTCCACATAAGTCTGCATGTATCAAATCCAAAATATTTACAGATCTATTTGTTGACATCTTCGGAAATTCTTTTCGTGTAATTTTGCCTTTCATACATGGTTCGCAAACATCCGAACACTTGCAAGTTCTCAATTCGACTCCAGTTATTAAGTTGTTTTCAATAGCAGCTGCAATTCGGCTCTTCTCACGATGACCAAATCGAAGATGACATGTGTGAATACAATCCGATTTAACATCGTTCACCTTCCGAGCGAAATTGTCCAGGTTGAGTTTATAAAAACTTTTGTGCAAACTAGCTGTAGCGTAGATTCGATCATTCAAAGAAATTTCGCAACTATCGCCTGTAAACATAATCTGCAACCCATTTTGTGCCAATCTTCTGACCGAAAGCAAATTTCCATCTAGCTCGGGAACATAAAGTACATTCTTGATCGGAATTTCTTTATTTTGACAATGTAGAATACCATCACCAGAACCTTCCGCTAGAATTTTATTTCCATTTGCCAAATAAATGCTATATCCAGAATTCAGAACTAGCTTCGTGAAAAGATTCTTATCACAGCTCATGTGACAAGTTGCAGCTGAGTCAACGTACCACTCCAAATCCATGTTCTTCTCACCAGAACTGAAGCACATTTGCGTTTGATCATCAACATCCTTAGTCGAATCTTGAACCGTCTTTTTCGCTTTGAATTGAGACTTCCTCTTCAAATCAGGACAATCTTTCTTGAAGTGACCAAGTTTTCCACAAGAATAACACTTGATCTTGAAGTTTCTCGTCTTCAGTGCAACCTCAGAAGTCTCCGTCGAAATTGCACCCTCGACCTTTCGATTATATTCTTGTATCAGCTTTTCATTGACTAATTCCAACGTCAAATCGCTATCCGGCCGTACCTCCAGCGCCGTTATTAAAGAGCTATACTCGGCAGGTAAACTACCCAAGAGAAACGCCACCACAAGATGATCTGTTAATTGCTCGCCCAGGCCAACTAGACGATCCACAATATCCAGCATCTCACTAATGTGACTCTCCATGCTTTGGCACTCTTTTAGCTGCATTCTGCATAACTTCTTCAATAACGTGACCTTGTTCGAAAGTGTGGACTTCTCGTGTGTCTTCTTCAGTGACTCCCAATACTCCCGCGCTGTCGTTAATTTACGTAAATGTCCCAGCTGAGTATCTTCCACTAAAAGACCAATTGTAGCACGAGCTTTTCCATCTTTCGACATCCACGCAGCAGGTGCGCTGTCTGGTTTTTCGTTGACCACAACATCCCACAAATCTTCTTTGATGAGCAGAAGCTCAAGCTTATACTTCCAGATTTGATAATTCGCGTTGTTCAACTTCCTAATTCCAGATCTAACTTCTTCCATCTTAGCCAATTGGGCAAATATCGTACTCTCATCTACTGCAAGTGAGGGCCCCTAACCTATTGGGTATTTATAAACGCAGTTTTTGCAGTTTGAAATAGTAAATTGGAATAATTTAATTAATGTGAAAAAAACTTGAAGTAAAACTAAATTGAAATTTTACAGCAATATGTTCTACAATATACAAAAGGTGCAAAGTGTTTTTGTACAGTTATTAATATAATCAACATCGTAATGAAAGTAATTGAAAAATGAGGAAATAAAAACCATTAATTTTAAAATATTTCGGTTCCGGTTCTCAGATTTCAAAAATATCGGTTTCGGTTCCTAGATTGTAAAAATATCGGTTTTGGCTTCAGTTTCATAGACTCAAAAAAAGTTTGTATTTGAAAGTGAAAAAAAAGACACAAAAGTTAACATAACTGGATTTTCCTTTAATAAGTATAAACTTATATCTTGTTTTACCTCTCAAAATCAGTCAAACCAAAATTTCAGCCAAGTGGTTTTCCAAATTCAAGCAAGCAAAAAAATTCAATTAATTGAATTTCAAAAATAGTTTTTAATTATTTTATAATATGACTGTGTTTGCTTAGAAAAATACCAAAATAAACAAGATAAGACTAAATGAATTCGTTTAAGAAATAAATTTGACTTTTTGCAATTTTTAATGAGCAAGACAAGAAAATTTTGTTAAAAATTATAATTTTAATTTGTATTTTTGACTTATAAAATTAGGAACTAAACGGTTTCGGTTCCGGTTTAAAAAAATTTCAAAAAACCTGGGTGGATGTTGTTTCTTAACTGATTTTTTTGTTTCTTATGTAATATTTTAGTTTGTTGTTGTTAAATTGTTTCTAAATTTCTTCTGCGAATAATATGAAGAAATCCTGCCGGTCGGCCAGCTTTTGTTTAGGTCTCCTCCTCGAGAACATTGTTATATCGTAATTTAAGATCGAACTGTAAATGCCGAAGAAATTGTAGTCCTCAACACATGTTGAGGATAGTTTTAGCTCAAAATTAAATTTAAAAAAAACCAAGAAATCGACTTCAAGTAAATACAATTTCCGCATTAATTCAATGCATATTTTTTAAAAACCACAGATCGATGCTGCTTTAATATAAAATTACAAAATTTAGTGTGAAATGTGTTTGTTTACAAGTGAAAATGAACATTCAACAGAATAAAATACATAAGTTATTTTCATTACGGTTTTCTTCCAAAAAGTAAATTTTACAGGACAAAATTTTTTTCTTGTTACCCTATAAATTGAACCCTATTTCTTTGGAATCATTAACATTTCAGCTTTATTTTTCAGCACATATTGCTTTATTTTAATAATTTTTGAATAAAAATATATTTCCAAAAAATTTAAAATAGTTAAATGAATCTGAGTGTGTTTCAGTTTCAAACACAAAAATTTCAATTTTAGCCAGTAAATTTTTCCCCAAAAAATGTATAAAATTGGTTTGGAATTCATAAAAATATTGTTTAATTTTCTTTGAAATCATATGAAAAGTAGTATAAAATTGTACTAAATAACATACAATTGTACCGAAATATTTGTATACCGAAAATATAACTTTTTCATTTGTTTAAAACAATTCTTATAAAAAAACAATAGACAAATGTTGCATTTCAAAGAAATCTGTCAATATTTTTATAAATTCCATTTTTTGTTTATTTGTATATCGTATAAGAATGGTTTTTCGGTATACAAATATTTCGGTACAATCGTATGCAATTTCGTACAATTATATACTACTTTTCATACAAAATCTAATCATCCCTGCGAAAAATCGAAAAAATTCGTGGTGAACTCACGTGAAGCAAAGACCGAAAAATCCAAAAAAATTGTCCGCCATATTGGGTTTTAGGGAATTTACAGAGAGTGTCGCCTCTGTCCGAATTCGCTCTGTGGTAGAAACCCGCTTAAGTGAAACGAAAATTGAATCCCCATGACTTTGGTGGCCTTTGTCTGAATGAAAAACCCGCATAACTGACTCTAATACAATTTTACAGCATAATAAGCTTCGCTAAATTTTTCTTGAGTCTTTCCTTTAGAGTTGCAAACGAAGCTTTGAGTCCGGTATGCAGATGCGGCAGAATTCCGTTTTGGAGAAATAACATATTTCTCGTTTTGTGTAGAGCAAAATATTGTTGGACAATTTAGTTTATTGATTTTTTAAATACAATTAAATGAGAATGTAAAAAAAATTTGTGAGCGATTGTGCGGCTGTTAGAAATGGCTTTTTAAGCAAAATAATCATTCTAACCAGAGTTTAAATTGCTGCAGTATTTTCGAATACTTTTGCTTACTTTAATACAGTAAGCAAACAAATTTATTTTTGAAATACTTTGCTTACTTTAAAGCATTTTAGAAAATACCTTGAGCACAGTTTACCGCACCAAATTATTCGTGACATAATACCGTCAAATTAATGCCTTTTCAATGCTTTGAATACTTCCTTTGCTTAAAATTGCTTTGTATGCATAAAAAAAGGTGTTTCATATAAAATCGGAAGCCCCTTGTTAAATTTCCTTGATATTTTATTTTATCAAAAACTTCCGTGTACCAAAACAATTTTAAAATTGCAGTTCTGACATTCAATATAAAGCTTCGAATATCACGGTTGATATTTACATCAAAGCGGAACATCTTGTGAAAGTTTATAGTTATTAGAAATTTTCAATGAATCAAATGAAATCAGGAACGTACCCGAGGGTTTGGGGTGTCGAACCCCCCCCTTAAGATTTAAAACAATACACAAAAAATTGGAATTTAACAGAACTGAAGAGAAACTTCAGTATGTATTTTTTAAGTGAAAACTTTGGTGTACCAAAAAAGAATATGACGCCAAATCATTCTAAATTAGATATCCACTGTCGTTTTCAAATCAAAAAAATACATGTATTTGAATTTAATTTAATTTAATTTTGTTTGCATATTACAGTTTTTTTCTACAGTATTCTTAAACCAATTTTTATTTTCTTTATTTCAAATTTAGATAAAAAGTTTTGAGAAAACGGAATGCTACGAGGAGCGTAAAAAACTGGCTAGAGAAATCTATGATAATTTTATTATGGAGGAAATGCTATCACACACATATGTAAGTAGAATAAATTAACTATAATATTTTTTCAGGGGTTTTTTTGACGCCAGCTTCGAGCTGGGGTCATGAGTCGAAAGAGTGTTGCAAGTAACACTTGCAAGCAACACTTGTCAGGAATGTGTTCGTGTTCTTTTTAATTGCTAGATTTGTTAAAGAAATACGTAATGTGATTAAAGAACGCTATTAGAAATGAATGTTTTAATGAAATATTTTAAGAATGAAATTGATACATATCGATCTTCATCGTAGAAAAAAGTAAAGTGTTCGTACATATTGATTAAAATAATCTCAATGGCCTCGAAATTGTCCAAAAAACTTTCCATTAAAGATCGCTTTCGTCTTTTTCAAACCGATCTTTCAGGTTGTTTTAACATGATGCTATTGTTCAACATGACACTCTCCTATATGTGTACGTGTACATGTGGAGAGGATTCCCAGCCAATAATTGAACGAACTTCTCACGAAGATCGTATTTTACGAACTTTTCTCGATCAAAAATATTCGAGAAATGTCCGACATTCACTCGTATATTAATTGAACGAACTTCAAGTCGTAATTTCCTCGATAAAATATCGTTAACGTCTTCATAATCGAACTCGTTTCCGGCTTAGTTAGCGAATTCTTTAACGACTTCGTTTACGAGTCTTTTAAGGAACAAACGAATTCGTAAACGAGCACATTTTCGTTCGATAACGAGATAAGTCGTTTCGATGCAAAATTAAGAACGAAGTCGGACTCGTAAACGTATCGTTATCGTGTGTCGCCTACTATTGTTTTGTCCGCATTTCGATCGAAAATTTTTCGTTTACGAGCTCTTTAACGAAAAATTATTGGCTGGGTTGTCATTAAAATGGGAAAACTGGTAAATTGCCGGTAGCTCAGGAGTTAGGCAGTCAGCCTCATAAACGGAAGTGCGTGGATCCAATCCCCGTTCCGGAAAATGTTTATTTTTTTTTATAAAATTGTAGATTTTGCAAAAAAAATAAACCACAGTACCTTGCTTATTTACCATTCTTTAACTTATTTTCAAATTAACATTAACATTTCAAATGGATACCTTTTCACAATCAATTGGATTTGAACGTCGGACCTTCGGATCTTGAGTTCATCACTTTACCCTCTGAGCTACTGCGCTTCATAGATTCATGTCGTCAAAGGACCAATCTGAATTTGAAATCTAAAAATTTCTATTTAAAAAAACTTTTTTCAACTCAGACGAGATTCGAACACGGGACCTAAACTTTTAAAGTTCCGCATCTACACGCTGTGCCACTGAGCTTCTTTCGTTCAAGTCGACAAAAACTAATTGAAATTCAAAAATTTTTTTTTGTTTATTTTCAAATTTTTCATTTGACAGAAATGTCGAATATATTTTTATTTTCGAAAAGAAAATGTTTCTTTTGAAAATGTGTGTTTTGCTTCTGAATGTGTGCGTTTTGCTTCGATTTTTGTCAATGTAGTTGTAGTTTTTTGGAATTGTTTTTGTTTTACGTATAAATGTTTTTCATGTAAATATAACATGAATCGTGTTAATTAATATACATGAAGATTTCTCTGGGTGTATATACAGTAGAGGGCCGAGGACGCTGCCTTGGAGTACGCCTGCAAGATTATCAACGAGAAACGAAACTTTTATGTTTAACTACAAATTTTCTGTGGAACAAGTAGTTGTCAAGCAAAATGTGCATGCTTGCGAGTAATAGTTTCTGCAGTTTGGATATCAGTCCTCTGTGCCATACCTTATCAAAGGCTTGGGTGATGTCGAGGAATACTGCTGAGCAGTATTGCTTTTTTTTCGATTGTTTTTTGATCAAGTCAACAATGCGATGAACCTGTTCAATTGTGCCGTGCTTTTCTCTAAATCCGAATTGGTGATTGGATATTTCACCCTTAGCGAGTATTGTGGAAAACATAATTTTTATCAGAATTTTCTCATAAAGTTTTGATAGGGTAGAGAGTAAGCTTATTGGGCGATATGAACTCACGTTTGTAGGGTCCTTTCCCGGTTTTGGGATCATCGTGATCTGCGACAGCTTCCAGTCTGTTGGGTAGCGACCTATTCTTCATTAGCATTATATATGTGTAATAAGTGAGTAACAGCAATTGATGGCAGCTCTTTCACCATTTTAGCCGTTATAAAGTCATGACCTGGAGCTTTTTTTGGGTTCAACTTGGCAATATCATCCATTATGGTCAGTTGATATCGTTTAATTTTCTTGATTACTGCAAAATCAATAACATCTGGAATTTTGCGTCTGTCTGATGGCCAGTATGTTGGCGTGCCTGACGAAACTACATCAAGCCCGAGTCTGCTGGTAATATTCCATAGTAGTCTTCCTTTGGGCGAAATCAGGCGAGAGCCCCAATAAGTTTGTCTGGCATTAAAATCTCCAGCTACGAGAAATTTTTGGCCAAGAGTCGCAAAAATTTGGAATTTAAATGTAATAAAGTAGTACATAATTAAGCGCATCAGTAGTGTGAAATCGATCATTTTAAGTTCAGATCATGAATTAGATGAATTTAGAAGCAATGAATTTGAAGGGGCAGGGTTCTCACCTTTTGCTACGACGAGAGTAGTAGAAATTCGATTTTAGGGGAGTATATTTGAAGAAAGCAGAGTAGATTTAATTTTTTGTGCGTAGAGTAGTAGAAGTTCTGTCAGGGTAGTAGATTTAGATATGCGTTTCTGCGTAGAGTACTAGAAATCCTACGAGAGTAGTAGAAATACGGGGAAGCAGATTAGTTGAAAGAGTAGTAGTTTTGCATTGTATGAAACTCACATAACATTTTGAGGAGTAGAGTTCTTACAATAGTTGTAGAACATATCTTGAGGGAAGTCGAAAAATCTACTACCGTAGTAAAGGAGTAGAAATTTAAAAATCATCGCGAGAGTAGTAGATCTACTCTGATAGGAGTAGAGTGAGAACGCCTTAATGGATGAAACAGTTTTTTTTTTCCGAAAACCCGAAACCGAATTTTGGTCGGTCTCTAATTACAACCATAAGACCTTTGCTGCATTTGAGCTGGTATGTGAAAATCTACCTCATTATAAATTTGAATTTTAGTTTCATGGATAGCGCCATTGAGAATGGGCATCACATGAAATCTGTTGGCACCAGCAAGCTGTGTCATCAGATTGACAAGAGAATTTGAGTTTTTTTGTCTGAGGTAAATTGGCGGCGGCTTCGACGTTTTGGGTTTAGGGTCTGAATTTTCTTCTTCATACAGTAAAGAATATCTATTTTGGCCAAGATTTACGGGCTGGATATTCGATTTGGATTTAAAAATCTTAGGCGTGTTGGTATTTTCTAGTGGGGTCGCTTGGCGCTTTTCTAGGGTCTGGCTTAAGCAGGTAGCGATGCATGCCTGTCTGCACTGCCGAACCTGTAGTAGTTAGCGCAAGAGAATTTGCTATGCTTCCTTTTTTCGCTGACTGGGGCTTATGAACATACTTTTGGTTCTCTTTAAATTTATTGAGAGGGTCTGGCGTAAGGGTATTAGGAATATTTGTACTTGCCAAAGTCGATTTTGATGTTGAGGCTGCCTCCATTTTAGTTTTCTGCTGGGTGAACGGTGTTGTGGTTTTGCGTTGTTCTCGCCAAGGAACATATGGTGATGCGAGAGAACTTGCAAAGAGCGCCTCTGCTGAGCGACTCTTCAAAATTGTATTTTCAGCTCGAGTAGCATTGTTGGCAGGGAACACGAGAGTAAGTTGCGATGCATGCTCAGAGAGTGCAGAGGCTTTTGACTGCGACGCTTGCGCGGGTGCTTCAACATTGTTAGTGTTTTCCGTCAAACCGGTTTGCGAGAATAAATAATCAAGCGGTGGCGTTCTCAGCATTTTTGATCACTTTTTGATTTAGTTTTTTGTTTATTTATTATTATTTTGGCCTTTTACAGTCAGTGCCAAGACTAATGCGAGAAAGAAAAAATAAACTTATATTTATTTTAGAAGAAAATTTGTATTTTCAGTCTTAGCGAACGCACAAAACGGATTTCTCAAACCTTACTTAAGCATATTTTGAATTGAATTGTGTCTTTCCTATAGAAACGGAAACTCAAATACTGAAAATGAATAAATTCTTAAATGTGTACCTTTAATAAATTGAAATTAATGTCTATGTTTATTTATTTAAGCTAAAACTATATGTTTTCCAATAAAACATATATAAAACATTTTTTTATTTTTTTTAAAGTTATTTATATTATATTTTTTACTCAAGAGAATCTGGTAACCCTATTTGAAAATGGAGAAACCTTTATTAAACGAAATGAGAATTGGTTGGCATTTTGAAAACGCCATAGGAATTGTTGGACAGAATGGCTGTACGTCGTTTTCTCAGACGAAAAAAAGTTTTTTATAACCCTTATATTAACTTGCTTTAGGTGGACTATATATATATCCTCAAATCTGCGGCGAGCTTTTTCATACACTTCCACATGAGCTAGAAAGCTGAAATTCGGAACACTGATACACTGCACGAAGTAATGATAAGACCAACATCAAAATGTTAAAAATCTTTGATTGCATTACTGATACAGGGCATATTTATTGCCAAATATTAAGTTGTACTAACAATTAATTAAATTAACTTAAAGAAGACTAAATTCATGCACTCAAGTATTACACAAATAGTTTTTGACAACAATTGGACCATCCAAAAAATAAGAAAAAATTAGCTAGAAAAGTCAAAACTTCAATATTTTGAAGTTATCAAAAAAAATTACAAATAAAATTGGTTGTGTTTAAAATTTTTTCTTTAAGAAAAAATGTTTTTCTTTTTTTTTGTATAATCAAATTTATTTTATTTATTGGATCTTCTAAACACTTAAAACTAACAATAATTTTCAACGGTACAAATTTCACATTTTTTTTTACTAACTAGTAAATCCAACTGACCCAATCCAACGATACGGACAACACTATGTAGGTTTCGTTCATAGAGGCGTCATCAAGGCGATGTTGACTTCGATGGATGTTGGCATCGTCCGGATGGCGTCATATGCGGTATGTTGGAATTGCTGAGGATCACGGGGCTATCTATTCAAATGCAATAGAATAGTTACGCTTTAGACGTAGGGGTCGGGTAGGTCTGACCAAATTTTTAGCTAGAATATTTGGATGCTTATCTGCATATTTTGTTGTACTTTTGGGGATCTCATCGGAACTTGTCGGTATTTGTAAATCTCGATATATTTGTGCATTTCTTATGAACCATGAGGCTTCAACGATTTGATGCAGAACTTTCGACTGCATTCTTTGGAGTTTCTCAACATTTGATGGGGAAGCTGTTCCCCAGAGCTCAATCCCACATGTCCATATGGGTTTAACATACATACATACATATATTGGAGCTACAACCCTCGAGGGATTTTGGCCGAGCTTCTTAATGCAATTATCATGGGCAAGTGTATATGATAATTGTGGACCTACAGTGTATTGCCGGTTCCGAACAGCGGGACTCCGAAAGAAGAAGCTTTTTCATGGCAAGATTTACTCTCGCAAGATTACCAGAACTTGGCGAGAGAGTGGCGGTCTACACAGAAAAACAGAAAACAAATTTCTGCCTTGCCCCAGGTGGGAGTCGAACCCGATACCTTCCAATCGTGAAGCAGAGGTCTGCACCACGGCCGCCACAGTGTGGGTTTAACCACACTTTTGTATAAAAGGATTTTATATGTGGTGTTGAGTTTTGATTGCTTCGAAAGGAGCCAATTTAGTTCGATTGATTGTGTAAGTTTGGCTTCGATATGTTTTTTCCAAGTGAGTCTACGATCGAGATGCATACCTAGGTATTTGGTTTCAAGACACTGTGGTATTACATTACCATTTATTTTAAGGGTGGCGCAAGTATCTTTCCTTAGTGTGAAGGTTATATGGGCGCTCTTAGACTCATTCACTGTTATTCTCCACTGAGATAACCAATTTTGCAATGTGTTTAAATGCTGTTGCACGTGTTGTGATGCCATTTTGAGGTCTGAGTGTGAGCACAATATTGCGGTGTCGTCGGCAAATGTTGAGATGAGGGTCTGATCATAAATGGGCATATCAGCTGTATAGAGTATATACAGTAGGGGTCCGAGGACGCTGCCTTGGGGTACACCGGCAAGAATATCAAATCTACGAGAAACGAAATTTTTATGTTTAACTACAAATTTTCTGTGGGTCAAGTAGTTGTCAAGCAAAATGTGCATGCTTGCGAGTAATAGTTTCTGTAGTTTTGATATCAATCCTCTATGCCATACCTTATCAAAGGCTTGGGTGATGTCGAGGAATACTGCTGAGCAGTATTGCGCCTGTCTGATGGCGTGAATACTGAGATCAAGTTCGAGAATCAGTCAAATCGGACAAAAACGAAAAAAATTGTCAACATTTTCCAAATCTTTTGTGTTGGTGTTATTCGATTGGAAATGTTTAGAAATAGATTTTTAGCATGGTCAGAGCTTCCAGCCCACATATAAATAGGTCAAAATATGGTCTTGAGATAAAATTTTATTTTTGCTGGATTGGAAATTTTTAGAAACGGATTTAGAACGTGGTCCGAGTCTCCAAAACCACAATTAAATGGCTTAAAATGGGGTCTTGAGACAACATTTTTGTATGTTCGAGGAACGGATTCCACACTTTTTATCTATTGGGCACATAAAATATCACTGATTTGTAACCCTTTTGTGACATAAAGAAAAAAGGTACCAGATTGACCCGGCGTCAAATATTTTTGCGTGTGGCGCGGAACGTTCAGGCATCAAAGACGTAAAAGAGAGTAAACATACAAATGAATAGGGGTCAAATGACGCCTGTCTGGCATCCCCTGTAGAAACAAAATTTTTTTTTACCAAAACAGCTTCGTTATAGATTAAGAAGAACGACTGCTGAAAAAAAACCAGAAGATTTCACGTTACCTATGTGAAAAAAAGTTTACTTTGCTTTGATAGAACCAAAACCAAGTGTTTTTATACCCTCACACACACTGTGGTAGGGTACATTAACTTTGACACAACGTGTTTACGCCAATCGCCCACTGTTCTGTGATTTGTACTTTTTTTTGGACTGTTCCGTTTGAAATTCTTGTTAGTTATTGAAGGCAGCTTTCAAATTAAACCGAGAGCTCCGCGACATTATGTTTCAAACGAAAGTTATTATCTCAGGAACCTAGGGTGGGCATTCTCCCCTAATTATTACAATTAATTAATGAATTAACATGTAAAAAAATACATCAAAAACAAACCAAAACAATGAAATCTATCCGTCAATATTTCTTATTTTTTAGTTTATATTTCGCCTGTTTAATCGCCCATATTCCATACAAGTTTTTCGTTTTCAAGTTTTTCGTCCATATCAAAATCAGCACTGATCATCATCATAATAATCGCGCTTATTATGATTCAAAAGTAAGTTGCATTTACTCATAAATATTGGTACAAATTATCAAGTGCATCACAATATATAAAATCCCATTGTTTATCTGTCCAGATGTCTGTCCTCACCTTCCAGAAGCCCCCAGTGGACCTAGAGATCTGAAATTTCACACATATGTCCTATGCACCCATGGCTTGAGACTGTCGAGCTGGATTTTTGATTTTCCAATGGGTGTGTTCAATGATGGTTCGTGTGAAGTCACAACAGTTTTTCCTATAAATCAGATTTTGTGAATTGGTGCTTGTCCTTCCTTTCGCCAAATATTTGTCTCGTTCACCCCCCCACCCCATCTTCTTTGGCAGTTAATTTTATTTCGCACAGTTTTCGGGAATTGCATTGTTCAGTATTCACACAGGAATCATTACTTGTTCGAAGTATTTGAACCTTCCGTAGCGGGGTCTTCATCTTCCATATTCCAATTCTGCCGATTCAGCCATGAGCCAAACATTAAAATTTTGCGCCTGTGTGCAGCGCTGAGAGAGCTCATAGAGCGGCAGAATTCTCTCAATATAGTACACTGAGTAAATTGAGATACAAAATGAATTAATGATTTGTGTTTTTGACCAATTTCTATTTATAGTTGTTTTCAATTTGGGCTTATTGGTCGTAGATGCATACGCAATTAAAAGTATTTAAATTATTATTATAACCAACTATTTTTGCCGTGGTTCTTAAAAAGGGGGTGTTTGAAAATGAAAGGCGACACAGGGGTTTCTTTTGCGGGTTTTCACAATTTTGGTTTTAATTAGTTCTTCAAACTAACATTTTTAGGGTTTCAAGTCAATGTTTAGTGTAAATTCAGTGTTCAGTGTAAATTCAGTGTTTAATGTAAATTCAATGTTTAATGTAACTTCAGTGTTTAATGTAAATTTAGTGTTTAATGTAAATTTAGTGTTTAATGTAAATTTAATGTTTAATGTAAATTTAGTGTTTAATGTAAATTCAGCGTTTATATGTTTGCGTATAATTGTTGTTGCGTAGTTGTTGTTGTTGTAGCCAAGCCTGTAAGAAACATTAGTATGTTCAGGGGGGATAGTAGGAGGGAGAAAATGAAAACATTGATTATTAAGACAATACAATACAGTACAAACAAACAATATATTAAGAAGAGAATAAGAGATAGAAAAAAGGGGGGTGATCATTGAGCCTACTCCACCAGGTCCAAATCCAGGAACCTGGCTGCCTCCACCGGGTTCGTCCAAAGGGACTCCGGGGTGAGGGACGTTGGTCGCAGAGGGCACTCAAAGAGGTGTCTGGTGGTATGGGGGGAGGAGCTACATGACGGGCACGTGTCTCTGATATCCGGGTTAACCCTGGCCAGGTAACTGTTGAGATATTTGGAGTAACCTGACCTGAGCTGAGCCAACCTGACTCTTGTCGGGCGCGGGAGAGTTTTTTCCGCCTCCGAAATTTTCGGGGGGCGTCCGCCAAGAACCACGTTGGATCCCCTGTCCTGTAAGGATCCGGATAACGCTTGGGTGTGAACCCAAGACAGCGCCTCTTTTATTGTCATATGGCCCCCCCGAGTCATGACGATTGGGTGATTAATTGCCGCCGCTTCGGTCCGATAATCACGCTTAATCTGCCTTGCCCAGTCCGTATTTACCGGTCCTATGCTACCATGGTTTGGATGGCTGGAATCCTCACACTTGATCAAATGTTGGCGGGTGAGCAAAGAGCAGTGCGTCCTAACAGGCAGAACCAACGTCTCATCATGCAGGTGATCTTCAGGGGTCATTGAATGACATCCTGTGATCACCCTCAGAGCCGAGTTCTGAACTGTTTGGAGCTTTTTCCACTGGGTATCGCTCAAGCTTGGTGCCCATACCGGTGAGGCGTAATCGATAAGGGGACGACCTATGGCTTTATAAGAGTCTAGTATCGTCTCCTTATCTTTACCCCAAGTACTGCCCGTTATTGCTTTGAGGATCCTAGTTCGGCCCTTTACTCTAGCAACCACGCTTTCCACGTGCTTGGAGAAGGTATGCATGGTATCAAAAGTAACCCCAAGAATCTTGGGGCTACCATGCGTGGGGACTCTGTTGTTGGCATCAATGTATACCTCCAGAGTCCTCCTTACCTCCTTGGTCCAGTTGGTGAAAAGCGTGGCTGTCGATTTTTGTGCGGAAAGTTTGAGGTTCCGTTCTGCCAAGAAATTACAGAGCATTGGCAGATAAGCATTTAACCTCCCTTCCAGTTCTTCGATTTTCTCACCCGATGTTAGCACAGTGCAATCATCGGCGTAAGAAATAAGTTTCAGATCTGGTGGGGGGACCGGGACGGAGGAGAGATAAGTGTTGAACAGCAGGGGGGATAATACTCCCCCCTGCGGTACTCCTTGCTTATTTCTCCTCAGCCCCGATTTGGAACCCCTAAACTCCACATAGGATTGTCGTCCAGCCATGTAAACTGCCAACCATCTTTTGTAGACGTTTGGAAGAGAAGAGTTATACACATCTTGCAATAACTTGGTGTGACAGACTGTATCAAATGCCTTCGCCAGGTCCAAGGCAACCACCACTGTCCTATGGTGAGGCTTCTTCTTGTTGATACCATCGGTGATGGCAGAAGTAACCTCACACAGGGCAGTGGTAGTGCTGTGGCCCGAGCGGAAGCCGTGTTGATGGTCTGCCACTGGGAGGCACTCCCTAAGAGTAGGGAGTAGCAGAGATTCCAGCACCTTCACAACTGGTGAGAGCAGTGTGATGGGCCTGTAGGAGCTGCCCTTGTCTAGCGGCTTCCCAGGTTTGGGAAGGGGAATAATCTTCCCCAGCTTCCACTTTTGCGGTATCTCCAGGGAGTTAACACATCGGTTGAAGACCTTTGTTAAATAGTTAACTCCCTGCTCCCCCAAGTGCTTTAGCATGTTTATTGCAAGACCATCGGGACCCAACGCCGTCGAATTTTTTGCAGATTTGATGGCTATGGAGACATCATCCGAGGAGAACGTGACCTCCTCATCTTTGGGGATGTGGAGGGCACGAATTCTTCTTTTGATGCCCCTTCGGTTTTTATCGGGTTTAGGAGGGTGTTCCACAAACTGTTTATTCAAAGCAGCGCAACACCTGACGGGGTCAAGCGGCGTATACCCATCCTCAAAAGAGAGTATGGGTTTTCCACTTCTACGGGGATTCGTGAGGTTCTTCAGTGTCGTCCACAGATCTTTGGAACCTCTCTCCGACTCCTTCAGGTGATTACGCCATTTCTCCCGACAATGATCACTGACAAGTTTACCAATCTCAGTGGTCATTTCCTTCAGGCGGGGATCCGCCGCATTCTGTCTCCTGAGTGCATCTCTTTGGTTGGCAAGGAGAGATGCCTCTCGAGGGAAGTTTGGACGCATATTGGCTATGCGTCCGGCAGGAATGCAGCGTTTCCCAGCCTTCAATAGGATGTCTCTAAAAGTCTTTTCGCCCGCATATGTGTTGGCGGGTGCGGGCTGCTGACTGAATTGCGCCTCACATATCTCCTCGAATCTCTCCCAGTCCGCCTTTCTAAAGTTAACAAAGGTACGGTTTTCGGAAGTTATGAAATCCGTACTCTTTGTCAACTCCAGAACGATTGGGACATGGTCGGAACTCAGGGCGATATGCGTCCTCCACGAGGTATGCGCAATTAAGTCAGCACTGACTATGGAGACATCGGGAGAGCTTTGACAGTCTGCTGTGATACGTGTCTGGTACTGTTCGTTGGCGATACAAAATGCTGTCCCATCGATTTGATCAACCAACGAATTTCCCCTTCGATCACATCCTAAATTCGAATACCAGCCATCATGATGGGCGTTTAGGTCCCCCAGTATAACCCTACTCTGGCCCTCCAATAGAAATTCTATTGAAGGACTGTACCCAGAGCGGCAGGCTGCCACAGGAGGGATGTATAGATTAAAAATCTCAATCTCAACCTCGCCCGATCGAACGGCAATCCCCTGTATTTCCAGGTGATCGTCGCTAGATGGGATGTTTAGCAGGCGAAAGGCGACCGAGTCATGGATAAGAAAGGCAATACCTCCTCCTTTGTTTTTCTCGCGGTCTTGTCTAACGACACTATAACTTGACGAGCAAGAAAGGGGATTCCTGCTCGTCAGTTTGGTCTCTTGGAGTGCCGCAATGAGGATGCCATGCCTACCCATGAAATCGGTCACCTCAGTTGCTTTCCTGCTGAGTCCGTTACAGTTCCATTGCAAGATCTTGAAACCACTTTCAGCGTTATCTTGCAAGGAACCCCCGGGCTCATCTACCGTGATTGGGTTAATGGCGTCACCGGCTGGTGTCGGCACAGTCGGGTTACGGGCGCTGCGGTCAGTCGGCTGAGACTGCCGGGCACGGTTGGGTGATACTGGGCGTGGAGCCACCATCCTGCGGCAGCATGGGCCCACATAACTAGGGCCATATTGGCCCTTGTTACGTAGTCCCGAGCACCTCAGGTGGTAGGTGTATCCACACTCATTACACACAACCGGCCACGCAGTCCCCGTCAAGACCTTCCGACAGCACCTGCACATCGACTGGGCTGGGCCAGCAGGAGACACGCATAGGGGTCTGGATGTCTGAACGTCCGTGTCTAGTCTTACGTCCGGATCTGTCCGGGGCGGTATTGATGGCGCCCAAGTCCGTATGGGCGGCGTATCAATTGTGTCGTGTCTTGTCACTGTCTGGTCAGTGAGTGTCATCGAGCAAGGTGGACACCTGAAATTGCTATGATGAAGTTTAGCATTCCGGAGACCGGAACACTTCAGGTGGAGCCACTCATGACACCCATAGCATAATACAGACACCCCTCTGTTTGTGATTGTTCTGCGACAAACAGGGCATACGTATACCTCGGGGCCTGGATTAGACTCAATGTCTCCGGCAACAAGGAGTAGAAGATAGAGACAATGAAGGCAAGCCGGCTTTGCCTTCATCGTCAGTGAAAAAATAAATCAAAGAATAGGAAAGGTAGAATAGAACCTGAACATACCTGTTCTGTTGGTTTGGTGAGTGGACAGGTCTTGACCAGGGAACCTGGGTCAGCCCCGGTGCGAAGAACCGCCTGTCCGAGGGGCTGGTTGCGTAGTTGTTCTTATTTATGGTGTTTTTTTATTTATACCTTGCAAGATCTGCAACTAGAAAATATGTTATTAGAGTCTCAAAATAATAATTGAAAAATAAGGGGCAACAGCCTTTGGAAATATATGGTTCATTTAGAATAAGGGTAAATTTTAAGGAATCATACTTAGGATGCGGTTGGTCCAGACAGAACCCAACCGAATTAGGTATTTTGTGCCACGGCCATACCATTAGCACTTTTGAGTATTGAGCCTTTCAGTACTTGTGCGTAAACGTCAGCTCCCAGCTCAATTTCTATCATCTTTGTTGATGTAAATTGTGGGTCTGCATAAAGCAAATTATCAAAAAGAGTGTTAGCCGACGACCTAATCTCCTCCTTGTGTGGTGTGTAATGCAACTCTTCTGACTCTCTTGCTTGGATCGTGAACTGTTGACTGTGGTCTAGTCGTGATCCAATCACGAGTTGGTAGCTTCGGTGATGACCAATCTTGGTGCTGTCTAGTCGACATTGTTCTGCTAAATCAGACGAGATGATGGAGTTCAGCCTGCAAGGGTTAAGGAGCGCACGTACATTTGTCCATTCTCCTTTGTGTCGTATTTGGATGGAGGTCGTCGGCACTAGGGTCTGCTTTGGCAAAGAAGGGGACTCTTTAGAGTGTTTACTGGTGAACCGCTCACCCGTATGTAGGGATTCCAGCAGCCGTGGATGACCATGGAGAGTTGTGTGGTGCTTCCGTGAGCACACCGCACAGGTTGCCTTGCTGGAACAATTGGAAGTCCTATGTGAACGGGCCAAACAATAGTGCATTTTTAGCACCGTTTCATATTTTTGAGTGAGGTTCATTTCTACGAAACGTGAGCATGTCAACAATCGATGATCCTTGTGAGAGAGGCCGCATGCTACATGTCGTCCCTTCATGCTTCCTTTCGACGTGGACTGATCATCTCGTGAAGGCTGTCGGAACCTATCAAGCCGTTGATGTAACCGCGAACGAGTCGCTTCCTCTGGTTTGCGGGTTTTATTTAGTTTCCTGATCGGAAGAGGCTGGGGTCGGTGGGTGTAAGATACTACAGATATTCTCTTTCTTTTCAATGAATTACATTTCATCAAATAATAATTAAAATAAGAAACATGTGATGAACAAACTAAATTGACATCACTACAAAACCAGCCTTGATGATTTCAATTTAAATAGCGCGCGGGCTTCCGTTTAGCCCTTTTCGGTAATGATTATTCAACCAGACTGGTTTCCGGAAATGCAAAGAGTAATTCCGATGGCGTTTTTCCAGTCGTAGAATGTTGAGTTGAACGATACATGAGCAGATCAGGTCCACCAGCCAATCCCGGCTACTGTTTTGACTTATTATCAAACGTTTCAAAATCGATCTATTTTGCCTTTCGACTTCTCCATTCATCTGTGGCCAGTATGGAGTCGTGGTAATCAACTTTATATTACTTGTTTCACAAAACAGACAAAACTCTTCGCTCACAAATTGACGTCCATTGTCGGTAGTTACGGTCAGAGGCAAACCAAACCTTGCAAAAATTACATTGAGACGTCTTATGGTTTCAAAACTATCAATTTTCCGCATCACTTCAATCTCAATGAAACGACTGAAATAATCCACAATAACCAATAAGTAGTGTCCGGATGAATGTGGTCCCATAAAATCAAGTGCTAAATGCTGCCATGGAGCCTCCGGTAAAGTTCTTCGCTGTAATGGTTCTGGAGCTGGAAGTGCCGAAACCAGCATGCACCCACGACATTTACCAACCTTGTCTTCAACATCGCGATCAATTCTAGGCCACCAGATTTTTGCGCGAATTCTCCTCTTCATTACCAACATACCAGGGTGTCCTTCATGCGCTAACTGCAATACCCGTTGCCGAAGTGATACTGGCATTACTATGCGATTGCTTCGGGTTAAAATTTCACCAGCAAAGCACAACTCCGTTTCAAAAGGTTTGTATGCTTTTATTGATTCATCCCATTTATTCTCATAAATCGCTGCCTTAAGCATCTGAATCGTCACGTCAGCCTCTGATTGTTCTTTAATCTCGGTGAGCTTGAGTGCTACTGGAACTGCCAAGGAAACCATCGAGTTAACATAATGTTCAGCATCTTCGTCAAAAGTCAAATTCAAGCCCGTATGCCTGACCAATCTCGATAACGGATTGGCAATATTCGTTTTACCGGATGTATAAATAATGTTGTATTTGTACGCCTGTAGCCGTAACACCCATCGTTCAATTCGCAAACGTGGTTTGGATCGCACTCCAAAAATAACTTCAAGGGGTTTATGATCGGTTATCAAATCAAAACGCCGTCCATATACGAAAAAATGAAAACGCTCCACGGCCCATACCAAGGCTAATGCTTCTTTCTCCGTTTGCGCATATCTTGTCTCTACATCGGATAAGCTTTTGCTTATCCTTTTGCCTTGTTTATCAATCTGAACTAAAACAGCTCCCAGACCAATTGGACTTGCATCAGCATAAATTTGTGTCAGATCATTTACATCGTAATATCCAAGAACCATCTCATCAGTCATCAATCGCTTCAATTCATCAAATGCAACTTGCTGTTCTTGTTGCCATTTAAAACCGATACTTTTCCTCGTTAAACGACGTAATGGCTCCGTAATTGTTGCTAAATTCGGAATAAATTTACCGACGTAGTTCAAAAGGCCCAAGAAGCTTCTTGTTTCCTTAGCTGATGTAGGTTCACGGAACCTTTTAATTGCGTCCAACTTATCTATAGTCGGTGTAATACCCTCTGATGACAAATTGTGTCCACGAAACTGCACCTTTTCTACACCATATACGCATTTGTTATAATTTAGTGTAATATTATGTTCTCGCAGAACTTGAAGCACTTTTCCGGCCCTCTTGTCGTGCTCCTTCCTAGAAACTCCGTATACTAATATATCATCAATAAAATTAACGCAGCCATCGCAATTAATCAATATTTGCTCGAGGATCTTTTGAAACAGTTCCGGAGCACACGATATTCCAAACATAAGTGTAACGAAACAATCCTCTCTTTGTAATAAACGTTGTTATTTCTCTTGACTCTGGTGCTATTTCAATTTGATGGAACGCGTTTTTAATGTCAAACAAGGAAAAATAACGACTGCGACCAATATTTGGAAGAAAATCTTCCATTGTTGGCAACGGATGTTTTTCTCGTTCAACAACTTCATTGGCACGCCTCATATCTATGCAAATTCTAACATCCTTATCTCCTTTTGGCACAACAACCATCGGCGATACCCATTTCGATGGCCGATTAACTTTCTCTATAATACCTTGTCTCAATAATTCATCCAACTTTATATTAACCGCCTTCTCTAAAGGTGCTAGTACTATTCGTTATGGCTGAGCCACTGGTTTTGCATTTTCTTTAATCGGTAATGTGACCATCACGTTCTTTATGGTTGAAATCTTCTCTATCTCGACAATTTGTTTATAAGCTTGCTCTTCTACTTCATTTACCGCAAAGCATATTTTGAGTACGCCAAGTAGCTTGGCTGTGTCTCGTCCGATCAACACCTTTTCTGGACTATTTACAACAAAGAAATCAGCAATTGTACTCTGAGAACCAATTTGAATTTCCGCTTCGAATACTCCCAGAATTTTGTAATGTATGTCCACCATACGATTTGAATATTCTATCCGTTGCTTTTTCTTGATTAGTTACAGCAATTCCAGACTCCTTAAAATTATTCCATGATTCTCCGTCAACTATATTGAACTTTGACCCAGAATCAATACTTGCTCTGATGACAACTACACCTATTTTCTGTTACATACTTAATAGTTTCTGTGGCATCCTGTTTCTTGAATTTTACAGCTGATTGGTGTTTCTCATCAAACTCTGGCCTCGTGTTACTTGCACGCTTACGTTGTGAACGACATTTCCGGCTAAAATGATCCCGGCCACCACATCGGTTGCAAGTTTTCCCTTTCGCTGGACACCTATCAGAATTCGCATCATGACCACCATACCCACAGCGCACACATTCAGATTCTCTAGTCGATCTGTTTCCCGAGTAGAAATTTCTTGAGTTATTCGCAATCTTGTAAACCTCGGGAAAAGCCGTTTGCTTCTTCTCCAAACCGACAAATGCCTTCTCTTGTTTGGATACTAATTCATGAATTTTCGCCGATTTGGCAACATATTTTAAAGTGGTGTTTCCCAGTTTTAGCAACTCCCGTCGCATTTCCGTCGATTGACAACCTTGAATCAGCCGATCCTTAATCATCATTTCTCTTTTCTCGCAATAACTTGCTTGAATATGCAGTCTCATTATGAAACTATCAATACTTTCTTGCTCCTTTTGCTTCAATGAGTTGAATACCAGATGTTCATATGTTGTATGTTGCTTCGGAAAGAAATATCGTTCAGTTTGGTAATAGCGACGTCGTATTCTGATCTTGAAATAGTATAACCATCCACCAACGGCCCTCCACTTGTAACTTCATTTCCGTCCACCTCCGGCAAATTAACAAAAATTTCTTGAACCTTAGGACCAACAAAATGCAGCAACATCCGACGCTTAATTCCTGGATCTTCAACGCCGCTAGCCTCCATACAAAATTCGAAAGACCGCACCCAGTTTCTCCATTCCGCCCCGCAACTTTCACCAAACCTTTCGTATTCAAACGGTGGCACATTTAACGCCACCCGTCTCATCAAACCTGGAAACAAAATATGTATATAATACTCAATAAAATAAACCGTTTCAGACAAAATATCTATGCTACCACATTTAAGTTATTCAGAATGATCTTTTAAATTTACTTAGCAACCATTTAAGTTGCACGCAATAACGGTCCATTTTGCACAAAATTAAAAAACTTTGCAAACGTTCAGGTTGCACCAAATAACAATATTTTTCCCTTTTTGCAAACGTGTAGGTTGCACAAAAGTTATAAAATTAACTTTGCAAACGTTTAGGTTGCACATAACACATAACATCAATAACATCCTGATCTCGCAAACGTTTAGGATGCACACTCTTAATAAAATATTTTCCAAATTGTTCGCAAACGTTCAGGTTGCGCACCAACAATAAAATATTTGTACCTAACTCAAACGTTCAAGTTGCGCATCCTCATCTCGTACTCCAATTTTAGTTTTCAAAATGCAGATGACTTCCATTTACTTCCCAAAATTTTCATCCACTTTGAAAATTATATTTTTTCATAAAAACAAAGCAAGCCCCATTTCATTTACATCACAAATTTCCATTTTCCAATATACAAAAAAAAACTTTCAAAGCACCCGAAAATTTTCTTAACCTCACTTTTAATTTCCTCATATCTTCTATTTCCAAATACTACTTCCCAATACAAATACCTCTATTTTCCATCTTGTCCAAATTAGCTACAATTCCCAATCCGGTTTCTTCAAATCGTTGCCGGTTTCTCGTCTCCACTTCTCGTCGCCACTGTAAGATCCCAATAAATCTCCGTTTGCAGTTCTGCTCCGAATACCTTTATTTATCGTTGGCAGATACTTTTTATATTCTCTTATCTCAGAGTTGCCAGATACTACAGTGGGTATAGCGGCACAGGGGCGAGTCAGTGACAGTGTGATTTTTTGTTACACGGTCTGGTTGGAGCCATAGCTGAAAGTATATTGGGTTAGAAAAGGGTTAGTAATAAATTAGTGTTAACAAGCATAGATTAAATAGACGGCATAACTACAACTTTGGTAATGGGTCGCGTTGTAATACCGGTCGCTGTTCTAATATCTACTACTCGCGTTCTAGCATCGGGTCCTAAGTATGTTTTAAGAATCCGACCTAGTACCCACTCGTTTGGGGCAGATTTTCGTGTCTGATTACCACCAAATCATCTACCGCTACATTTCGCTGAGGGTATTTCCACTTGTATCGCTTGTGGAGCTCCGTCAAGTATTCAGCTTTCCATCTTTTGCAAAAAGTATGGTGTAGAACCTTTAACTTTTGCCACCGATTTGCAATGCTGAGGTTGGCATCATTGAGATTGGGTTCAGCTGGAGCTAAGAGTGGCATTCCGATGGGGTCAGAGGAGCTAGGTCGCTTGGGTCCTCACTTGATGGACTTAAGGGTCTGGAGTTTAAACATCCTTTAATTCGCGAAAGTAAAAGGTAAACCTTTGGACGGGTGCGATCTTTTTTAAGTGGGTCTTAAAATCTTTACTCCAGCCTCCCACAGCCCGCCCATATGTGGAGCTCCTGGGGGTATAAAGTGTCATTCCAAATTTTGATGACTTTGGGTCGTAATCACCTGATTTTGAAGGGATCTTAATAATTCTCGCCGATCTTTCTTCAGTATTTGACTGGCTCCTACAAAATTCGTTCCATTGTCGGAGTAAAGAGCGGCGGGGCATCCGCGCCGGGAGAAAAAACGTGAAAAGGCAGCCAAGAACGCCTGAGTGGACAATTCGCTAGTGGGTTCAAGGTGCACCGCTTTTGTAGAGAAACATATAAAAATCCAGACGTATCCTTTTGTTAACAGACATGCTCGGCCTGTATAATTTTTTATTTCGAAGGGTCCTGCAAAGTCTACTCCTGTATTTGTAAAGGGTCGTGTCATTTGGGTGCGTTCTGGGGGTAACGCAGCCATAATCTGCGTCTGTTGTTCCTTTTTATGCAAGACGCAAACCTTGCAGTTAAAAATTGTGGACTTTATAAGAGTCTTGAGTTTCGGTACCAAAAATTCCAACCTAATTACACGCAGAACTGCCTGATTTCCTCCATGTAGTGTTATTAGGTGGGGCATATGGGTCAAAAGTCTTGTAAATCTACTGTGGTAGGGTAATAAAATTGGGTGACGTTCATTATACGTGAGTCCTGTTGTATTGGCTAATCGTCCGTTAGCTCGTATAATCCCACTTGAGTCGAGGAATGGAGTCATTGTGAGCAATGTACTTTTTTGAGGTATTTGGGTCTTTTTCTTTAAACTGTCATGCTCATTGGAAAAGTATCGTTTTTGGCATATTAAAATGAGTCGTTCTCTCATCATCTTTATAACGTTACAAGAGATATTTACAGTGTGGTAGGAATCTACAAATTGTGAGGGTCTGGTACGACGACAAAATCGCATTACATACGACAAGACTCGGAGTGCTCGTGGCAATAAGGAAAATTGGTCCAACACATCAGATTCATCTTGTATTTTGACATGCCAACATAGATGATGGTCTCGGAGTCCAGTTGGGTTACAGCCTCGACTGGCGACATCTGCTGGATTGTCATCAGTGTCGACGTGGTGCCAATGATCAGTGCCTACTTTTTCAACGATGGTAGATATACGATTCGCGACGAACGTCGTCCACGTGCAAGGTGGTTTCTTCAGCAATGCTAGTACGATGGTGGAGTCGGTCCAAAAGTGAACTTGGTATTGGGTCAAATTCAGTTTAGGTGGAAGGGTCTCTGCCATGTTAGCTAAAAGAATAGCTCCACAAAGTTCTAAACGTGGAAGTGAGATGGTTTTTACAGGTGCCACTCGCGTCTTTGCGAAGACTAGGGTGGAGAAAATCTGTCCATCGGGGTGTGTTATGCGCATATAAAATGCGGCGGCATATGCCTTTTCGGAAGCATCACAAAAACCATGAAATTCAATACTGGCTGCGGGTGAGTAATGGGTCCATCGGGGTATTTCAATTTGATTGATAGAGTCATAATCATCAACAAATTGACTCCATTTGTGGAAGGTCAGTGCTTTCAACGATTCGTCCCAATCTGTCTTGTCCAGCCATGCTTGTGCTAACCAGCCAGCGGGGTCAAATAGTTTGGCTATGGTGGATAACAAAGATCGTTTAGTGACAGTGACCGATTTCTCAAGACTGGGAACTGAAAAGAAAAACAAATCTCGCTTTGCATTCCAGCGAATTCTTAGGATTTTGGCATTACAGGCCTCAGACAAGTTTAAAAAACCTTCATCTAATAAGTACTCTTTTGAAAAATGTGTTAGAAGTTCGGGTGTGTTGGCAGTCCATTTATGCAGAGCAAGTCCTGCTGAATCCAGTGTAGTCATCAATTCTTGTTGTGCCTTCTGAGCGTCGGGTATGGTATGGTCACCAGCCAGCACGTCGTCTACGTATATATCGCAGCTCAATATCTGTGAAGCACGCGGGTGAGTATGGTGCACAGTTCACCCCAAACGTCACTGTTTGCAACTCGTATTCTTTGATGGGGTCGTTGGTACTCTGCCTGAAGATCGTTGATAAGGTGTGTGGGTCGGGTTCAAACGAATTTGCCGATACATTTTTTGAATATCGGCGTTGAAAACATATTTATAAAACCTCCACTTGGTTATTAGCAAGACTAAATCCTGCTGTAAAATCGTCCCACGATACAATATATCGTTGAGACTTTTTCCATTGGAGGTGTGACTTGACGCGTTGAATACAACACGCACTTTTGTGGTCACACGATCAGGTCTATGATGGTGTGATGGGGTAAATAGTATGAATATGTTGTGTCGTGCTTTGTGGAATGGGGCGGTACCAATTTTATATGACCAAGATCAATATATTCTTGAAGTACCTGGTTATAATCTGCTTTGAGTTGGGGTCTTTTTAAGAGAGAATTTTCGTTTCGTAGGTACAGCGCCTTTGCAATATGCCTGGAATTTCCAAGAGTGATGGGTTCTTCATTTTGAAGGGTAGGGTGACTATGTAACGTCCAGCAGCATCGCGTTGCGCAGTCGACCGAAAATTTTCTTCACAAAATTTGTCCTTGGGCTTTCTTCGATTTCCCAAAAACGGGTCAACAACTTATCTAGGGTCACAGTGTTTAAAAAGATACAATTTTGTTGGGTCGAGAGGATTCTGGTATAGGGCCTGTGAGAACCCAGCCAAATTCAGTCTCTTGTGCCAACAATGTGCCAAGAACATTTTTCTTAACGTCGTTACAAATTATTTGTGGGTACAAGTCGCTGCCAATGATCATGTCAAGGGGTCGGGTTTGGTAGAACTGGGTATCTGCTAATTCCAGATCTCCAAGATTTTCTAATAGGGTAGGGTCAATTCCATACGTTGGCAACTCTGACGTTAAAGTTTTCAACACCAGGGCTTGGGTCGTTACACTCAAAGAATTATTATGTTTGGAGAACGTTTGCTGCAAATAAACTACTTTTGAATACAAACTTAAACGAAAAAACAAACAAAAAACATTTGCTCCAAATTAAGTCGTTTTGCCGCAAATAATAAATAAATTTGCAACAATTTAAAAACGTTTCCAATAAAAGTATTGCATTTTACTTTTATTGGAAACGTTTTTAAATTGCTGCAAATAAAAAACTAATTTCTAATAAACGTTTACATTGTTGTAACGTCGCAAAGGCTGGGGTAAGGACTCGTCGGATGTCCAGGGCTTCGTACAGAAATAAATTTATAATTTACAGAGAATTTTTAGTATAACAGTGACTTTATTCAATATAATTCAAATAGGAAATTTTAACAAAATTTTTCAACTAGAGATTGGGTTGGGCGAACAGTGGCGTTGGTCGTAGACTTTGTGGCGTTGCAGCTGGTCGGCGGCGTTGGCAAGTCGTTGACTGATGCTTGACAGGATCACGGTGCGTAGATACGTAGCGATGGCGATGTAGGCGTTGCGATGCGTAGAGTGATATGGGGAGCAATAGGATGGAGCGTGGCTAATGCGAGCGTAGGCGTAGCAAGGCGTGAACGTGCGGGTAGTAGAGCATGCAAGGTGGTCGAGGTGTTCCAGGATCTGCGTTGAAAGGTTCCACACCGAGATCTTCGTGATCTGAGCAGGGGTGTAGCACCGCCCAGTGGCGTTGATGATATTCAAAAATACGGCCACTTGATGGCTTCGACCATTCTGCAAACTTCTGTCACTCGATAGCATTGACAAAACTCACTTAATGGCGTTGACAAACTCCTCCAGATTTAGGCCACTCAATGGCGTTGATCAGACTTCTCCAAATTAGGCCACTTGATGGCGTTGACAAACTTCTCCAGATTTAGGCCACTCAATGGCGTTGATCAGACTTCTCCAAATTAGGCCACTTGATGGCGTTGACAAACTTCTCCAGATTTAGGCCACTCAATGGCGTTGATAAAACTTCTTCAAATTAGGCCACTTGATGGCGTTGACCAACTTCTCCAAATTAAGCCACTCGATGGCGTTGACAAACTTCTCCAAATTTGGGCACTTGCGGGCGTTGACAAACTTCTCCAGATTTAGGCCACTCAATGGCGTTGATAAAACTTCTTCAAATTAGGCCACTTGATGGCGTTGACGAACTTCTCCAGATTTAGGCCACTCAATGGCGTGGTAGAAACTTCTTCAAAATTAGGCCACTTGATGGCGTTGACCAACTTCTCCAGATTTAGGCCACTCAATGGCGTGGTAGAAACTTCTTCAATATTAGGCCACTTGATGGCGTTGACCAACTTCTCCAAATTAAGCCACTCGATGGCGTTAACAAACTTCTCCAAATTTGGCCACTTGCGGGCGTTGACGAAAACTTTTCCAAAATTACAACCTTTACTTGACTTCCAGGTCCTTGCTGAGCATGCTCCTCTACTTGCTATCCTTCACGTTGCCTCCACGCTTGATGATCTCGCAATTAGCCTGATTCGGAATACAAATCGCAATAGCTCATTAAATAATAAGTAATAAAACTCTCAATAATTTATTAACATATACATGACAGTGTAAAATATAAAAAAAGTGGTAAATTGAAATAATGAGAAATGAAGAAAAGGAAAAAATTAAAGTTTTGATTAACTGCTGAAAGGAATTTTAATTAAAATGTGAATTAATGGCTGAAATGTAATTTTTGGTTAACATTAGCAAATTTTGGAGGTGAGAATTTAATGAAAAGTTAATATAAGAAATGAAAGTCGCCCTTGGGCCGTATGGTGGAATTCTAGCTTTGGAAATAATGGTTGGGAACATGGCAGGTGTCGATTAAATCCGGCGGCCACTATCCCTACCATTATCCTTGTTCTTTTCTATAAAACGCTGAATGATGGTTGGGAACATGGCAGGTATCGAATAAATCCGGCGACCACTATCCCTACCATTATCCTTGTTCTTTTCTATAAAACGCTGAATGACGGTTGGGAACATGGCAGGTATCGAATAAATCCGGCGGCCACTATCCCTACCATTATCCTTGTTCTTTTCTATAAAACGCTGAATGATGGTTGGGAACATGGCAGGTATCGAATAAATCCGGCGGCCACTATCCCTACCATTATCCTTGTTCTTTTCTATAAAACGCTGAATGATGGTTGGGAACATGGCAGGTATCGAATAAATCCGGCGACCACTATCCCTACCATTATCCTTGTTCTTTTCTATAAAACGCTGAATGACGGTTGGGAACATGGCAGGTGTCGAATAAATCCGGCGGCCACTATCCCTACCATCATCCGAGCTTCCATTCTTTTGTTCTACTTCTAAAGCTACCCTGCAATACCACTCACCTGATTCGGAATACAAATCGCAATAGACCGAAATCAGTGTGAGGGCTCGCCTTTTATATTCGTTAGTTCACCAATTCTTGTTGGTGATTTGTTGCCATTGGTTTCTGTCGCGAAGTGTGGGGTATTGTCGCGTAGTGCCTATTGTCGTCTCCCTTTTTCTCATGTGATTTCCGATCACTTTTCCTATCGGAGTGACCAGGTAGTTGTTTGGCCGTCTGCGGTGACCATTGTGCTATTTCCCATGATCGGTGTGACCACCGTGCCAATATCATGTCGGAGTGACCAGGTGTGACTGTCATGCCATTGTTCGCCCCTAAATTAAGTATTACAATAATTGAGGGTTGTTTTTAACATTAATTATTAAATAACTATCTTCATGACTTATTTTATTTTATCTAATGTGTTCGCATTTTCAAAATGCCATAAAAGTAAAAAATGAAAAGCAAATCAAAAATTATTTGTTATTGTGACGACTCTTAATTTTTAGGGGTCGTCACACCCCCCCTTTACTTCCGCGGCAAGAAACGGATTGTCTCGGTGCCATGCCGGCCCAGAGCAACCAGGTAGTCGCCCGCCGTATGCGGAATCGGTGTCGTTTTCCCAGGATTCGTCGTCTTCTGGCCTGCAGGACGCGTCGCTGAACGGCCGGAAGAAGTCCCAAAAATGGATCTTTGTCCGGTGCGTCGTTGGTGGGTGGTGGTGGCGGTGGGGTCCCTGACGGAGTTCGTCTGGCTGGCGATTCCATGTCGGTGGACGGTGCGGGCGAAGGCACCTTTGGACCGGACCACTCCATCAGCTCCTCGGTCGTTGGCAGTTCTAGCTTTCCCTCACTTGCCTCGTCATAGTGAAGGACCAAGTAGGGTGTGCAGTCGGCCTCGATATCTACCATCGCCCCAATCTCCTGGTTGACTAACATCACTTCTTCGGCTGTCGCTGGTACTATGTACCCGAGCGTGATGACACTTTGGTCAGACATGCGATTGCCATCTCATAAATGGGGATGCCAGTGCGATCCCGTCTGTCACAATCCCTCGGAGTGTGGATTTCCTAAAGCTATTTATCAAATATATTTATTTTTTTCATAATTCATAAATTCATGTTGTTGCAAATGGCAGGTATTTTCCTCTGCCATTGCCATCTTACCCTTGTTCATTAACCTTACCAACCCACGCCGTTGCCACTGCCTCCGGCGCACTATTTCTCTCCTGGAACTCCCGCAAATCACTTATATGCGCGTTCCGCTCCTGGGAATCACTCTGTCGCCTTACTCGCACTATAACCGGTGAAATGAAATCCACCACTTGGTATGGCCCGTCGTATTTCGGTGCCAATTTCGCTGCAAATCCCTCTATTGCCTTCGACAGGTGATGTTGCCTTACCAGAACCATCTGCCCCACTTCGGGCTGCCATGCGCGTCGCCGTAAATTGTAGTGCCTTGCCTGATCCTGCGCTGCTCTCTCCGTACTCCTATGCACGATGTCAAACACCTCCCGTAGTTTATCGGCGCGTTGCACCGGCGCCTGGGTCATCTGTCCAGTGCCCACTGTAGCCTCGTCATACAGGGACTTCGGTAACCGAGGTTCACGACCCTGTACTAGGAACGCTGGACTGTAGCCGGTCGTCTCCGACACTCCTGTGTTTATCGCCAGCATTATTTCTGGCAGGAATTCGTCCCACCGCCGTTGATTGTTTGTCGACAGTTGCGCCACCATCGTCTTGATGGTCCGATTCGACCGCTCAGTGGCGTTTTTGTGCGGCGTGTAGGGCGCCGTGAACTGATGCCTGACTCCCAGCTCCTTCATATATTTACCGAAAGCCTTACTTGTAAATTGTGTTCCGTTGTCCGTCACCATTACCTTTGGCACTCCAAACCGTGCCAAAATTCGCTCGCGGAATGCTTTCTTGAGTGTTTCCGTTGTCGCCTTCCTCATGGGGATAATCTCCACCCATTTGCTGAGTTTGTCCACGAACACCAGCATCATGGTGTTGCCGTGTGTCGACCTAGGTAACGGTCCCACGAAGTCTGCACAGAGAATTGCCCATGGTTCTTCGGAGATTTGTGTCAGCATCCGCCCGGCTGGTTTCTGCTGCTCCGGTTTAAATTTTTGGCAGCTCTCGCAGCTTCGCACATATTGTCCTACCGCTCGGAACATACCTGGCCAATAATACTTATTTGCTATGCGTGCAATGGTCTTCCGGATTCCGAAATGTCCAGCCGTCGGGTCGTCGTGGTTTTCGGCTAACACCCGCTTTCGAAGTGGTGTGGCGACGCATAGTTTCCACGGTGCGCAATCCTCGTCGCCTACTCGCCGCGGAATATGTCGGTAAAGTTGATTTCCCTGGATCATGTAGTCGGCGTACTTTTCTGGATTCTTCGTCACCTCCTCCTTTCGCCTTTCTAGCCATCGACAGCATTCATCCTCCTTCTGCACCGCCTCTGCAGTCCTTAGTACATCTCGGGGTTGGCGTGACAGCGCATCTGCTACCACATTTAATTTCCCTTTCCTATATTGGATAGAATACCTGTATTGCTGCAGTTCCAATGCCCAGCGAGCAATCCTCCCAGACGGACTTTCAATGGAATGTAACCATTTCAAAGACAGGTTGTCGGTGATGATCGTGAACTCATATCCCTCGAGGTATTCTCGCATTTTCCGTATGCCCCAAACAATGGCGAGGCATTCCTTTTCGGTGGGCGAGTAATTTATTTCCGCCGCCGTTAGTCTCCTGCTAGCGTATGATACCACACGTTCCTGGTCCTCCACCATTTGGGTCAATACCACGCCTAATCCTTGATCGCTGGCGTCCGTCTGCAACGTAAATCGCTGTGAGAAATCTGGGCAGATGAGCACGGGCGCCTCCGTGAGCCGTAGTTTCAGCTGCTCGAATGCTTCCTGCTGATCCTGCTCCCACTTCCATCGACGGCTTTTTTTTAATAGTGCGGTTAGTGGCTGCACCACTTTCGAGAAATCCGGTACAAACCTTCGGTACCAGGATGCGATGCCCAGGCATCGGCGTAATTCCCTTAGATTTGTGGGTGGTTTCAGCTCCTGGATTGCTGCAATCTTCTCAGGATCTGTATGGATTCCATCTGGCGTGACGATGTGACCTAGATACCTTATTGCTTGTTTAAAGAACTCACATTTTTCTGTATTGATCCTCAAATTTGCAGCTCGTAGTCGTCGAAACACCTCGCGCAGATTTACCATATGTTCCTCCAAGGATGCCCCTGTGACAATAATGTCATCCAGATAGGCGAACGCGTGCGGCTCCATTTCCGGCCCGATGACTCCGTCCAGGGCGCGTTGGAAAGTTGCTGGCGCTGAATGTAAGCCGAATGGCATAACGCACCATTGATAGAGGCCTCGCCCAGGCACGGTGAACGCCGTATATTGTTTGCTCCCAGGTTCCATTGGCACCTGCCAATATCCATTTTTCAAGTCCAGAGTGCTGATCACTTTCGCGTTACGCAACCGATCCAGGATGTGTTGAATGCGCGGCAGCGGGTAGGCATCCGGCATTCAATTGCCTGTAGTCCACACATAAGCGCCACTTCCCATTCTTCTTCTTCACCAACACGATCGGTGCACTGTGGGGGCTCCTCGCCGGCTCGATGCATCCTTGTTGTATTAGCTCATCGATCTGCTCATTTATGATTCCCATCATTGCAGGATTCTTGGGGTAATACCGCTGCTTTATGGGCATTTCATCCCTCATAATGATTCGATGGCTGGCGATGGTCGTGGTCCCCTTCAGTTCTTCAAATGGCGGCAGCTCCTCCTCCAGAAACCTGTCTATCAATAATTGTTCACTTTCCTTGTCATCTATTACCTGAAGCCTTTCCTCCCTGTTCCGAGTTTTCGCAGGTTGGGATCCGCACCCTTTTGTCCAGTTTTGCGCAGGCTGTGAACTGCATCCTGATTTCTTCCAGTTTCTCGCAGGCTGTGAACTGCATCCTTTATTCCAGTTTTGCGCAGGCTGTGAACTGCATCCTTCATTCCAGTTTTGCGCAGGCTGTGAACTGCATCCTGATTTCTTCCAGTTTTGCACAGGCTGTGAACTGCATCCTTTATTCCAGTTTTGTGCAGGCTGTGAACTGCATCCTGATTTCTTCCAGTTTTGCGCAGGCTGTGAACTGCATCCTTTATTCCAGTTTTGCACAGGCTGTGAACTGCATCCTTCATTCCAGTTTTGCGCAGGCTGTGAACTGCATCCTGATTTCTTCCAGTTTTGCGCAGGCTGTGAACTGCATCCTTTATTCCAGTTTTGCGCAGGCTGTGAACTGCATCCCAATTTCTTCCAGTTTTGCGCAGGCTGTGAACTGCATCCAGATTTCTTCTGCCCCGTCCTTATGGGTGTTGTGCCTTTCCGGCCGGCGCCGTCTGTTAATCGCCTGCTGTCCTCCTGCTCCATGTGTCTGGCGTCAGCATTCTCGAGTGGAGTACCTGTATCCCTAGCCTGTGAATGCATTCTTACCGTGTGGGTTCCGAGTGTCATTGTGGCTTGAATCTGTCCTAGGAAATCCAATCCGAGGATGAGAGGATCCGTTGAGGTGTGTAACACTAACACCGTCATCTCTGTTGATCGGCCTCCCATGGCCACTTCCAATACGAGCGCTTCCGCGACTTCAATCACCGACCCGTCGGCCAGGCGTATGTCGTACTCGATATTCACCTTGTTGAACGGTGTCCAAAATTGTACTCTCGGCAGATGAAACACCGTGTAGCCCCTGTGTCGATCGTCGCCGTTGCCTCCACACCATCAAGGGTGACTAGTGCGGAGATCCGACGTCCATCGAAGTTTAGTGCTCGTGTCGCGGAAGGGGTTCGATAGTCGGAGCGCCCGCCGCCCCTTGCTCCCTGCCGGTTCCGCTGTCGTTTCCCGCCTGCCTCCTGCAGCATTCGAAAGTGCGCACACCTCTCCGGCCGCACTCCCAACAATGCAATACAAAATTTCCGGTGCATTCGCTTCTGAAAAGCCCTTCTTCTCCACATCGATGACATGTTCGTCGGGAGGGCCTTGGTGAACCAGCTGCTTCTGCCAGTTGGTGTCGTTCCTCCGTTGACCTCATTGGGGTGCCTCGAGACGCACTGGTGTCCTCCTGTAGCCCCTCTAAATCCTGGGCTAATGTCAGCAACTCGTCCAAAGTCGTGAAATCCTTGCGCTTCACGTACCAGCGATAATCTACATGGCTGTTTCTATAAATTCTACTTAACTTGTCCTCCTCCTGATAGTTAGCGTGGCGCAACATGATGCGCCACGCAGGGTGATAACGTAGTTCCTGAAGTTCTCACGTGGTTTCTGCACTCGCTGGCGAATGGCATCATCCAATTGTTCGAAGTAGCGCCCCGGCAAGAAGAATGACAGGAAACTCCTTTTGTAGGACTCCCACGTTGTCCACTGGCGGTTGTTGTTCCGGAACCAGGTGATGGCCTTCTCGGTGAGCAGCTCTGGCATCATCCTTGGCATGTCGTCCTTGCACACATTATACGTAATCACCAGTTCTTCAATCCTCTCGACAAATGCGATGGGGTCCGGGCCGCCGTTGTAGCGTGGCTAATGCGAGCGTAGGCGTAGCAAGGCGTGAACGTGCGGGTAGTAGAGCATGCAAGGTGGTCGAGGTGTTCCAGAATCTGCGTTGAAAGGTTCCACACCGAGATCTTCGTGATCTGAGCAGGGGTGTAGCACCGCCCAGTGGCGTTGATGATATTCAAAAATACGGCCACTTGATGGCTTCGACCATTCTGCAAACTTCTGTCACTCGATAGCATTGACAAAACTCACTTAATGGCGTTGACAAACTCCTCCAGATTTAGGCCACTCAATGGCGTTGATCAGACTTCTCCAAATTAGGCCACTTGATGGCGTTGACAAACTTCTCCAGATAAACTTCTTCAAATTAGGCCACTTGATGGCGTTGACGAACTTCTCCAGATTTAGGCCACTCAATGGCGTGGTAGAAACTTCTTCAAAATTAGGCCACTTGATGGCGTTGACCAACTTCTCCAAATTAAGCCACTCGATGGCGTTGACAAACTTCTCCAAATTTGGGCACTTGCGGGCGTTGACAAACTTCTCCAGATTTAGGCCACTCAATGGCGTTGATAAAACTTCTTCAAATTAGGCCACTTGATGGCGTTGACGAACTTCTCCAGATTTAGGCCACTCAATGGCGTTGATAAACTTCTTCAAATTAGGCCACTTGATGGCGTTGACGAACTTCTCCAGATTTAGGCCACTCAATGGCGTGGTAGAAACTTCTTCAATATTAGGCCACTTGATGGCGTTGACCAACTTCTCCAAATTAAGCCACTCGATGGCGTTGACAAACTTCTCCAAATTTGGCCACTTGCGGGCGTTGACGAAAACTTTTCCAAAATTACAACCTTTACTTGACTTCCAGGTCCTTGCTGAGCATGCTCCTCTACTTGCTATCCTTCACGTTGCCTCCACGCTTGATGATCTCGCAATTAGCCTGATTCGGAATACAAATCGCAATAGCTCATTAAATAATAAGTAATAAAACTCTCAATAATTTATTAACATATACATGACAGTGTAAAATATAAAAAAAGTGGCAAATTGAAATAATGAGAAATGAAGAAAAGGAAAAAATTAAAGTTTTGATTAACTGCTGAAAGGAATTTTAATTAAAATGTGAATTAATGGCTGAAATGTAATTTTTGGTTAACATTAGCAAATTTTGGAGGTGAGAATTTAATGAAAAGTTAATATAAGAAATGAAAGTCGCCCTTGGGCCGTATGGTGGAATTCTAGCTTTGGAAATAATGGTTGGGAACATGGCAGGTGTCGATTAAATCCGGCGGCCACTATCCTTACCATTATCCTTGTTCTTTTCTATAAAACGTTGAATGATGGTTGGGAACATGGCAGGTATCGAATAAATCCGGCGGCCACTATCCCTACCATTATCCTTGTTCTTTTCTATAAAACGCTGAATGATGGTTGGGAACATGGCTGGTGTCGAATAAATCCGGCGGCCACTATTTCTACCATCATCCGAGCTTCCATTCTTTTGTTCTACTTCTAAAGCTACCCTACAATACCACTCACCTGATTCGGAATACAAATCGCAATAGACCGAAATCAGTGTGAGGGCTCGACTTTATATTCGTTAGTTCACCAATTCTTGTTGGTGATTTGTTGCCATTGGTTTCTGTCGCGAAGTGTGGGGTATTGTCGCGTAGTGCCTATTGTCGTCTCCCTTTTTCTCATGTGATTTCCGATCACTTTTCCTATCGGAGCGACCAGGTAGTTGTTTGGCCGTCTGCGGTGACCATTGTGCTAATATCACCGTGCCAATATCATGTCGGTGTGACCAGGTGTGACTGTCATGCCACTGTTCGCCCCTAAATTAAGTATTACAATAATTGAGGGTTGTTTTCAACATTAATTATTAAATAACTATCTTCATGACTTATTTTATTTTATCTAATGTGTTCGCATTTTCAAAATGCCATAAAAGTAAAAAATGAAAAGCAAATCAAAAATTATTTGTTATTGTGACGACTCTTAATTTTTAGGGGTCGTAACATTGTTAAAATCGAATTCGATATATGCTTTGTTTTTATCGACCAGCTCGAAAGTAGCTCAATGGCACAGCGTGTAGGTGCGCAACTTGTAAACCTTACGTCCCGCGTTCGAATCCTAACTGAGTTGAAATTTTTTTTTTTTTTTCGTTACTCAAACGTTGGTCGCAAACGAAACAACAAACGAAGTGTGTTTGTCTAATTTTTCGTTTCTTACGAACGGTTGAGTCGGCAGTTCCATTTTTCGCCTTAATTGGTCGGAAATAAATGTTGCTTCGGAACCAGAATCGATTAAAGCCCTTGCCAAAAATTGGTGTTCTACTTTTACCATCGCTGTTCCTAGCAGGATATTTTTTACCTGGGTTAAGGGTGGGTTTCGACTAGTGGACTGTAAAAAAGTGGTAAACGCCTGCCTAGAAATAGATGGCTTATCATCATTCTGATTTGGGGTCGCTGTTGGGTCATGGGTTGGCCTATGTAATAGAGAGTTGTGTCTCCACATATTTACTTTTGCAGTTTTGTATGCTATGTGAAATAGCTAAACAATTAAAACAGCATCCTGCCTTTTTTACTGCCTCTTGTCTCTCTTCATACTTCATGGCAATGAACCTGGGGCATTAGCGCAAAATGTGCTGCTCGTGTGGGCTGTGTCACATTAACATGAAAAGATTTAACTCGTTTTTTATTTGAGTTATTGGGTCCCTGCTTACTAATGGGGCCTTGATGAAAGGGCTTCATTGCTGAGGCTTTGATGTCTCCTACTGATTCTAGGGTCTTATATTTTTATGTCAAGTACACATCAAGTTGATTCCACGTTGGAACTTTCGCACTATCAGTAAGAGTTTTTTCGAAATCCTCTAAAATTTCTTTGGGTAATTTGGTGGAACACATGTACACCAGGATAGGGTCCCAATGCCTCTAATTGATTTAAAATGCAGTTGTTAATGGATATTTGCAGTTTTTTTATTAGAGCTCCTGATGACGTAAAGACTTGGGGCAAATTCAACAGAGTCCTAAGCTGTGCATTGATCTGCATTCGCCTATTTTCGTATTGGTCTATGAGGTTCTTCCATGCCAAGGGAAAACCATCATTTGAAAGAGGCCCCTGTTGTAACTATATCCAACGCTTCACCTTGGGTCTTCTGGGTCAAATATAACAACTTCTCCATTGGAGTCAAGCGTGGGTTGTTTATGTTCAATGCTGTGAACATGTCTCTGAACGTTGCCCATTTTACATAGTCTCCATGAAAAACTTCCATGTCACAAGGGGGGAGGCGAACAGCCGGGAAATAATTGGCAAGAGGTGTAGAACCGGGGCCTGTTTGTTTGGGTGACTTGCTAGTTGATGACACCGACTCCACTAAGGCTTCGATGCGATCTTGCAAGCAATTCATGCCTCTCGCGTACGCATTGAACACCTTCCGATTTTTACTTTTAAACCTAAGCACGTCCACCGTCTCCTCGGGTTTTTCTCCTTGGGGCATTGCTGGCACCACATCAAATGCTGCATTGGCCTTCTGGAACACACATTCCAGCTCCGTTCTTTCTATTTTTAGGGTTACGACAGTTGGATTCGGAATGGGTTTTTCAGTACTTTGAGTCTCGAACTCTAAAACGTCGTTCGCAAACCGTACATAATTGGCGGTGGCCAGGGTCAGTTGCGACATTTTTTATTTTTTTTTTATTTTTAATGGTGGGTTTGTGTTTGACAAAATTAATGTTTTAACCAACAAAAAAATGTAAAAACGAAAAAATTAACTAAAAATTTCCTTGAGTTGGCTTTTTTAAAGCTCTTTTTGCGTTTAAGAATTTCTCCTGAAATTCACAAAACTAAATTATTAGTTTTAGAAACAAATTTATTAGGGTGGGTCAAATATGGTATAACCAAAGACTCACTCAGCTAAATTTTTTCTTCGTGTTTGTGTGTATGTATATTGTTGCTGCTTGGTGTCTTTTCACCGCTGCTAACTGATGTAACTGTTTTGTAATGTCTCGTTCTCTGGTTCTAGTTTTTCTATGTGCGTTTTTTCTCGTTTGGCTTTCGTTTTTTTTTTGTTAGTGCAATTTTTTGTGTTACACTTTTTATATTTTTTTACTTAAATTTTTTAGCCTTTTTACACTTTTTAGACTTTTTTACTTAAATTTTTTAGCCTTTTTACACTTTTTAGACTTTTTTGTTATTTAGCCTTTTTAACACTTTCAACTAGAGATGTAAAATGACTTTTTGACTGTCAGTCATTTACAGTCAAATTCGTCAAAAACAGTCAACTTGACGTCGAACTCAGTCAAATTGGTCAAAAACAGTTTTTTCGGTACTCTGTAAGGAATAAAGCAGAAATCGAACTTCCCACGGATTTTTAACTCGACGACTGCTTCCCATGGTACTGCCGTTGCTCTTCCGATGTCTTTTCATTTCAGCACCTCCGGACATAAGCTGCACCTTATTATGTGTCCCCATAGTCTGGTTGTACATAGTCCATAGTCTACATAACGCAATATAAGCATGTAGCTCATTTATGGCTTCCCGATTCTTCGAATATTAGAAAACACTAATTAAAACGAAATGATAAAAAATTCTTTGTTTTTTTAAAACTTCTAAACACATTTTGAATTATTTTTCAGTGACATTATTTTAGTCAAATTCAGTCAATTTGACTGAATATGACCAGTTATTTTCAGTCAATGACTATCGTGACTAGTCAAAGTCAGTCATTTTACATCTCTACTTTCAACAGACAGGTCGTTAGGACCAATATTTTTGACGTGGTTCTTACAAATGGGGTGTTTGAAAATGAAAGGCGACACAGGGGTTTCTTTGGGGGGTTTTCACAATTTTGGTTTTAATTAGTTCTTCAAATTCACATTTTTCAAGTCAATGTTTAGTGTAAATTCAGTGTTTAATGTAAATTCAATGTTTAATGTAAATTCAATGTTTAATGTAAATTCAGTGTTTAATGTAAATTTAGTGTTTAATGTAAATTGAATGTTTAATGTAAATTTAGTGTTTAATGTAAATTCAGTGTTTAATGTAAATTCAGCGTTTATATGTTCGTGTATAATTGTTGTTGCGTAGTTGCTCTTATTTATGGTGTCTTCTGAGTGTTTAATTGTTGTCTTCTTTGTGGGTGGGTTTGAAGTGATGCCACAGAGTATACAGAGGGGACACTCTCTTTAAATTCCCTGAAATCCAATATGGCGGACCATTTTTTTTGATTTTTCGTTCTTTGCTTCACACACTATACGTGAGTTCACCACGCATTATTCCGATTTTTCGCAGGGATGATTCGATTTCGTATGAAAAGTAGTATATAATTGTACGAAATTACATACAATTGTACCGAAATATTTGTATACCGAAAATATAACTATTTCATTTGTTTTAAAAACTTCTTTAAAGAAACAATATACAAATAAACAAAATATGTAATTTAAAAAATATTGCTAATTTTCTTTGAAATTCAACTATTGTTTACTGTTTTATATAAGAATTGTTTTAAACAAATGAAATAGTTATATTTTCGGTATACAAATATTTCGGTACAATTGTATGTAATTTCGTACAATTATATACTACTTTTGATACGATTTCAAAGAAAATGAACAATTTTTTATGAATATATTTTTTGGGGAAAAAAGACGACTATTTTCCATTCATTTTTGTTTTGTGTTTATAACTGAAACACACATTGCGAACCCTATCCGCATAATGAACTCAAGCAAAACTTTTTGGAAATACATTTTTATTGAAAAATTATTAAAATAAAACAATATGAAATGTTAATGGTTCCAAAGAAATAGTGTTCAATTTGTAGGGAAACAAGAAAAATGCTTTATCCTGTAAAATTTACTTTTTGGAGGAAAACCGAAATGAAAAGTCCTTATGTATTTTATTCTGTGGTATGTTAATTGCAATTGTAGTAAAAACATTTCACAATAAATTTTGAAATTTTATGTTAAGGCAGCATCGATCTGTAGTTTTTATAAAACATCTGCTTTTTCTTAAAGTTGAAATTGTATGTACTTGAAGTAGATGTCTTGGATTTTTTAAAATATTTTTTGAGCTAAAAATATTCTTTCTACGTGGAATTGTGGTAATTTCTTGGGAAATTTATATATTTGTTGCCAAAATTCAGAAATGGTCAAATTGTTACAATGAATATGGGCCATTATGTTTAGTTAAGTATTTTATTAAATTTTGAAATTTTCTAAATTGTTCCGAAAATGTCTCAATAGTAGGAAAGTATAAAAGTACTACTATACTGAAAAAAGCATCCCTGCTACGAAGAAGTATGAGAGAATGAATAAAAGTGTAAAAAATGTGGTGAAAAAGTAAAAAATGTAAACAATTTCTATAAATTGCAAAAAATAATTGTTTGAAAACGTTTATTTCTACGGATTAAAAGATAATAAATAAAAGTTAATGTAATATTCTATATAATATCCGTTCAATTATCCAAATACGATAAAAGTGAATGAAATCCAACTGAACCACATTGGGAAAGTCGATCTAATCCGGCAAAGTTTGAATTTTGCGGGCCGTAATGGACGTGCTGCGATTACTACGGGCTTGGCTGTTCCTCCTTTAAATCAGTTGCAATTTGCCGAACTTTGTTCGGTGTGTCTGAAGGATAACACCAGGCTCGTGCAAGTGAATCTAAGGATTTGCTGTCCGCTGTGACTTATGCCGAAGGTTGGTTGGAGAGGTATTTTGAATTGATGATTCAGTTGCCTTTATCTTCTAAGCAAAACTGCAGTTCTTTGAATAAGAAAATTAAAAAAGTATTGATTACTCGTTTATTAAACCATAACGATATTCACATGTCGTCATATAAAGATTTGCCATAAATTATTATTAAGCATTGAATTTTTCATACAAAATTTAATGACAAATTAAAATGTTTGACCAAATATTTCTTATGGCTCTACATATGATTACTTGTGAATACCCTTAATAATCTAACCCAAATGAAAGGTCCTCTCGAAAGCGCCTATCTCAAAGTTCGAATCAAACAATGACCCAACACATTCTTAAGTTTGGCTTAATACTGTAATGCAGTATTAACCTAATGACTGTACCATGTTCTACATTTTGAATTTTTAAAATATGTCAACATAAACTCATTTTTTTTTCTTAGTTTCAAGGATTTTTCATATCAATTGGCAAAGTAAACAGAATTGAATATTAACCCGCAAAGTTCATTGTGGCGAGCTATCAGAAGGAACACCCAACTAAACATCCACTGAACCGAGACCGCCCTCAAATAACTTCACTAATAGGCACTAGTTTCAGCGACCCAAAATTAGAGTCCCGGCGTTGGAGGATCTCCACCTGAGAGGGCTAAGATGAAGAAGCTCTTGCCGAGATCTACAAGGTCCACTCTTGATCCGCTTCCAACTACATGGGTAGGATCAACGAGGAAGTGAGCTCGGACTGTGGCGCACGCTGCCCAACCAACCAATGAAAATAATTTTACTTTCGACAAACCTTGCGGACGAGGAGGAACACGGACTGTAATCAGACGGAATTGTTGCTACAAAAACAGCACTAAGAAAACCGACTCACACAGCAGACAGACTCAGGACTCAGATTTTTCGAAAAACCCTTTATTCCTTCATATAAACCCCTTATAAAAGTATATAAAAGATTCACTAACCGTTCGGCATCTTTCACAGCATTGGGGAAGGAATAAAGTCGTACTGCTCCTGGACATTTCATGACGCATTCTCTCATAATGAATTTTTTTATGTCTGCAAATATATTACAAAATTACAAAATGCAAAATGCCATTAGTAAAGTTAAATTTATGTACACTAATATTTTCACTCACTGCGGCAAGGGTGGTGTACAAATTTCTATTCAGCAAATTGAAAAAACACTAATGAAGATCACTTCATAAAAATATAAAATATTGGTATATTTTATAATTAGTTTTTTTTTTTTTCACAGTTCACTTTTCACGATTTCACTTTTCCAAAAATTTAGACGCCAAGAAAAATTATTTGCAAACTGGTGGTAAATACGAAAAAGAATCAAAACAAAAGAAAAAAATGGTGGGGAGTTACGCATACAGCTGAGCTCTGGTGTTGAGTTTCTGCCAACAGCTGAGCTCTGGTGGTGAAAAAAATTTGGAATTTTCACGCACACCAATAAAGAAATTTCACTTTTTCACGCACACCAGTAAACAAATTTGCTGTCACTTCACGCATATTCCATCTCGCTCAAGCAGAGTGTCCCCTCTGTATACTCTGTGCTGATGCTGTCGATCGAATGAGAAAATTATCGATTCCTTCTTCTAAAGGCCGACCGCCTGTCTGCTTTCTGTTTACATGCGGTGAGAGGAAATACATGAAGTTTTTTGTGGAACTTGAGGAGAGCGGATCTGTTCATCACGGTAGTTGGCTACGCGTGTGAACACTAGGGATGTCAATTTTCGAGACCTTTGCCAATCCCGGGATTTTCGGGATTGAAAAATTCAATCCCGGAATACCGGGATTTGGATTTTTTTCAATTCAACCGAAATTCAGTTAAAAAAAATATTATAATAAATCGAATTGAATTGCTTTTAATATACATATACTATAATATTTTGGAAATTGCGCAAATAATCTAACAATATTCAAGGTCTTAATTGTAATTTTTTTAATTGAATTTATCACACCTATGATTTGGAATATTAGAAAAAAGTTTGATAAACTTTAAAATATGTAGAATAAAATACTAATTGGAATAGATTTGGTCTTTGGAATCTTGGGTTTCCGGTCAGAATAAGATCATTTTAAAAATGTGTCGTTTGATCCACATTTCTCGAACAACTCTTGACCTGAACATTTTGTCGAACATTTTAATATACGGAATTGGAATTTGTATTTCATGTCCCGAACGATGTTCGATGTATTTTTTGATCCGATTTCCATTTAAACAAAATGGATTTGAGTGCTTTATAGTCTACTAATTTGCAAACAGTTTGGAACTATTTTTTGCTTAAATTTGTTGACGTAATGAAAATATGCCTAAATTGCCTTCACGCATTGGTACAAGTTTCTGCAATGCGTATTGCATATTTTTATATGTATAACTCATATAGTTTATGTAGGAGTATATCAATAAACATTTCGCCAATTTTATTTAATTTTTTTCTTTAAAACAAAATTTATAATTTTTTCAAACCAATAAAATCAAATGAAACACATTTAATTTCCAAAAATATCCGACTTTTCGAAGTTTTTTCCTGAATGCTTATCAACATTTTTTGGATGCAAAACTATGGTCCTTGCTAAAACTAAACCATTGAGAAAGAAATTATTCATGATAGAAAAAGCTCCTGAATTTATAAATTTTTTCTAAACAGATAGAATTTAATTGATTAATTTTTGAAAAATATTTATGGCATGTTTTTGAAAAAATTGCTCAAAAACTTGTTCCGAAAATCCAGGGATTAGTCAGTGCGAATCCCGGGCTTTTCGGGACTAACAAAGAAGCAGGATCCCGGGACCCCGGGGTCGTTGATGCCTAGTGAACACCAACGTTTCGATGCTTTATTGGCATCTTATTCAGGGTTGTTTCTTTATTAAATCTAAAAGAACAATAATACTTTATATAAACAAATAAGAGCAATAACTCAATTACACTTGTTTACACTTATTAATATTGCACTTACATTAATTTACATCACTAAAATTACATTGTATTTGGTAACTATTTTTGGTTACCATCGATCACCACTGCGCACGATTGTTTAATGTTGTCTATGTCTTCTTTAAAGTTCATTGTGTTTGTCCATTTCTCCTGTATTCTTAAGCATTCTAGTGTGTATCTCCTTTTTTCTCTCTTCTCGATATTCAATATGCGCGCTTCATCGAAGTCCATCTGATGTCCTCTTTCCGATATGTGTTGTCCTAATGCTGTTGCCGTTTTCCCTCTCTTTGTGTCTGCTTCGTGCTCTGCTAGTCTGACTCCAAGTTGTCCCTTTGTTGTTCCAATATAAATTTGATCGCATTTCTCTTCTCTGTTCCTATTGCATGCTATTTCGTAGACTACGTTGTGTTGTTCTTGTGTTTTTATCGGTGCTTTTGTTTTTGTGAATATTTTATTGAGTGTAGTGTTCGATTTTAGCGAGAATGTGACATTCTCTTTCCTTATCATTGTGTGGAGCCGTTTGTCAGTTAGGTATGGTACGTACGTGATGCTGTAGAATCGTTTGGTGTTGCCAGATTGTTCAAGAATTGGGTTTGTGTTATTTTGTATTGGATTTTGTGAGTTTGTGCTTCTATTAAATTATTAACCATATATGTTTTCAATATTCGCCTGATCTTTTTTGTATTTTCTTTATGAAATCGAGGGTTGGGGTGGTATGTGTTGAATGTCTTTAGAATTTCATCTTTGTCTTTCAAACATATAATTGCAAATATGTCATCTACATATTTTGTGATGAATTTTATTTTTATTTTGTTTGTTAGAAGTTTTTCAATGCGGTGTCTAACAGATTGTCTAACACAATATGTGCAATAGTGGGGAAATTGGATTACCCATTGGCATGCCATACGTTTGGTTTTATATTTTGTTGTCAAAGTTTAAATAATTGTTGTCTATAAGACACGTGTGTATAGCGTGTATATAGTGAAAAGTGAATACTGGCTCCAACAAAAAATAATATAAAAATAGTATAGTGAAATTTTGGAGCAACAGAAGCTGTATAGAAGACAACAACAACTGCATACAACCGAAGACGAAGGAAGAATTTTTTTTAGTAAGCTGAGAAATAGAACTGCAATATATACAAATTTTGAAAGATTTGGTATTTCATTAATTTCAAATATTCAAGCATTTTTATGTACAGTCCACAATTTCAAACAATACGAAAATTTGTATACATACACCGAGAGAAAAAAAAACGCAAAATCAACGAAGAAGTAGGTAAATTTAACATTTTTCGCGGTTAAAAACCATCCGATAGTCAAAACTGTTAAATTGACAGTTGATATGCTGTTGATAACCGTAGCCTAGTGGGAATATGTCCGACTGCCACCCGGAAAGCCCGGGTTCAAATCCGGGACAACCGTCGCTATTTTCTTTTTAATATAAAAAAAAAGTTTTTTCAATGTAATTTTTTTCTTAAAATTTTTGTATTTTGTTCCATAAGTTACCTTTTCACTTTTATGAACAATTATACTCAACTCCAAACTTCATATATAAAAGTTTTTAACTAAGTAATAATTATCCTATTGTAATATCGCCCTGGACAAGGCTTGAACCTGCGTGCTTCTGGTTGATAGTCCGGCATCTTATCCATCGCGCCAATGATGCCATTCATGCGGGCATGGCAATAAATGAATAACTTAAATCTGTTGAACCGGTTCTGTTCTCTACTATTAGAGTAACCAGAGTTGCCATTTGAAGGAACCTTCCTTGTTATCAGCAGAATATCCCATCAAAATGAGAAATGGGCAAGGAATTCATGAAAATTTGAAAAAAACGGGTAAAGTGGTTAAGTTGCAGTTGAACAAAATGGAGACGAATTTACCAAAAACCTGGCAACACTGTTTGTATCAGAAGAACAGAAAACCCATATCCTATCTGTTAAACTGTCTGTTACACACTCTGCGGTTCATAACATAAGTTTGATGGTTTTTAAATCTGTTGACATTTGGACTAGTTGGTTGAAAGGCCATCTTACCACCCGGGATGCCTGGGTTCAAATCTCGCTGACTGTTAAGTTTTTATTTTTTTAAATAGGGTTCTGAATTGACAGCTTTTTTTTAACAGTTCGAGAAGTGGAAAAAAGTTTAATTCTACATCAAAAATTGTTAAATCAAACAAAATTACTTTAAAACAAAAGTTACTCTGTTAAAAAAAGAATAACAGTGAACTGCTATCTTTTTTCTCGGTGTAAGGGAATATCGTTTAAGTTGGGACGCAGTATAAGATCCCATCTTACAGCTATGTTTTAACTGACGAACTTATTACTGTTTAGAAGCTAACGTTCCATGTGAATTAGAAGGAATAACTTATACTGAATTGGTGGCGCTGAAGAGTCACAAGATGTCGCTCTTGAACGAGAGTTACGGACATTACGAAAAATACGTGAAATTATTGAATTATGTCGCAATTATTCGTAACGAACGACACGTGTTGTTTCGATAGTTGGACTGGCTCCAGCAGTTGATACTATGCACTTTGTATGATTTAGTGACATAGTCTGAACTGGACAAGGTGATCAATGTACTCTTGCCGTTGCCAATTATGGTTGGTCTCGTTAAGGTGCGCAATCTTCAGTGGCCATTGTATCAGTGGGACCATCCCAGTGGTAGGCCCTGTCAGTGCAGATAAATGCGTCGACTTTGTATACTGCGGAACGAGATGAAGTTTTAGTTTTCTTGGAGTATTGGGCTTCCTGACATCACTCCGCCTCACTTTAAAACCGGAAACAACGGTTAATGCCCTTTATTCTGGATGATAGTCGGTGTAGCCTAGCCGACGATCGTCTGGTCGATGTTCGTCTTGTTGATGATCGCCTTGTCGATGTTCTTCCAAATCATTTGAACATACGATCTTTGTATGAGAGTACCCAACATAATAATAATAACAATATTATATAATTCTCGTATTGTATATTGACTAAAATTATTCTGATACATTTTAAGACGTATTATTAAAGTAAAAAAGAATGTTGTCCCATCGATGTGACATCAAGTTGCCGGAACTTAGGTAGAAATACCGTAACTGCTCAGGCATCTTGAATTGCATCTAATACCATGCTTTTCTGGTTAAACTCCATTGTGAATTTAACCAGTTTAGCATGTTTCCTACAACTAAAAGCCGTGTTGGGTTTGGTGTATATAAGATTCTTATTTCAAACTTTGAAGAAGCTTGTTTGTCATACAAAATATTACAACGATGCAATCGTGACATTAAAGAATTATTGAACTGCTACTTGGGTCAATCTGTAAAGAAAAAGATAATTAACCTTTCATCCTGCAGATATTTACAGACTGTGTGGATAATTCCACTTAAATTGTCAAACCGAGAGTACTATGGAAATATCCTACAAATACTATGAATATTGTGCGAAAATTCCATTTAAACTCGATTGCCCAGGGAATATTTATCATAAAGAAATTTGGGAAAATTCCGAAAGATTCTAGACTCTTTCCGGAATTCTCCCCAACACTCAGATGGTTTGAGAAAACCCAAGAATCCAATCCAGATTACATGGTTGGACATGTAATACTGTTTACCTAGCGACTACATACGATATCCTGGATACCAAATAGTTTGGTTACCCCTGATATGTTACGGTCGACGGGAACAGATATTTAGAATTCTTTAACCTTACGATTATGTTAAAAACAATCGTGTCACGCGTCGGGTAATGCTTAAATGTATTATAAATGTTAAATGTTTAAACCTACACCGGCCGCAATATGCCCCGCATATTGCATATTGCACTCATTCTCCACGGATCATACCGTGGAGAATGAGTGCAATGACGTTGGGGCAGGGCTATAATCGTACATGCAGAATATTACCAATACTTAACGCTCTAGTTAAGTACGACCGGTGCTCATTGCGGCACGCTAATAAAGCAGAAAAATGAAAAGAATTAGAATATTCAACAAAATATTCCTCTAATAAAATTGTTTTCGCGAAGCAGTGAAAGGAAACATAATTAGAAATATAAAAATAATTTTAAGAGTGCAATTTGCTGAACGACCTGCTTCGAAATAAACACCAACCTTGACGAGGGCTTTACCAACGACATTTTCGAGGATGTACAGTAGATCACCCATGAGCTATATGGGAATTGCAAAAGTGTTTTTTTGTTCGCTCCCCGCGCATTTTCGGAAAGGTGGGGGCTCAAAAAAAACATCTGCAAAAAATCTGGACTTCGGTAGTGGAAAAAAGCCAGGCCGGCTGGACTTTTGTCTTAAAAATTTACTAAAAAATAGTATATAGCTTTATCAATCTGTAACTTTTAAAATAGGAGATTTAGGCGATAGGACTATATAACAATTTTTTTGCAGAATGAGGGGATAAACATTTTCCCCATAAACTTTCTTAGCCTACGTGGAACCGTTCATGGTGTTTTAAGCGGTCAACCTAAAAATATTTTGTAAAGCGTTTTTTTAAAATTGATCTCATGCATATTTGGATGGAGGTAAAATGTAGTGCTTATCGCCATTAAATAGCATTTTAAATTTTGGAAAAATTTTGATTTTTAAGGAAAATTTAGATTTTTAAAGAAAAAAAATTGGTTTATTTTTTTTATTAGTATTGAAAAATATGTGCAGATTCAAGATACCTCCTCCTCCTTCATGAAAATATTTAAGGGATACTCGGAGAGTGTTTTAAGATCGAATACACAGCAACTGTTGATACATTTATAGTATATACCCACACTAGCAATATGAAGTCTGCGTATAAAGCTATTTCTTGTGCAGTGGCTCACAGACACATTTTATAGTATCGATATTGGTATCATTGGAAAGGTCTAATCAATACCTTTCGAATGAATACTTTAATCCGTTATGTACCTATTTGGAAAATTACATTTAAAATTAACCTACTTTTCGAACTTTTTTCCTGGGGGTTACAAAACTGTTTTTGGTATGCAAAAGGAGCTCTGGTCAAAATAAAGCAACATTGGAAAAGAAGGCTTAACAATAAAACCATTTCCTGAATTTTGACAAATTTTTTAAGATTTGGATACAAATTTATTTGCTTTCAAACAAATTTTCCAAAAACTAAATCTAAAAAAAATTTGTCAAAATTCAGGAAATGGTTTTATTGTTAAGCCTGTCTTAAGTGTGTCTGTGAGCCACTGCACAAGAAATAGCTTTATACGCAGACTTCATATTGCTAGTGTGGGTATATACTATAAATGTATCAACAGTTGCTGTGTATTCGATCTTAAAACACTCTCCGAGTATCCCTGAAATATTTACATGCAGGAGGAGGAGGTATCTTGAATCTGGACATATTTTTCCATACTAATAAAAAAAAGAAACAAATTTTTTTTTCTTTTAAAATCCATCTTTTCCTTAAAAATCAAAATTTTTCCAAAATTTCAAATGCTGAAATACACTACATTCAATGCCCTATTCAATGATAAGCACTACATTTTACCTCCATCCAAATATGCATTAGATCAATTTAAAAAAACGCTTTACAAAATATTTTTAGGTTGACCGCTTAAAACACCATGAACGGTTCCACGTAGGCTAAGAGTGTTTATGGGGAAAATGTTTATCCTCTCATTCTGCAAAAAAATGATTATATAGTCCTATCGCCCAAATCTCCTATTTTAAAAGTTACAGATAGATAAAGCTATATACTATTTTTTAGTCAATTTTTAAGACAAAAGTCCAGCCGGCCTGACTTTTTTTCACTACCGAAGTCCAGTTTTTTTTGCAGATGTTTTTTTTGAGCCCCCACCTTTCCGAAAATGCGCGGGGAGCGAACAAAAAAACACTTTTGCATTTATGGGTGCTCTAATGTACAGTCATATCCGGCACTTGAATTAGATTTTGATATTTTAGTATGCGTTTATTAAATTTCTACTTTTGGCATTTGAACTAGAAATTGACTTCGCGTCGATAATTAATAACACTGTTTTAATTGCGATAGAATTAATAACGTGAACGTGGGCTCCGATAATGATGACAATGACCCGGGAAAACTCAGTGGATCGCTAAGCGCTGGACCACGTTGGGCGCAAAAGTGATCGTCAACTTTTAGCGTTGAACAAGTATATACGAGGTAGGATCCTTTTTAGCGTTGCACAAATATATGCGAGCTAGGATACTTTTTAGCGTCGAACAAGTATATACGAGGTAGGATACTTTTTAGCGTTGTACAAATATATGCGAGCTAGGATACTTTTTAGCGTTGCACAGTTTAGCAAACCTCCGATGAGTACATTGTGTGGGCACTGGACTCTGGCTTTCCGTTCCAAACCAAATCAATTTCTGTACATATATATAAATTTATGTACAGGCTATATTTTTGGGCCCGGCAGGAAAAACTTAACTGGCGTCCGTGGCAGGGACCGCTTCTGTTAGTAGGTTGCCCACAATAGTAAACGTGGACAACTAAAAGATACAATACCTTCCATGACCGTTTCCAGACTAAACCCTTCGAACATGGTCACCAACGGTGGTGACCAAACGGTCGTTTGTCTGAATTTTGAAGATGTAATGCTACAGTTGTTATATATATGTTTTTTAAAAAATTTTTTTTTAAAGAAAAAACCTATACAAATGGTAAAATGAAAAATCTGTGAAAAATATATATATATGAGAGAACTAAATATTAATTTAAGGAATATCTTTTAAATGTTAAATGTTTAAATCTATAAATGTTTACATTAATATATATATTTGTCCAGGTCTGTCTGTATTTCTGTCTGTCTGTCCGTAACACTAACCAATTCAAAATTTACAACTTCACTTAAAAAATTTTTTTAAGTTGTTAAACCTTCTTTTTTTTATTAATGTTAGCCATTCTGGTGGTTTGTCCACACGACGCTGCGGTCGTGAGAAGGAACCAGAGCCACTTACAAATATATTCACACATCTATTTTTTCTTATAAAGGTTAGCCGCTCTGGTATCGAACCCACAACGCAGCGATTGTAAGTAAGATGAAGTAGCGAACTAAGCGCCTTCTCAGCAGAGCCACTAATGCTCATACAATACCTTTACCTAATATCGATTAACTTCGGCAAGCTGTATGCAAAACGCTTTCATGTATATACACACACAAAAAATCATTTCACTTTAAACAAAAATAGCTTCGCCCTAAAGCTGCCACCTTTAAGAAAATAACACTGCCATCGTTGCCACCTAACACTATTTTCACCTATTACGGTGGTGTATTAGATTTTCATATTACACTTTCATATTACACTTTCCTATACACTGCATATATTCCCAGTACAACATTAAGGTCCGCACACATCAACCCGAAGCGCAGCGAAACTTACTCAAAAATGTTTCTTGCAAATGCAAAAATTTTATAAATTAAAATTCCCGAAAAAAAATACTACAAAATGAACACCTTTCTTAGAAATCACTCAAGAAATTGTAAAAGGGGAAGTCAAAACTTAAAAAATTTATTTCTCGGAAAGCAGATTCTTGCTACAATAAAAGATTCAGATTCGGTTTTAGTACGTCAAAATACATAATACGAAAATAAAAATTGAAAAAATCCAATGAATAAAACGCTTTGCAATAAAAATAATCGACAATCGGAAATAATGTTTAGCCGTAACAGGTGAAAACATTGTTAGGTGGCAACGCTAGCCTTTTGGTAGTATTATTTCCTTAAAGGTGGCAATGGTAAATCAAAGCTATTTTTTGTGTGTATATACACATTCACCATACAGCTTGATGAACTATATCGCCATTAGATCAATTTATTTCATAGCTGGCTGTGGTCTGTTGGTTAGAGCTTCGGCCTATGACTGCGGCAGTCATAGGTTCAAGCCCGCCACCGGTCGTATTTTTTTTTTTTGAGTCCATTGCTTGATATTCTTTTTTCTTTTTTTAATCTTTCTTTTTTAATGTAACAGTTCAACTTTACACAATTACATCATCAAACAAAATTTCTTTCTATTCTTTACAAAATTTAATAAAAGTTCACATATTTCACAAATGATTTTCATATGTATATATAAATTATGGAGTTCACCATACGGCTTGGTTTACCTAACCGCCATTAGCTGAAATTATTTTATAGCTGGCTGTGGTCAGTTGGGTAGAGCTTCCGCTTTAATTTTTTCAAATTAGTGTGTTTTTTCCCGTGCATGGCACGGGCAAATTTACTAGTTGTTAAATATAAGCGACAATAACTTTAGTTATACAATTTTAACAAGTTATTGTGAATAGTTTTTTGTTTATTCTTAATCGAAAGTATTGTGGTTACTGGACCGTTAGCGGTGATTACCTCAAATGGTCCAATTCAAATCAGAGGTGTCAGCCGATGCGGCTAAGCCGGTCGGCTAGCCGCCGCCGACGATTTTAATAATTGTTAGCCGCCGCCGATGACCCCGGCAAAAAACGGCTTGCGGCTAAGCCGACAATCTCGATTTTTTTTATTCGAATTTAATTTTTTTGTATGATTTCTAACAAAAAAATGAAAATGGAAAGGACACAGGTCGACAAGTTTTTCGAAAAAGTAAAAAAAAAACCAAAGTGATTGACCGTCCAAAGCTCTTCTTAACGCGCCAAATAACGTTTTTTTTTTGTTTTACATTTTTGTTTATTTAAAATTTATTTTTCAAATTAATTGTGACATTTTTATATAAATAAATGAAATTGCTAAGCAATTTGAGCAGCAAAAAAGTTGTATTTTGAAAATTTTTAGCATATTCATTTAAAGGAAAATCGGCTTAGCCAAATAACCGGCTTAGCCGATCGGCTAGCCGCCGCCGACTGAAATTGGATCAGCAGCCGCCGCCGACGATTTTCCATCGGCTGACACCTCTTTAAAGTCTACCTGATTTAATGCGGTATCATAGGTCTTCTTCGAGAGCTTTCTCTTAATTTTGTCGAACTATCCGTCCGTCATAGCCGTGCATACCATGTATTTGGAAAAATAGTCTTGGAATGTCAAAATGTATTTGATACCTGACGTCGCTTCAGGTAATATACCCACTATATCCATGTAGACCTTGTCGAATGGACGTTGTCGGGGTGTCTCTTAATACCATTGGCATTTTAGTTAGTCTCGAACTTTTATTTAGTTGTCATTTCTTACAATTTTTCACGTATTCCTTGATTTGTTTCTGCATCCCTTTCCATTTGTAATCTTGTCTTATTCTAAAGTATTTTTTTAGTGTGCCTTGATGTCCTCCTAAAGGTAGGTCAAGGCTGATTTACATTGTATGAATTGGTTGATACAGCGTATGAATTCTGACACATGAAAAAGAGATGGGAATATTTTGCATTGAAAAATATATTAGTATGACTGAAACAGAGTTGTAAAATTTTTATGGGACGATTGATACCAAATTCTGTTAACCCCCTCTGTTAAGTGTATGCAATTATAGGAGGAGATATGTAAAATACAACATGCTTGAGCTTTCTGTATGAACCGTATCGTCTCCTATAAAAATACCATAACAAATTTCTGAAGTGTCAATAGAAATGTTTTAAAAATTAAAATTCTCGATAGCGAAATAGTTCTTCACGGCCCTTCCTCCGGTCTACGCACTTCCAACAATAGCCATCGGCATAAGCGTTGCTCCGCTGCCAAATCCAAATTTTACCAAAGACAATCAAGTGTTCGATTATTTAAAAATTTTAATTTTTAAAAATGGCCATTTCGTTTCCATTTTCAGTTACCTGGACTCGCGTCTAATCAAGACTACCAATCCCTTCGAGGTGAAATTATTTGACTCGTAATTACCACCCGCCCTACACTCATGATATGATTGAAGACCCACCAGTAAATGTGAATTTAAAAAAACTGTATTCGATCAACCATAGCGCGCAATGACAATGAGCAAACGGCCACGGGTATGCTGGCCAAGGTGGTGGCGTATTCTCTGGCCAGAAACGAAACACTGTGGACATTTTTTTTTGTCACAACTTGCTCGGAAGCTTGTGACACCGCCGGTGTCATAGTTTGAAATAAATACAACAATTTACATTCCCCCCATTCGATTTGAGAAACGTTTTCAAAAGTTTAAAATAAAATTATTTTTAATAACTTATTTTCGTTTTAAAAATTTGCTATACAAATCTGGGAATGGCCACGGTGGCCACGAATACGATTTGCATTTCTGAATTTGCTTGGGACTCGGGGAATCAATGAAAATGTTTCCAAACAACCCATACAATCTATTCCTGCTGGTGGAAGTCTTAAAACTGCTCCCGAGCTAGAAAATACAGCATAATCATGAAAGATGTAAATATTTCCAAAAAATATATAATTTTCAATTTTGAACAGCTGATCTTTGTTTACAAAAAAAAGCAAACAAACGTTGACTATCTGCACTCTACTTTGGACATAGAGCGCTGTATCAACCAATTCATACAATGTAAATCAGCCTTCATGAAAATCTCTTATAACAGTTTCTATTGTCTTGGGGTCTGTGAGTATTTGTTTTTCTTTCGGATTCTCGGGACCTTCTTCATTTGTCTGTTGTGTTGCAGTTGCTGCTTCTGCTGTATCGAATTCCAGCTCCTTTGTCCTCTATCTAGTTTTGCACCATTATTACTTCTTTATTGATTTGTGGTACTCTACTGAGCGCATCCGCATTCAAGTTTCGTTTTCCCGGTTTGTAAATTATCTCGAAATCGTATTCGGATAATTTATGCCGGAATCGAGCTAACCTTGACGTTTGATCTTTTAAATTTGCTATTCCACGTAGTGGTTGATGATCTGTATAAATTTTGAAAGGTTGCCCACACTATCGCTAGAAACTCGTTTTCTATTGTACAGTAACGAGTTTAGTGATCTGCTTGCGAAGGCTATTGGTCGGTCCTCGCCTACTTTTCCTTGAGACAATATTGCTCCAATGGCCTCCCCACTGGCGTCTGTCGTTAGAAGAAATTCTTTTGTAAAGTCTGGATAGGCTAATATGGGTGGAGAGGTGACGACCTCTTTTAATTTTCCAAATGGCTTGTCCACTGGAAATTAACGTAATCTTTAAGCAAATTATTTATTGGGGCGGCAAGTTGGGAAATATTTTGTATAAATTTTCTGTATTAGTTTACCAGACCTAAAAATGCTTGAACATCCTTTTTATTTTTTGGAACTGGAATGTTTTTCACACATTCCAGTTTTTGCGGATCCGTAAAGCACCCTGTTCTGAGCACTTGTGGCCTAAATAAACTATCTCCCGACGTAGGAAGTTACATTTTTCTGTGTTCAGTTTTAAATTGTTTTCCCTCAACATGCTCAATACTTTTCCTAATCTTTTTTCATGCTCCCCTAAGTTTTTCCCGTAAACTACTATGTCGTCTAAATAAACAAAACAATCAAGTCCCTCTAATCCTGTCAAGATGTGGTTCATTAGTCTTTGAAAAGTTGCTGGCGCTCCTGTCAATCCAAAAGGCATTCTATTAAACTCGAAATGTCCTAAACCCGTGCTGAACGCTGTTTTTCCTTGTCCGTTTCGTCCATTAAAACTTGGTGGTAACCACTAGCAAGGTCAAGGGTAGAAAAATATCTGCTATGTCCTAGTTGATCAAGAATTTCGTCTATTCTTGGAATTGGAAATACCTGTTTTATTGTAGCTTCGTTAGATTTTCTGAGGTCTACCACCAATCTCCATTTTTTCTGACCATCTTTCCCACATTTTTTCGGTACTAGAAGTATTGGTGAATTCCAAGGAGAGAGACTAGGTGTAACTACCTCCTCTTCTATTAATTTTTGCACTTGTTTATTTATTTACTCCCGGTGGACATGCGGAAGCCTGTATTGTTTCTGATTGACCGGAGATTGATCTGATTTTGTAAGAATTTCATGTTTTAAAACATGAGTACACGATAACTTATCGCCAGGTGATAAAAATACATCGTGGAATGATGCACATATATTTATTATAGAGCACTTTTCCTCTTCGTTTAGGGTTGGATCTAACCCTAAACCATGTAGTAATAATTCTACTCTATTTTTACTATTTACCTCTTTTATATTTAACATTGATCCTACGGTAGGTAACTTAAATTTGTTGTAATTCGCGAATTTGGGTTTAAAATAATGATTAAGGGGTATTCATAATTATTTTATTTCACCACACTTAGTCAAGGCACAAACCGCCAAGATCGTGCTGGCGAAAAATTCGGTAGGATTAAGGGGAAAGAGCAAGGAATCAAGCCACGCGATTGCTGGCGAATATTCTACAAGGGACAGGGGTTGTATGCTAAATCTAGGCGAAATCTGCCTATGCCTATCACTACATACTACCGATACTATTTCCTACTATGTTTCTTACCCGGTTGCAGCAGTCGACCGTATTCGCGAACGATTATGCGCGAACTCAGCTTCTGGTGTGGTCGTCTCAACAGCCAGATGCGGACTAAAACGAACACTTAGTAAGTGAACGATTATGAAAAACATTTATGTATTAAGTAAATTAATATTTAAATTAATAAATAACATAACCGTTCAAAATTTATGCGTTTTTATACTACATAAACCAAACGTAGCATTTCTTAAAGATTTTAGCGCGGAACAAGATGGCGTTCTCAGAATTTTTGTTTCACGTCAGGTTTCTGAGAAATTCCAGATCAAGGAGTAAAAAAATATTGAAATTGACAAAATTCAGTAATTTATATTTTAACTCTAAGTTACAATAAAAAATAACGTGGTACTACAAAAAGCAAACCTATTGATCCTTAAAGATTTTTTTGTTACTAAACACGATAGCGTCCACAGAATTGCTCAATCTCGTCTAGTTTTCTAAACAAGAGAATTTTGTCATTGACAATTCTTGTGTGCAATCATTGATTTAAAAAAAATAAAGGTGGTTTACCTTTAACATATTTTTGACATTCAGCAGTACATTCGGCTTCGGCCTTAATATTGACCGAAGCTGATTACACTAGTTTACAGCAAAATGTATCCTCGACTTTTGATAATCATTTCCTATGTAAAAACCCACGCTGAATCCGAATATGAAGTCGAAAAAAATATAAGTAGAACAGTTTTTAAGATATTGCACTATTTGCATATTTTGCATTTTGAAACACATTATTGGAAATATCTCCGGTTTTGATTGTCCAATCACAAAAAGTTTAATATCGAATTAAAGGTTATTGTATTGACTACTTATCTCTAATACAAAACTTTAAAACTAGAATTTCGGTTTAGACAACAATTATGGATAAAATGACAATTTTTCAAAATTTTTAAAATAAATTCTGCTGTTATCGTTAATTTTAAGTAGAACAAAAATTGTTCATCAAAGTTTCATTTTTGGATGTTGAAAGCCCATCTATTTCAAAGAAAAAGAGCACTTATTTATTAAAATCGGTTGGAAAAAATGGAAGTTTTAAGTATTGGAGTAAAAAACACGAAATTAAATTTTTTCTCTTTTTCACGATTTTTTCAGTTTTATTGCAAATTGTTGGTACTAAACATTACGTAAGTTACATTTATCATTATTTTGTGTATAATATCAATTTCTGGAGTGAGAAATCCAAAATCGTGCTCAACATTATTTCGATTCCAATATGCGACGTTCCCTTGCCAGCATTTGTTGCTGGAAACTTCACCTGCTCATCATTTCAATAGTAAAATTGCTCAGGGAAGAAATCTAAATGAGATGAGATGAAATTGAATCCTTAAAAGCATCTTCCAGCACGTCAGATCAATATGCCTGAAAATATTGGTCGGACCGAATCAACTTCTTTGTTTGCCAAGCAGATGACAAATTCAATCAAGTCGCCAATCAATATACTATTATTCTACCTTGAGTTACTTCCCATGGGGTCCAGGGCTGGGGACCGTCGCACCCAAGGATATTGGAACGAAATAATGTTGAGCACGATTTTGGATTTCTCAATCCAGAAATGGATATTATACACAAAATAATAACATAAAAAAATATTTTTTTGGGTTTTATGACCGTTTAGAATACGGTCATAATGTCCAAAAATTTGGGTATTACGACCGTTTTTTCATTGGGCGTTATGACCGTTTTCGGGGGGGACAAAACGCCCAACTTTATTTTGGGCCTTATGGCCGTTAGCAAGGCGGCCATATCGCCCAAATTTTATTTTGGGCCTTATGGCCATGGGCGATATGACCGGGCACCTAAATTAAACCTAAAATGAAAACAATGATATCACATCAAAAAAAATTATTGTAAATACAAACAAATGTTAGTTTTTAGGTCAAACGCATAGTTTTGAATGCATTGTAAAAGTTTATATTGCAATTTTATTCTAGTACATTTAATTTGTAATGACGGCTTGCTAGGTGGCTGAATAGCTGACAAATTTGGTTTTTTAAAGATGTCTTCCACTAGCGATAATTATGGAATGTTTAGAATTCTCTCCCTCCCATCAAGACAGCAGCCACTAAGCAAGCGCCGGTAATCTCCATTTATCTCCAAACTTGTTGTCATAGTTGTAATAAAAATAATAATAAAAAAAGGGGGATTTGCACTGCGACCGTTGGTCTTTTGTGCCCCCACTACGAGTCCGTGTTGGGTGACGATGCCCCAGGTATCACGAACCATACCTCTGCCAGCTCTTGCAGGACCTCCACCAACCCTAAATCCGATAGGAATTTCAAGATCAGCTGAGGATCCAGATTCGGCCAATCAGGCTCTGGCACCAGGTACTTTCCCAGTACGCGCCTCCTTGTGTGAATGATTACTCCACAGGACTCCAGTAAATGACCCGGACTTTCTTCTTCCTCATTGCATAATCTGCCAGAGTCGTCGTTTAGAATGCCCAGCTTCGTGAGATGCCCCCTCAGTTTGCAGTGACCAGTGAGAAACCCCGTAGCCGCTCCTTTTCTCGCAAGCTCGTCTGCCGCCTCGTTCCCCTCCACACCAACGTGTCCTGGCACCCAGCAGAGCGTAACTTTATTGGTTCCGCGCAGCCGGTTTAATTTAGCAAGACATTCCCCCACTAGCCTGGAGCTAATGATGTGAGAGTCTAGAGCTTTAAGAGCCGCCTGACTGTGAGATAGTATTACAATTTCCCGTCTACAGTATTTTCTATCAAGGTTGAATTGCACACATCTTTCAATTCCATGAACTTCTGCTTGGAAGATGCTGGTCAGTGTGTCCATTGGTTCGGAGTATTTAGTACGTGGCCCGAATACCCCAGCCCTAGTGACCTCGTCTATTCTGGATCCATTAAATTTTCTCATGTTATCGTCCCTTTGAGCTAATAGAAGCGGATACTCGCAAGTGTTCCTTCAGCTACCTCCCCAATAACAATGTGTAGGGGAGTTAGTTCTAATATTACCTCCAGTGATGCAGTTGGACAAGTTCTCATTGCCCCGGTTATGCAGACACATGCTAGCCTTTGAACACGTTGTAGTGACTTCCTAGTAATGCCCAGACTAGTTCTTTTGACCCACGCAACGGCCCCATAGGTGATGATTGGTCTCACCATTCCTGTGTACATCCACCGCATTATGCGTGGACTACAACCCCAAGATTTACCAGCTATGCTCCTACACATCATGAGAGCTCTAATGGCCTTCTTTGTTACTATCTCCGTGTGTATCTTCCACGTGAGCTTACTATCTAGAGTTAATCCCAGATATTTCACTTCCGTTTGTTTCTCTATAACTTGCCCGGACAGCCGAATTGGCCTCCAGTACTGTAGTTTCCTCTTCAATGTAAACGGTACATCGTGGTTTTTGCTGGATTGATGTTCAGCCCCACAGATTTGCAGCATTCCAGCGTGACCTCGAGACCTCTGTATTATATCACATAAGGCCTCCTCGTACTTACCCCTAGCCATTATGACGATGTCATCAGCATACCCCTGACACGTAAATCCCATATCAGTAAGTTTGCTGAGGAGCTCGACCACCACAGGAGAGGCGAAAGCACGCCCCCCTGGGGACAACCCCTCGCGGTGACTGCCTCAGTGGTGTTAAGGCCAGTTTGATATTCGACAGACCTGCTGCCTAACATCTCCCCGACCCAATGGCACAGAGTTGTGTCCATCCCTTTACCTAGCAAATCATGTCTAACGCCCTCATGGGAGGTGTTGTCAAATGCACCTTCTATGTCGAGGAATGCACTCACTACTATTTCCTTTGTGTTCAAGGCCCTCTGTATGTACACAGAGAACTGGAATAGAGCAGTTTCAGTAGACCAGCCCGCTCTATACGCATGTTGACAGTGGTGAAGGGGCCTCCGGACCAGGACTTCTTCTCGAAGATAGTTATTTATTACTTTTTCCATCGTTTTTAAAAGAAACGACGTCGAGGAAATTGGTCTGAAGGATTTTGGTAAAGTGGGATCCTTCTTCCCCACTTTCGGGATAAAAATAACTTTAGCCATACGCCAATTGCTAGGTATGTACCCTAAGGCCAGGCTGCTTGTAGAAATCCTTCTAATCTGATGTATCATTTCAGGTCCTCCCTTCTGGAGAAAGGGCGGAAATATGCCATATACACCTGAAGATTTGTAGGGGTGAAAGGTTCCAATTGCCCACTCAATCCTTCTTCTATCACTAATTTTTCTGGCGACTTCCCAATCTACTCTACTAGCTCTACGACCCATAGGCAAGTTCAGTGAGTCCGCCTTAGGTACGCTGCCTGGGAAGTGAGTTTCAAGAAGCAATTCGGCCCGTTGAGACTCACCTTCTGTAAAGGTGCCATATGCCCTTTTGAGAGCCAAGGTAGCTACGTTCCCTGTTTTGGCTACCGCCTTGTACAGCTTCGCCGCTACAGCGGTATCCACTATGGTCTCACAGATTTCTTTACTGTACATAGTTAGGGTCGTGGTGTAACTCTGGCAGTCCCCGATTCTCTTAGCTCTGTTAAAGAGCTTCCTCGTCGAAGCCCGAAGATTTGACAACTCGTTGTTCCACAACGGCGCATACTTAGTACTACCAGTCCTACTAGGACAACTGCGGTTATATCCCTCGATCATAACGTTCGTTAATTCTACTACCTCCTGCTCCAGTTGAGGGTGACTGCCAGTACTGAGTGCCCCAGAACTAGAATTCATAAAGTCTTTATACTTGTCCCAGTTCGTACGCCTGGGTTCCTTGATGGTAATATGTTTGGTCTACTGCCTACAATGTCAAATACCACATACGATGGTCTGACATTGAGGGTTCATCCGATACCCTCCAATTTCTAATATGTCTACAGATGCTTTGACTGCACAGTGTTATGTCTAACACTTCCTGCCTAACCCTTGTCACAAAAGTGGGGCTATCCCCAACATTAAGAATTTCTAGGTTAGTGTTATAGATGTACTCAAGAAGGTACTCACCCCTGCCGTTGCAATTCGTGCTACCCCATATCGTGTTATGGGCATTTGCATCGCACCTTAGGAGTAGTGGTATGTGCAGCTTTGTGCAATGCTCCACAAGCCGCTGAACCTCCAGTGGTGGAACTTCCTTCTCATCACCCGGGAAGTGCGCCGACGCTATGGCCACCGTCCGATCAGTTCCGCCTATATTAAGCAGAGTCTGAATCGGCACTAGGTCCCTGGTCAGGAATTCTGAAAGACAAAAGTAGTTAGTTTTATCCCTCAGTAACATGCAAGCTCTAGGGTCTTTAACCCTGGTATCCCAAAATACCTGGGCCCCTACACCTGTCAGTCCTCTCACCTGTCCGCCAAAGATGCAAGGTTCCTGGATCAGTGCCACCACAAGATGTGTTTGGCAAACATCCTCGCTTTTACAGCCACAGCATCGGCTGTAATAGCGAGGATGGCGTTGTGGATGTTCACCTGGGCGAACCTGGCACTGACCCCCCCCGCTGCTGTCGTCCATCATGACGACTCCGGAGCCTACGCCCCGGATAGCAGCAACCTTTCCTCCTCTGTCGGATCCAAGACGCTGACGACAGTGATATTACATTCACTGCCCTCCTCATCAGAATCCGACCCTTCCTCCATCGGAGGGGCAGGTGACGCTGGTTCTGCTGACACTGTAGGTGCCGCGCTAACCTCTTGCTCACGAACTTTGGAAGGAACATCATCCGTTGGAGCCACCTCCGCTCCCACATCCTCCACAGGTCTCCTCTGCATATGATCCGAGACCTTCCCGAAGCGGTGGTTCATCTGCCCGCCACTCATCAGGATGGCCTCGTATAACGCCTTATCGATGCTCAGCCTCAGCTGGCCACCACCATCCTCCCGACAGCTGAGCGTCTTCCATACATTTGTATGAAGGCCCTCACTGTGAGCATCGATGAGCGCCATCTTCACCTGCAGCGCCTGTCCCGCACTCCTTGGTAGAAACACCGTGACGATCCGCTCTTTCGGGATTTCTCCCCCAGACCAGACCGTCAGTTCTACCCCCTTCCACGTCCCCAGCTTAGACACCACTTTCCTGATCCACTCCGCGGTTTGCGTAGTCTCACAGTTTAGCAGCATCATGCCGGATCTAAAGTAGATGCCCTGGAACTTGAGCTTGAACTCGTATCCCAGGGCCATCTCGGCGACAATGGCATCCTCAAGCCCCGCTCACCTCACTCGACGTGACTGCAATACTCTTCTTCGGCGCAGTACTCGTCTGAGGAGGAGTCAGCGTTTTGTTGCCTCTTTTGTGGGGCCCATCCGCTGGGGGAGCATTACCAGGCTGAGCCCGATGCTGAACCGCCAACTTCCTGGCCTCACTCGGCGCCAAGCCCCTCTGGAGATATCGGTAAGGCCTTCACGAAATGGGTCATCTTTACCACCAGGTTGACCCGGCTCCGGAGCAATGGGAGTAAAACGCCGCCTCCCCCTTCTAGCTTCAGTGGGTGCTAGCACCACCCGCCCTACCTGTCGTGCCATACCGGCCGTCTCAGGTCGCCCAGCCTCACTGATAGGCTCAGGCGACGCGGCACCTCCGGCATCTTTGACCGTGTCAGCTCTCCCTTCTGTGGGTACTAGCCCCAACCCTTGCATGTCTCTAGCTGAGAGGCCTTGTGAAATTTACTACTGGGTATATACTAAAGTTGAATATTTTGTATTTTTTATTTCTACCACAAATTGCCTGAGGATAACCGGGATCTGCCCAAAATTAGTTGTGGAGAAGTAAAGCCCTTCGCCCTTTTCAAAGCCGCAAATTGATTTGTAGTACGCTCAGTAAAGAAGGTCCCGTGTGCTTCGATTTTTAATTTTGACATTGGTATTTTTGGCTTTTTAAAACGGAATGGGGAAAAATGAGAATAAATTGAAAAATTCGTTCAAAAAAGGATTTTTTTTAATGTATTATTATACTATTTGCATTTATTATTTTTTTACATGTATTTGTACAAATATTCCCCACATAAAACATAAATTCAATCTTAAAAAAAAGCAAATATAATACACGAAAAAAAATTTCATTACTGCTGCAAAAATTAAAAAATATAATATTTTTCAATTTTGAGTACCAGCTGAGGTCACATTAGTTAATGACCCCCCAATTGTGCACTGTACGATATACAAAAAATTGGATTATTGGTAATTAACATTGTTTTTATACCCTGCACACTACTGTCCAAGGATATATAGTTTTTGTCACACCGTTTGTAACGCCCGTAAAGAGGCTTGGTAGCTACAGAAAAGTATATATATTCTTGGTCAGCATCACCTCCTGAGTCGATATAGCGTTGTCCGTCCGGAACTAAATGGGAATGGAAGGGAACAAATTGTAATTGAAACAAAATTTTGAAACGGATCGCAAATAAAAAACTATCGAATAAAAATCAAAAAATTATCGATAAAATATCAAAAATTATTGAAAAACTAGTAAATTTGCCCGTGCCATGCACAGGAAAAAAACACATTAATTTGAAAAAATTAAATGTTTACTAAATATATTTTAGATGTAAAAATATTTTCTATGTTTTTAAATTTAAATGTAATTTTTTTTTTATAGAAATTTGTGAAATATGTAATTTTTTATTAAATTTTGTAAAGAATAGAAAGAAATTTTGTTTGATGATGTAGTTGTGTAAAGTTGAACTGTTACATTAAAAAAGAATTAAAAAAGAAAGATTAATAAAAAAAGAGTCAAAAACAAGTTTTTTAAAATATAACCCTTTAACCGACTAAAAAGCTGAAAATAAATTTCCTTGAAATTAATTTCAGCAATTTCGATTTAAAATTAAGGGTTTTTGGCTCTTTATTCCTAATATCATTGCTGATTTTGAAATCGGTTTTTTTTTTTTTTTTTTTTTTTTTTTAAAATTTTTTTCTCCCCCCTTTTTTCCCTTTTTTTACTCTTTTTCCCAAATGCGAACCTAAGTAAAAAATTTCAGCCTTGTAGCTTACAAAATACGAGAGTTAGAACTTTAAATTGGCTCCATCCCGCTCCCCTTTGCCCCCACATCCCCCTTTCCAAAAGGTGCAAAATTTCATTTTGTCAATAAGAACTCACCTACCAATTTTCATCAATGTAGCTTGAAGGAATAGGAAGTTATGGCATGTTTAAAAAAAAAAGGTTTGAGTCCCCCCACGGCCCCCTACGCCTCTGATGGACCCCAAAAGAATGCATTGTCACCGGAGTTCTATCAGTGTTCCAAATTTCAGCTCTCTAGCTCATGTGGAAGTGTATCAAAAAGCTCGCCGCAGATTTGAGGATATATATATATATATAGTCCGCCCAAAGCAAGTTAATATAAGGGTTATAAAAAAAGAAAAAAATATCAAGCAATGGATTCAAGAAAAAATACGACCGGTGGCGGGCTTGAACATATGACTGCCGCAGTCATAGGCTATATCTTAACTTTAGTAATCTACTAAGTTGACAGAAAATACACTGAACTGACAGCTACTAAACTGGTTCTAAAATTTAGCAGCTACTAAATTTGACTATGAATATGCGCCAATAAATATAGCTTTGATTTACCATTGCCACCTTTAAGGAAATAATACTACGAAAAGGCTAGCGTTGCCACCTAACAATGTTTTCACCTGTTACGGCTAAACATTATTTCCGATTGTCGATTATTTTTATTGCAAAGCGTTTTATTCATTGGATTTTTTAAATTTTTATTTTCGTATTATGTATTTTGACGTACTAAAACCGAATCTGAATCTTTTATTGTAGCAAGAATCTGCTTTCCGAGAAATAATTTTTTTTAAGTTTTGATTTCCCCTTTTACAATTTCTTGAGTGACTTCTAAGAAAGGTGTTCATTTTGTAGTATTTTTTTTCGGGAATTTTAATTTATAAATGATTCACATTTTTATTTGTTTTTATGAAATTTGTCACCTTAAACAAATATATTTTCGCATTTGCAAGAAACATTTTTGAGTAAGTTTCGCTGCGGCTGCGGTACTTCGCGTTGATGTGTGCGGACCTTAATGTTGTACTGGGAATATATGCAGTGTATAGGAAAGTGTAATATGAAAGTGTAATATGAAAATCTAATACACCACCGTCTTGTGGCAGTGTTATTTTCTTAGGCTAACATTTATAAGAAAAAATATATGTGTGAATATATTTGTAAGTGGCTCTGGTTCCTTCTCACGAACGCAATGTCGTGTGGAGAAACCACCAGAATGGCTAACATTAAAAAAAAGGTTAACAACTTAAAAAAAAATTTTTTAAGTGAAGTAAATTTTTAATCGGTTAGTGTTACCGACAGACAGACAGACCTGGACAAATATATATATTAATGTTTTATAATTATGGAATAGTATCGAAAAAATATCGATGAAATAAAGAAAAATTATCAATAAAATATCGAAAAACTGTCGATAAAATTACTAAGACGTATAGTACTCGCATGTGCAGGGTATTTTAGCTTCGGTCAGATCGAAGATAATTCTTATTGCTTTTTCATTAAATTTATGAGATTTTTACACTATAGAATAGGGTGGGCTGAAAAACAAAAATTTTCGCTGATCGAAATGTAATAATGCGGACAACTTGAGTTAAGCTAATACAAGATTTATACGATCTATACTGATATAATTAAAATTTTACACTTTAAAATTCACAGGATTATTCAAAAGAAGCCGTTGGCAGTGTACAGAAATATTTGTTAAAAAATGAAGTCCCAATAAATTTGTTTGAGGTGAGTTAATTCATATATTTTATAGCTATACTGCAATAAAAAAGTCATGTAAAATTTAAATTGCCTTCCTTTCAATTTAAATTTCATGTTAAAACTTGGTAATTTAAGAAGAATTCCATTTGTTTTTCATATCTGTGGACATTTGATAAAACTACCTCTAAGGGTTTAGGGTTTGATATTGTGCACGAGCAATGGTATTTTATAATATAGTTTTTTTTTTTTTTTTTATAGTAATTTTATTCAATTGAATCACCTATAATAACTTAGGTCTAACAATGATTTTTCAAAAATTCAGAAATTCAGCTTATTTTTATAATATTCAGATTAAAACTATTTGCCCTATATCCATTGATTTAGGCAATGTAGAGTTATCGTAACTAATATATGGGGAATATATTAGTTTCGTTTGAGACGTGAGGGATTCAGAGGTCTCAGTAAATTTCTAGCTAGAATGTTTGGGTGAAACATGAGCTTCTGCTTGTACTTCGAGGTAAATTTCGGAATTTCGTCTTTTACTGCAGGTATATTCAGGTCTCTGTGGATGTTAGTATTTTTTATATACCAAGGGGCTCTGGCAATTTGTCTCAGGATTTTAGATTGGACTCTCTGGAGTTTTTCCACGTTCGAGGGAGAGGCAGTGCCCCAGAGTTCAATTCCATATGTCCATATGGGTTTTATTATACTTTTGTATATTTGGACTTTGTATGTGAGATTTAGCTTTGATGCCCTTGAGATTAGCCAATTTAGTTCCAATTGCTTTAATTTGATCTGAGTGATTTTGGATTCAATATGTTTATGCCATGTGAGTCGGCGATCGAGATGCATTCCAAGATACTTGGTTTCGGAACTTTCAGGGACGACTTGGCCGTTAATCTTCAGAGCAGGACACGTGCCCCTTCTTAGAGTGAAGGTTAAGTGACTGATTTTGGATTCATTGACCTTGATTTTCCATCGATGTAGCCAATTACTTAGAGTGTCCAAGTGTTTTTGCACGTATAGAGATGCCATGTCAGGGTTTGAGTGAGAGCACATGATAGCAGTGTCATCAGCAAAAGTCGATATGAGAGTTCTATCACTTTTGGGCATATCTGCAGTATAGAGAATATATAGCAGGGGCGCGAGGACACTGCCTTGTGGTACTCCGGCCAGTATTTCGTATTTTCGGGAGGCAAAGCTTTTGTATTTTACTACAAGTTTTCTATTCGTGAGGTAGTTTTTGAGTAGACAGTGCATATTAGCGGGAAGAATATGCTGTAGTTTGTAAATAAGTCCTTCGTGCCAGACTTTATCGAAGGCCTGGGTAATATCGAGGAAAACAGCGGAGCAATACTGTTTATTTTCGAAAGTGCCTTTTATTGAGTCAACAATGCGGTGCACTTGCATATTTTGCATGAATATTTGTAGAGTTTGTTCAAGGCTACTACTAGGAGGAGCAGGTTGCGCGTGCACAGTGGCAGAGTGACCGCTTTTTAAGGCACTGGCGTAGGAAACGCCTTGTTTTGTAAGTGGGTTTGCGAAGGATTGTGCAGCGGATAGCGGAGGAAATTTTTGGGTTTTCCCTGTTTCATGTTTTTGCGTCACATTTTCCGTCTTTGACTTTCGAAACGTCAGCTCAATCGGTTGTGTGAATAAAAAATCTGCTCTCATAAATTCATTTTTTTATATCGGAAGTTATACTTTAAAAATATTAAAACAGCCCCGAGGCTCCGTGCGATAGTACAGTGACGCGTTTGCATAGGGCTCGCGATCACTTGCTTGGACACTTTTGTGAAATTTAAAAACAAAACGAAAATTTTTGCCAAATAAAAACACAATTCGAATTCGCTTCATCAACAAAAACTTTATCCCGCGCAACATATCTGCTAAAACATTACACATTCTTTATAAACAAAATATAATCAGCTGATCCACTGACAGCAAAGTCAACACAGCGTTGACGTTAAAATTTCCCTCGGAAAAAAATATCCCAAAAAACATCTGTTTGCAGCGATCAGCGAGTACACAATCCGCATCGCGCCATCTATGCGTCGATTTTCTAATTAGGGTGACCAGAACCTTAAAAACGCGAAATTAGTACCAGTGTGACCGCTCGTCATGCAACGTACCCCTCCGTCATCAGTAGACAGTGGACGATTCTCAGAAAGCGGATTCTCAGAAATCGCTAATCGCATAACAAAGGTCGCTACTCGCTCCATTATTACAGGTCAAAAGAGCAAAATGCCGACAGTGCAGACAGGAATCGACATTTACTTCGCAAAGCGAGTACTATCATCCCCCACTAATGGGAATAGGCATCCCGCAAAAATTCAAAAGACGAATCCCGTTAAGTCATCTCTCGAGCTTGGGCAAAATCGATATGCGATTCTTGCTGAAGAAAATGATTCGGATCCCAAGCCGAAATCGCAAAAACCCCCACCTATCTACCTGCGTGAGCGAAACTCTAATTCGCTCATCAAAGATATAACTCAAAATATTGGTCCTAATAATTTCCACGTGATTTCTATTCTCAGGGGACAAGTACACGAAACAAAAATCCAAATTTACAGCGAATCCAATTATAGAAAAATTGTCAATCTCTTTGATAAACTCAAAAAGAGCTACTACACCTACCAGCTCAAAAGTTCCAAAGGCCTCTCAGTCGTACTGAAAGGTATCGAGCCTTTCGTAGAATGCGACGAAATAAAAACTGCACTAAGCGATGAAGGCTTCCAAATAAAGTCCGTATTCAATATCCAGAATCAAAAAAAAATCCCACAGCCCCTTTTTCGTGTGGAACTAGAGTTCGACTCAAAATTGCTCAAAAAAGGTGAACCCCACCCGATATACTCGCTCAGATATCTGCTACATCGCAAAATCACAATTGAAGTGCCTCACAAGCGCAGTGGACCGATTCAGTGTCATAACTGCCAAGAATACGGCCACACAAAGTCTTACTGCACTCTTCCCAGCGTGTGCGTAATTTGTGGAGACCTGCACGAAACAGGTTCGTGCACAAAAACAAAAGAGGATTCCACTATTAAAAAATGTAGTAATTGCGGTGGCAATCACACTGCTAACTATAGAGGCTGTGCAGTCTATCAAAGCTTCATAAAAAAGAAGGAAAATGTTACGCAAAAACATGAAACATGGAAAACCAAAAAATTTCCTCCGCTATCCGCTGCACAATCCTTCGCAAACCCACTTACAAAACAAGGCGTTTCCTACGCCAGTGCCTTAAAAAGCGGTCACTCTGCCACTGTGCACGCGCAACCTGCTCCTCCTAGTAGTAGCCTTGAACAAACTCTACAAATATTCATGCAAAATATGTCTCAATTTATGTCTGGTATGCAAAATATGATGCAAGAAATGATAAAGAATCAAAGTCTTTTACTACAACATCTCATGTCTAAGCCATGAATGGTTTAAAAATATCATTCTGGAATGCAAACGGCCTGTGTCATCACAAACTAGAACTTCTCGAGTTCTTGAAAGAGTCCAGCATAGACGTTATGCTAATTTCTGAAACACACTTCACTGAAAAACACTTTTTCAATTTACCAGGATACAGACTCTATGACACAAAGCATCCAAGCGGAAACGCTAGAGGTGGAACCGCCATTCTCATTAAAAGTCGTATAAAACATTACGCTCTCCAGAATTATTGCACAGAATATATCCAAGCGACAAGTATTTCTCTCGATGAATACTTAAAAGGCCTAACATTAACAGCTATATACTGCCCGCCCAGACACAAAATATCTGAGCAACAATTCCAGACTTTTTTCCATTCTCTTGGACAAAAGTATCTCGTTGCCGGCGATTTCAACGCCAAACATACATATTGGGGTTCTCGCCTTATATCGCCAAAGGGCAGGCTCCTGTTGAACACTGTCAACAGACTCGGTCTTGACGTGATCTCTTCTGGCACGCCAACTTACTGGCCAACTGACAGTCGCAAAACCCCCGATGTCATTGACTTTGCAGTCTTCAAAACTGTAAAAAGGAGCCAATTGTTTATTGAATCCTCTCTAGATCTCTCATCAGATCATACGCCTACTATTATCACAATAAAGTATGCGCCAAGTTCTGAGGCCAATCCACCAGATAAACTGACCAGCAAACTCACAAACTGGCTCAAATATCGAAAGTATATAAGCTCCCACATTATCCCTAATGTGTCACTAAAAACGAAAGTTGAAATACACACAGCTGTTAGTAATTTCACACTCTTGCTTTCCCAAGCAGCTGCAGCGGCCACTCCCGCCCAAATCTCAAAAAGCTCAACTCGCAGCTATACAAAGTGTACTCCAAAGGACATAGAGCAGTTAATAAAAAATAAAAGGAAAATACGTCGCGATTGGCAAAACAACAGATCCCCAAATCTGAAAAAACAGCTTAATGATGTCTCTCGAATTCTAAAAAAGCAGCTTGAGAGGAAATCCGAAAGAGAATTCCAGCTATTTGTTGAACATCTCGCACCCACAAAATCAACAAACTACTCGCTCTGGCGAGCTGCAAAAAATATGAAAAAACCAATACTGACAGAACCCCCTCTAAGGCTGCCAAATGGAAACTGGGCCAGAAGCGATGCAGGAAAGGGTGCAGCTTTTGCCAACCACCTAAAAACCGTGTTCACCCCGAACACGACAGCTGGTGATATCCCAATACCAACATTAATCCCACATAATACCTCTTGTACAATCGCGATTAAAAAAAACGAACTTTTGGAGGCAATAAACAAAAGCTTGGACCCGAAAAAAGCACCAGGACCGGACTTGATAACGCCAACTATGATAAAAGAACTGCCAACAGTTGCAATAACCCACTTATTGCACATATTTAACGCGATTCTCAGAACATGTCACTACCCAGATGATTGGAAACTATCTCAAGTTACAATGATTCCCAAACCTGGAAAAGATCCCAGTAATGTGACCTCATACCGGCCTATAAGTTTGCTCTCTGTAATATCGAAACTCTTCGAAAAACTTTTAATAAAATTGATTCTACCGAAAATTCTAGAAAAACAAGTGATTCCCGATCACCAGTTTGGCTTCCGCGAAAAGCATGGCACTATTGAGCAAGTGCACCGCATTGTTGACTCAATAAAAGGCACTTTCGAAAATAAACAGTATTGCTCCGCTGTTTTCCTCGATATCACCCAGGCCTTCGATAAAGTCTGGCACGAAGGACTTATTTACAAACTACAGCATATTCTTCCCGCTAATATGCACTGTCTACTCAAAAACTACCTCACGAATAGAAAACTTGTAGTAAAATACAAAAGCTTTGCCTCCCGAAAATACGAAATACTGGCCGGAGTACCACAAGGCAGTGTCCTCGCGCCCCTGCTATATATTCTCTATACTGCAGATATGCCCAAAAGTGATAGAACTCTCATATCGACTTTTGCTGATGACACTGCTATCATGTGCTCTCACTCAAACCCAGACATGGCATCTCTATACGTGCAAAAACACTTGGACACTCTAAGTAATTGGCTACATCGATGGAAAATCAAGGTCAATGAATCCAAAAGCTGTCACTTAACCTTCACTCTAAGAAGGGGCACGTGTCCTGCTCTGAAGATAAACGGCCAAGTCGTCCCTGAAAGTTCCGAAACCAAGTATCTTGGAATGCATCTCGATCGCCGACTCACATGGCATAAACATATTGAATCCAAAATCACTCAGATCAAATTAAAGCAATTGGAACTAAATTGGCTAATCTCAAGGGCATCAAAGCTAAATCTCACATACAAAGTCCAAATATACAAAAGTATAATAAAACCCATATGGACATATGGAATTGAACTCTGGGGCACTGCCTCTCCCTCGAACGTGGAAAAACTCCAGAGAGTCCAATCTAAAATCCTGAGACAAATTGCCAGAGCCCCTTGGTATATAAAAAATACTAACATCCACAGAGGCCTGAATATACCTGCAGTAAAAGACGAAATTCCGAAATTTACCTCGAAGTACAAGCAGAAGCTCATGTTTCACCCAAACATTCTAGCTAGAAATTTACTGAGACCTCTGAATCCCTCACGTCTCAAACGAAACTAATATATTCCCCATATATTAGTTACGATAACTCTACATTGCCTAAATCAATGGATATAGGGCAAATAGTTGTAATCTAAATATTATAAAATTAAGCTGAATTTCTGAATTTTTGAAAAATCATTGTTAGACCTAAGTTATTATTAGATTCAATTAAATAAAATTACTATTGAAAAAAAAAAAAAAAATTTTTCGTCTTTTTTATGAAGCTTTGATAGACTGCACAGCCTCTATAGTTAGCAGTGTGATTGCCACCGCAATTACTACATTTTTTAATAGTGGAATCCTCTTTTGTTTTTGTGCACGAACCTGTTTCGTGCAGGTCTCCACAAATTAAGCACACGCTGGGAAGAGTGCAGTAAGACTTTGTGTGGCCGTATTCTTGGCAGTTATGATACTGAATTGGTCCACTGCGCTTGTGAGGCACTTCAATTGTGATTTTGCGATGTAGCAGATATCTGAGCGAGTATATCGGGTGGGGTTCACCTTTTTTGAGCAATTTCGAGTCGAACTCTAGTTCCACACGGAAAAGGGGTTGTGGGATTTTTTTTTGATTCTGGATATTGAATACGGACTTTATTTGGAAGCCTTCATCGCTTAGTGCAGTTTTGATTTCGTCGCATTCTACGAAAGGCTCGATACCTTTCAGTACGACTGAGAGGCCTTTGGAACTTTTGAGCTGGTAGGTGTAGTAGCTCTTTTTGAGTTTATCAAAGAGATTGACAATTTTTCTATAATTGGATTCGCTGTAAATTTGGATTTTTGTTTCGTGTACTTGTCCCCTGAGAATAGAAATCACGTGGAAATTATTAGGACCAATATTTTGAGTTATATCTTTGATGAGCGAATTAGAGTTTCGCTCACGCAGGTAGATAGGTGGGGGTTTTTGCGATTTCGGCTTGGGATCCGAATCATTTTCTTCAGCAAGAATCGCATATCGATTTTGCCCAAGCTCGAGAGATGGCTTAACGGGATTCGTCTTTTGAATTTTTGCGGGATGCCTATTCCCATTAGTGGGGGACGATAGTACTCGCTTTGCGAAGTAAATGTCGATTCCTGTCTGCACTGTCGGCATTTTGCTCTTTTGAACTGTAATAATGGAGCGAGTAGCGACCTTTGTTATGCGATTAGCGATTTCAGAAAATCCGCTATTCGTCTCACTTGAGTCAGGAATGGGGGTAAGGCCTACGGGGATTTCAATATATTTGCTAGGGGTGTCAACCAAAGAAATTGACGATACAGAGTTACCTGTGTTTGCATGTGCAGTATCGCTATGGGAACTCCACTGTATATCTGGCGAGGGAATTTGAATAGGTTGTTGTTGTTGTTGCGGAAGCTGTTGCTGCGCACCGTCCTGCTGTGGCTGCAGGGGTTGCAAAAGTTGTTGTTGTAGTTGCAGCTGCTGATGAGCTGTACCATTTCGTCCACTGTCTACTGATGACGGAGGGGTACGTTGCATGACGAGCGGTCACACTGGTACTAATTTCACGTTTTTAAGGTTCTGGTCACCCTAATTAGAAAAGCGACGCATAGATGGCGCGATGCGATTTGTGTACTCGCTGATCGCTGCTAACAGATGTTTTTTGGGATATTTTTTTTCTGAGGGAAATTTTAACGTCAACGCTGTGTTGACTTTGCTGTCAGTGGATCAGCTGATTATATTTTGTTTATAAAGAATGTGTAATATTTTAGCAGATATGTTGCGCGGGATAAAGTTTTTGTTGATGTAGCGAATTCGAATTGTGATTTTATTTGGCAAAAATTTTCGTTTTGTTTTTAAATTTCACAAAAGTGTCCAAGCAAGTGATCGCGAGCCCTATGCAAACGCGTCACTGTACTATCGCACGAAGCCTCGGGGCTGTTTCAATATTTTTAGAGTAGAATTTCCGATATAAAAAATTGATTTTATGAGAGCAGATTTTTTATTCGCACAACCGATTGAACTGATACAATGTGTGTAATATATTAAACAAAATTAACAAGATGTTTTGTCAAATGCTATTTTATCACATGCAATTTTGAAAAAAAAAACTGGTAACATGTTGATTTTTGACAATATATAATTTAAACTAAAAGTCATAAAAATATTACTACTATACCAAAAGAAGCGTATTAAAATTCTATATTTATACTCATATATCGAGAGAAGTTGTTTTGTCAAATGACCACAGATATCATATTACTACTATTTCTTTTGGAATTGATATGAAAAACAATAAATTGATAGTATCACGCTTTACACTGCATTATCAATTCACAACATCAAACTTGGAGCACAACTTATCAATTAGTGTCCTATCAATATTACGTAACTCACGTACATTTATAGGAAATAATGATAAGCATGGCTCGGATTTCATATATATTCTTGATCAGCATCCTCTTGAGTCGATATGTAAAAAAATTTCGAAGTGGATTTTTTGGGAAAAGTGAAGTGGCTAGGAACGCCTCCCATAATCCTTTCTATATATGTTTTGATAGTTTCTAATCTTAAATGTTAAATTTCAGATAGTTTGCTTCTAAATTCATCTAATTCATGATCTGAACTTAAAACGAACGATTTCAGCCTACTGAAACGGTTAATTATGTACTACTTTATAATATTTGATTTGTTTTTTTTTCGGTTTCGGCCGAAATTTAAAAATAATAATTTCGGCTATTCGGTTTCGGCCGAAAACAAAAGAAGAAAAATTTCATCATTGTAATATGCCAAATTTAAATAAATCTTTTGTGTCGTCTATTCAGTGTATTTTCATTACGTGAAAGAGTAATGGAAATACACTGCACGAAGTAATGATAAGACCAACATCAAATTGTTAAACATTTTTTATTGTATTACTGATATGGGGCATATTTGTTGCCAAATATTTAGTTTTACTAACAATTAATTAAATTAACTTAAAGTAGACTAAATTCATGCCATTCTTGAAAAATCGATTTGGATAATATTGTCCACATATTCCCAATGAGGTTTAAATCAGGTCTGCAAGTGGGCCAGTCCAACATAGGTATGTTATGCTTACTCAAAAACCGTTTTCTTGCCTTTGATGAATGAATTGCAGCATTATCTCCACTCGTCTGCAGCCGTTGCATCACCCAAACTCAAAAGAACTTCATCAAGTAGCTCTATGTACATAGGGCTGTCCATTTTGGTCGAAAAAGAAACAAATCGCGGTCTTTCCAACAATCCACACCTATGGGATCCACCGCCAAAGTTACGAGCCATTCTTTTTATTTCTTATTTTGCCGCTTATCGTGCCAGTACATTTGAAAACCATCAGGACCATCCATATTACAGTTTTTTTCATCAGAAAAAATAATTTTGGACCACTCTTCTTCCCAAAACTGATACTTTTCAGCGGATGTTAATCTTAGCACAAGAAGCATACATTTTTACATTTTTCAAAATTTAGAAAAGTAAAAAATTTTCAAATGATTTTTGTTAACATTTTGCAACATTGAAATAGATTGGCCAAATCGACACGATTTTAGAAAAGTAAAAAATGTTCAAATGATTTTTGTTAACATTTTGCAACATTGAAATAGATTGGCCAAATCGACACGATTTTCGAAAAAATTACCCTCGACTAGAGAAGGGCGCGTGTCGTGAGTCACGCGTGATTTTGTTGTGTCACGGCGTGACACGCGTGAGCGTGATTGAAAATTTCAAATTGTGCGTGAATGTGCGTGATCGTGTGCGGCCATTCGTGATAACGTTCGTGTGTGACGTGAGTCACTTTATAAATATCTGTGGCGTTCGATATACTTATGATAGTTCAAAACATTTTATTTAATTTTCCACAGTCATTTGAATTCAATTTAAATGTTCGATGTCAATAATCATTACGAAAGTAATTAATGGGCCCTATCATGAGTGTCGTTTATACTACGACAATCGACCTGTGTCGTTTTTTTCGATCATATTTCTATCCATTGTGAATCTGCGTATAATCGATGTCGTTTTTTTCGACCGTGTCGTTTATACTACGCTCATTTTTGTCGATCAGATATTTATACCCCCACACTCACTGTGGCAGGGTATACTCACTTTGACACAACGTTTGTAACGCCCAGAAGGAGGCGTGTCCGAAATGGAAAAGTATATATATTCTTGATCAGCATTACCGCCGGAGTCGATTTAGCGATGTCCGTCTGTCTGTCCGTCCGTCTGTCCGTCAGTCCGCACGATAGCGGTCGCAGTTTTAGAGATATCGACTTGAAACTTTGGGTACATGTTTTTCTTTTCAATACTGAGATCAAGTTCGAGAATCAGCCAAATCGGACAAAAACTGGGCGTGGCTCCCATACACCGAAAAAAAAGGTAAACATTTTTCAAGTCTGTTTTGTGGTTGTATTCGATTGGAAATGTTAAGAAACGTATTTTTGACATGGTCCGAGGTTCCAAAACCACATATATAAGGGTCAAAATGGGGTCTTGAGAACAAGTTTTTTTTTTTGTGGATTTGATTGGAAATTTTTAGAAACGGATTTTGGACATTGTCCGGGCTCCAAAACTATTTATAGGTGGCTCAAAATGGGGTCTTGAGACCACATAATTTTATGTTCAATGTAATTCTTCCTACTGTGTGGGGGTATTTCAGCTTCGGTATAGCCGAAGATAGTGCACTCTCTAGTTTTCTTAATTTTTTTTATGAAAAAATAAAAGTATTTAATGGAAAAATATTTTTTTTTTGTTACAACGTGGTTTGTTTGTAATTTTCATGAAGGATGCAAGTAAGAAAGTAGGTTGTTTACTGATAATTAATCATTGCCGAGCACTTTTTCCAATCTTTATTTTTATACACTACACCTCATGAGGTATGGGTATATTCATTTTGGTCTGATGTTTGTAACACCAAGAAGGAGAAGTGTCCGGTATAGAAAACTATATATATTCTTGATCAGCGTCACTTCCTGAGTTGGTTTAGCCCTATCCGTCTGTCCGTCCTCTTTTCTTGTATAAACGATTGCAGGAGCTAGAAAGCTAGGAAAACTGGATGTCCAAATATGACACTTGTACATGTGGTAATTTACATTTCTAATATTATCTATAATTATCGCTAGTAATAAAAAATGTCAAACAGAAGATGTGTCTCACACATCATAATCTATGTTTAGTAACACTCAGTTTGAGTTGAGGCTGTGTGGCCATTTACAATTCTAATGTATTCTATTATTATCGCTATTTAGAAAAGTAATTCTGTCTAGTTTAAGTAATTTTTTGTGCCTATATATTTAGGTGTTTTATTAAAAAAAATCAGTACCTTACAAATACTCAAACGACGCGAACATCATCAGTTCGTATATTGGTCCTTCGAACCGTCGAGTATCATACAAATACTCAATTCGAGAGTATCGCAGAAGTACTCGAAACGATTAGATGGTTGTATCTTTTCAGTGGTACAGAAAGGCCAAAGCGAATTGAAATATATTCGATCATTGGTCCTTCGAGGAAACGAGCTAGTGAAATTGGAAACACAGTCGTTGTAAAATTTTTAAAATTGTCTAACTCGCTGAAGTGCGAACGAAATTTGTAAATTTTAAATAAGTGGCGTTTCTCACGGCCTAAACAGTGAGATAAGCGTAACCGAGGCTTAAGCAGCAGTTGTATACAGTCAACTAATACAAGTTTTTATTTTCGAATACAAAATGTCGAATGAAAAGCGAAAATTGTTGAAACGCCAAAATGAGATTGGCGAGATGATCATCGTCATGAATGATAAGATGCAGCAGAAAAAGGTGCGTCAAACTACGTTGGATGAGACAACTTCCCACTTGGAAAAAATCTGGGATGAGTTCCAGAGGATCAACTTGAAAATGCTGTCGATGGGAATAACAGATGAAAGTTATTTTGAGAGCAGATATTTCGAAGAGATTGAGAAAATAGTGTACGAAATTCGTACACACATAAAAAATGCAGATGTCGACCTTACTATGCCGAAGCAGGCAACTGAGGCAGCTGGGTCTAGTGAAGGACAGCGGCAAGAAGGGCACAAGAGGGAACATCTGGAAGTCAAGCCGGCAGACATTCTGATAAAAAAATTTTTCCGTCAAGTGAACAACATGAAATTATTGTTGGATGAAGGCATAAAAGATGATGCCGGCAGAGCGGAATTGGAATGCAGAAAATCTTGTTGGGAGCAGAAAATGCAACTCATAAATGCAATTTAAACAAAATTGACATTTGATATGGGAGAGGACGATGACGATGTAGAAGAGCAAAAAGACCAAGTGGACAGGTCGTATAACGATGCTTCAATGGACTTAGCAAAGAAGATGCAGTCACTGGAGATAGTGAAAAGGCCAGCAACTCTTAAACTGGAGGATATCAAAATCCCCACATTTTTTGGTGATATAAACGAATGGTCCTCTTTTTACGATATATTCAAAAAATTGGTACATGAAGTCAGCCATTATTCAAATGTTGAGAAAATGTACCGATTGAAGTCATTAGTAAAGGGAGAAGCTGGAAGGCTAATTCAACATTTCAATGTTGTTGATGCAAGTTATGATGCAGCGTGGGAAATGTTAACACATCGGTACGCTAACCGGCGGTTGCTGTTTACAAAGTTGGTGGACAAAATGTTGGACCAGCCTGAAGTCAAGAGCGAGGCAGCATCGAGTATAAAGCAGCTTCTCCATACAACAAATGAATGTGTGCATGCTCTGAAAGGGATGAATATCAAATTGGATGATGCGGAGCCACTAATTGCTCGTATCATCATAAGAAAGCTGGACAGAGACGGGCTGCGGTTATATGAGCAGAACGTGAAGAAAACTAGGGAGATACAAACTCTGAGCGATGTGATGCAGTTTTTGGAGCTACAATATCAAGCGATATAAGCTGTAAAAGGAAAGAAGCTGATTGGAAATAGTGGAAGCAGTAGGCAACGAAGCAATCAGCAATCTACAAAGTCATTTTATACGGGACAACTAAGCTGCGCATATTGTAACACAGTAGGACATAGTGTGAACAATTGCAGGAAATTCCTTGCGCTATCAGTGGCAGATCGACACAGCTGGGCAAAGAAAAGCAACGCGTGTTATGTATGTCTATACCATAAGATGGACAAGAAATGCAGCAATGGAGCTTCCAAATGCAAAAAGTGTGGTAAAAATCATCACATTCTGCTGCATTGGGAAACAACGTATGGTTTAAATAAAACAAAAAATGAACCAAGGCAAGAGTCAGCGACTTCAATGATGACAAAGGAAGATGCATCACCGGCTGTACTTTTGGCAACGGCACAGGTATGAGTAAAAACAGCGCATGGAGAATTTCTGACCTTGAGAGCACTGATTGACCAAGGGTCACAAAAAACGGCATTGTCAGAAGAAGCTGCGCAAATATTGAATTTACCAAAGAAGAAGGTGGTCTTGGAAGCACGGTGGTTGGAGTAGCAAAGTCGAAAGTAAATTTAGAAATCCGACCAAGGTTTATGAGCGACAAATTGTTCGTAATTGAGGCATTAGTATTGCCAAAGCTGGACAAGGCGCATCCGGACACATCATTTAAGTATGATATCAATCAGTTGAAAAATCATACGTTGGCCGATCCTAATTTTAACAAATCAGACCGAATTGATATAGTTATCGGCGGCGACTTGTATCCAGTGATCTTAGAGGAAGGCATATTGAAATTGGATCCTGGGTCAATCTACAAAGCTTGGGTGGATTTTATCCGGAGTACTCAACGTATAAAGTAGGAGTAAACAATTAACAGCAGCCGTAACAACTGGGTTGGAGCGATTTTGGGAGTTGGAGGAGATAAATGAGTCGGTTATTCCTTCAGATGATGATGATTTATGTCTACGGCAATACAAAGCTACAACGAAACCAGATAGAGATGGCAGATTCATTGTTAACTTGCCTTTTAAAGAAGATAACGCCCTCGGAGATTCTCGAAAGCAAGCAATGGCGAGTTTCCCGAATTTAGAGAAAAAGTTACCGGCAATAATGCATTAAAAACGGAACGGGAGTACCAACACCTCGGTCATATGGAAGAAGTCAACGACAATCTGCGTGGAAAACACTATCTTCCTCATCAAGCGGTGGCTCGTGAGAGCATTATTACGACTAAGGTAAGAGTTGTTTTTGATGCTTCGGGGAAAACATCAAATGGCAAAAGCCTCAACGATGTGTTACATGTGGGGCCAAGGCTACAGAAAGATATACATATTTGATATCATAGTGAAGTGGCGAGTTTGGAAAAATATAATGATGGCAGACGTAGAGAAAATGTATCGTCAGGTAAAAATCGCGAAAGAAGACCAGAGTTACCAATAAATACTTTGGAGAGAGAATAAGGCGGAACCGATAAAGCAGTATGAACTAACAACTGTCACATATGGAACAACTTCAGCACCATTCCTTGCCATTAGAACATTGCACGAGATAGCAAATCAATGCGACGATGAAGACATAGCTAAAATCATCAAGGAAGATTTTTATATGGACGATCTGATGACTGGAGCAGATACCATCGAAGAGTGCAGGCGAATTCGTGGTAAAATATCACATCAATTGGATAAATTTGGATTCCATTTGAGAAAATGGAGTTCTAATACCGAAGACATTATCGCTGACATTCCTAATACCAGTGAAAATGAAGTTCTGCAGATTCAAGAGGACGAGACGATAAAAACTCTGGGTTTACAATGGAGTCCAAAAACCGACGAGTTTATGTTTAGCATAGCTACTACCGAAGGAAGAACAGTGACAAAACGGCAAGCATTGTCATATCTTGCTCGAATATTTGATCCATTGGGCTGGTTGGCACCTATAACAATCGTTGTCAAGTTGTTTACACAAAACTTGTGGAAAATTAAAACACAGTGGGATGACAAGTTAGACGACGTATTGACGAAGGAATGGAATAACTTCATACAACATTTGCCATCAATAAAAACGATTAGAATTTCTCGATGGATGTTCCTGACGAAGAATGCAACGTTCCAGCTACATGGATTTGCAGACGCATCGGAGAAAGCATATGCAGCGGTGGTTTATGTGAAGGCAGGTTCCTCGGTAGAAATTGTAGCAGCAAAAAGTAAAGTCAATCCAGTAAAAAATAAAAAGACGCTGCCAAAATTAGAACCGTGTGCGGCTCATTTGTTGGCAAGGTTGTTGAACAAAGTCACAGACATCATCAAACGAAACTGACAGATTTACGCTTGGAGCGATTCGATGATAACATTGGGCTGGATTAGAAATAAAAGAAGTAAGGATAAATTCGTGAGAACAAGGACAATGGAAATTAGCGCTTTGATTCCCACAGCTAAATGGAATCATGTCAGTACAAAGGAGAACCCAGCTGACATCGCATCAAGAGGAATTTCACCATCTAAGCTAGAACAAAATATTTTATGGTGGAGAGGTCCGACATGGTTGGTGCAAGATGAATATGATTGGCCAAAAGAAGCAGTTCCAGAAAATAGTGTATTAGTAGCAACTACAACACTGACAGAGCAGCCAAATATACTACTTCAGTTGCAAGAAAGGTGCTCATCATTAAGAAAATTGGAAAGAGTTGCAGCTTATATTCTGAGGTTTAAAGGAGTATTGAAAGGAGAAAAGTTTCCGGCATATTTAACGGTAGACGAACTGCGAGCAGCCGAAACAATGTTAATAAAAAATCAGCAACTTGCAGAGTGTTCAAGCGAAATACGGTTATTGAAGAACAACAAACCTGTGGATCAAAAAAGTAAAATAGCGAATTTGAATCCACTGCTTGATAGCAAAGGGATTTTAAGAGTTGGAGGTCGACTGGAAAATTCGCATATAATTCTTGGCAAATCCAGGTTGTCGACTTTAATAATTCAAGACATTCACGTCAACACGTTACATGGCGGAAATCGTCTGATGGAGAGCTCGATTAGAAGAAAGTACTGGATTATTGGACTAAAACACATGATAAAGCAACGCGTGCGTGCATGTGTAAAATGCATTCGATACAGGAATGATACGGCTAAGCAAATCATGGGGAATTTACCTGAGAGCCGTACATCTTTTAATCACCCATTTACACATACTGGCGTCGATTATGCTGGTCCTATTCAAATAAGATGTTCTAAAGGAAGGGGACAAAAGTCATATAAAGGATATATAGCTGTATTTGTATGCATGGCAACTAAAGCTATTCATTTAGAAGCAGTAAGTGATCTAACGACGGATTCATTCTTAGCAGCATTGCGACGGTTTTTCGCAAGAAGAGGCAAAAGTCAACATATATATTCAGATAATGGAACAAACTTCGTGGGAGCAGCGAGAAAGTTGGATGCCGATTTTAAGCAAGCAATTAAAAATAATTCGGAAGTGATTGCTGTTTTGGAAGCAGATAAAGTTCAATGGCATTTTATTCCTCCGGCAGGCCCTCACTTTGGAGGGATTTGGGAGGCTAGCGTGAAGTCGATGAAGCACCATCTAAAAAGGGTGATTGGAGAAACTAAACTAACATACGAGGTACTGAGTACTCTTTTAGCTCAGATTGGTTCTCAATTCAAGGCCACTTCACGCGATTGGCAATAATACAGACGAAGTTGACACGTTAACACCAGGACATTTTCTGATTGACCAGCCCATTATTGGAACAGCAGAAGCGGTAGATGACCGTTCAATTGGATCTTTGGATCGTTGGAAATTAATACAAAAAATTAAGAAAGACTTTTTTAAAAGATGGAAGGAGGAATATCTTTCAACTTTGCAACAGCGGTATAAATGGCAGAAACCGCAGCTAAATCTGGCTGAAGGCCAAATTGTCATTATCAAAAATGAAGATACGCCTCCGGCAAGATGGCCCCTTGGGCGAATTATAGAAACTCACCCAGGATCTGACGGGAAGGTGCGAGTAGTCACAATGAAGATACAGGATGGAATCTTAAAACGCCCAATTCATAAAGTTTGTCCATTGGAAACAAAAGAAGAAGATACGAAAACTCCAGTGGAACGAAGCAAAAGCTATTTAACTATGCTCAGCTATGCCAAAGAGCCGAAAAAGTTAAAACTGGTAAATATAATATGGCTTCTGAGTCTGCTGCTAGCAAGAAAGGGAGTTTGTGCACAACCTTTAGGTGAACAGGATGCTTCTGGTGGATCGGTTCTAGAGTTGAAAAATAATACAACGATATATTTGGATCATATCGGGATAATGGAGGTCGTAGCTTCATCTTGGAATTTGATGATTTATTACGACATGCACGCATTCTTCAAAGTAGTAGATCATGCTGACACGTTTTCAAAGAAAATTAGAAAAAGTTCTGACAAATTGCAAGCGTTTGAAGAGCAATGTAACACAGTCATCGACAATATTGAAATCAAAATAAACAAGGTAAAGGACACAAATAAATATCTGTTTGTACGAAAGGATAAAAGGAGAAGGAGAGCCCCATTGGAATTTGTTGGATCTATGTCCCACATTCTTTTCGGAATGATGGATGCGGATGACCGTGAATATATGGAAAGCAATATGAAGAACTTGTTAGACAACCAACATGATCTGCAGCATTTGATAAAGAGCCAAACTTCCGTTGTCGATTCAACAGTTAATAGTCTTAAACGCACTACGGACGAAGTAAATCTGCATCTTAAGGAGTTACAGATGAGAGTAGACAATATCACTTCAACCATGGAAGAGAACTACTACGTATACCAAGAATCTGTTAAGTTCTTTATGATGACCAAACAGCTGAGCAACATAGTCGAAGAGAGCGAAACAATTCAGTCAGAAGTTATCGAACTTTTAATTGACGTCAATCACGGAAAACTAAACCCAGACTTGATCACACCTCCGCAGCTGAAATCGGAGATCCAAAAAATAAGAGAACATCTTCCAAAAAACTGAAATTACCTGGAAGACAATCGAACGAGCTTCAAGCTATCTATAAATTGTTGAAAGCAAGAGGGGCGCAAATAGGAGATAAATTGGTAATCAGAGTTACGATACCGCTGCTTAACAGTTATTCGTCGCAACTATACAAAATTATTCCAATGCCGATTGAGAGAGTTGGTGAGAGAATGATCTCTGCTATACGAGCTGAATTCATAATCTACAATTTTGAAATAGACTCATATCATTTAATGTCGGAAGTCACTATCAATCAATGTAACAAATTTTCGGACCAACATCTCGTCTGCGAAAACAGCTGGGCATGGATTGAGGCTAACGACAATTCCTGCGAAATATCACCTTTAAAGCCGCTTAATACGTACGACTGCACATTTATAGAAATGAAAACATCTCCATTCTGGAAAGAGCTTCACAGCAAAAACAAATGGCTGTTTAAGAACTATAAAAGAACTGCAGCACAAATACAGTGTAGTTCTGCCCATCAGTAGTTCAGAAAATCATCGAATTACCGAATCTAACTCTGGAAGCAGGATGTGCGCATTCCAGGAGCCACGCTAATCGCACCCCATAAGTCTTTTCGGGTATTAACAACACATTTTCCACATCTTTGACGAAGGAAATTGAAAACTTATCCGAGCATTCCATGAAACCTCTAGGATCGGTTGTCATCAATCACACCAAGGAAATTGATCAACTCAAGAAGCAAATTTCCCAACTGCATGCGGATAATCTACATCTCAAAGGTCTAAACTTCCATCACCTCAGCGGGCATACTTCTTTGATTCTGGTAGTTTTGCTTATTATTATATTAGCTATAGTTATCGTAAGAAAAATTATTGTCAAGAGATCGATTCCATCTATCTTCTTTTCTGCCCCCCGGCAGAATGTCCATTATTCTATTATTATCGCTATTTAGAAAAGTACACACACAAGCAATAAATAGTTTATAGCCTATGCGGGGACGCATATCGTGCCTCTGCTGATAATATTCTAATTCTGTCTAGTTTAAGTGATTTTTTGTGCCTATATATTTAGGTGTTCTATTAAAATAAAATCAGTACCTTACAAATACTCAAACGACGCGAACATCAGTTCGTATATTGGTCCTTCGAACCGTCGAGTATCATACAAATACTCAATTCGAGAGTATCGCAGAAGTACTCGAAACGATTAGATGGTTGTATCTTTTCAGTGGTACAGAAAGGCCAAAGCGAATTGAAATATATTCGATCATTAGTCCTTCAAGGAAACGAGCTAGTGAAATTGGAAACACAGTCGTTGTAAAATTTTTAAAATTGTATAACTCGCTAAAGTGCGAACGAAATTTGTAAATTTTAAATAAGTGGCGTTTCTCACGGCCTAAACAGTGAGATAAGCGTAACCGAGGCTTAAGCAGCAGTTGTATACAGTCAACTAATACAAGTTTTTATTTTCGAATACAAAATGTCGAATGAAAAGCGAAAATTGTTGAAACGCCAAAATGAGATTGGCGAGATGATCATCGTCATGAATGATAAGATGCAGCAGAAAAAGGTGCGTCAAACTACGTTGGATGAGACAACTTCCCACTTGGAAAAAATCTGGGATGAGTTCCAGAGGATCAACATGAAAATGCTGTCGATGGGAATAACAGATGAAAGTTATTTTGAGAGCAGATATTTCGAAGAGATTGAGAAAATAGTGTACGAAATTCGTACACACATAAAAAATGCAGATGTCGACCTTACTATGCCGAAGCAGGCAACTGAGGCAGCTGGGTCTAGTGAAGGACAGCGGCAAGAAGGGCACAAGAGGGAACATCTGGAAGTCAAGCCGGCAGATATTCTGATAAAAAAATTTTTCCGTCAAGTGAACAACATGAAATTATTGTTGGATGAAGGCATAAAAGATGATGCCGGCAGAGCGGAATTGGAATGCAGAAAATCTTGTTGGGAGCAGAAAATGCAACTCATAAATGCAATTTAAACAAAATTGACATTTGATATGGGAGAGGACGATGACGATGTAGAAGAGCAAAAAGACCAAGTGGACAGGTCGTATAACGATGCTTCAATGGACTTAGCAAAGAAGATGCAGTTACTGGAGATAGTGAAAAGGCCAGCAACTCTTAAACTGGAGGATATCAAAATCCCCACATTTTTTGGTGATATAAACGAATGGTCCTCTTTTTACGATATATTCAAAAAATTGGTACATGAAGTCAGCCATTATTCAAATGTTGAGAAAATGTACCGATTGAAGTCATTAGTAAAGGGAGAAGCTGGAAGGGTAATTCAACATTTCAATGTTGTTGATGCAAGTTCTGATGCAGCGTGGGAAATGCTAACACATCGGTACGCTAACCGGCGGTTGCTGTTTACAAAGTTGGTGGACAAAATGTTGGACCAGCCTGAAGTCAACAGCGAGGCAGCATCGAGTATAAATCAGCTTCTCGATACAACAAATGAATGTGTGCATGCTCTGAAAGGGATGAATATCAAATTGGATGATGCGGAGCCACTAATTGCTCGTATCATCATAAGAAAGCTGGACAGAGACGGGCTGCGGTTATATGAGCAGAACGTGAAGAAAACTAGGGAGATACAAACTCTGAGCGATGTGATGCAGTTTTTGGAGCTACAATATCAAGCGATATAAGCTGTAAAAGGAAAGAAGCTGATTGGAAATAGTGGAAGCAGTAGGCAACGAAGCAATCAGCAATCTACAAAGTCATTTTATACGGGACAACTAAGCTGCGCATATTGTAACACAGTAGGACATAGTGTGAACAATTGCAGGAAATTCCTTGCGCTATCAGTGGCAGATCGACACAGCTGGGCAAAGAAAAGCAACGCGTGTTATGTATGTATATACCATAAGATGGACAAGAAATGCAGCAATGGAGCTTCCAAATGCAAAAAGTGTGGTAAAAATCATCACATTCTGCTGCATTGGGAACCAACGTATGGTTTAAATAAAACAAAAAATTAACCAAGGCAAGAGTCAGCGACTTCAATGATGACAAAGGACGATGCATCACCAGCTATACTTTTGGCAACGGCACAGGTACGAGTAAAAACAGCGCATGGAGAATTTCTGACCTTGAAAGCACTGATTGACCAAGGGTCACAAAAAACCGCATTGTCAGAAGAAGCTGCGCAAATATTGAATTTACCAAAGAAGAAGGTGAATTTGGAACTAGTTGGTCTTGGAAGCACGGTGGTTGGAGTAGCAAAGTCGAAAGTAAATTTAGAAATCCGACCAAGGTTTATGAGCGACAAATTGTTCGTAATTGAGGCATTAGTATTGCCAAAGCTGGACAAGGCGCATCCGGACACATCATTTAAGTATGATATCAATCAGTTGAAAAATCATACGTTGGCCGATCCTAATTTTAACAAATCAGACCGAATTGATATAGTTATCGGCGGCGACTTGTATCCAGAGATCTTAGAGGAAGGCATATTGAAATTGGATCCTGGGTCAATCTACAAAGCTTGGGTGGATATTATCCGGAGTACTCAACGTATAAAGTAGGAGTAAACAATTAACAGCAGCCGTAACAACTGGGTTGGAGCGATTTTGGGAGTTGGAGGAGATAAATGAGTCGGTTATTCCTTCAGATGATGATGATTTATGTCTACGGCAATACAAAGCTACAACGAAACCAGATAGAGATGGCAGATTCATTGTTAACTTGCCTTTTAAAGAAGATAACGCCCTCGGAGATTCTCGAAAGCAAGCAATGGCGAGTTTCCCGAATTTAGAGAAAAAGTTACCGGCAATAATGCATTAAAACGGAACGGGAGTACCAACACCTCGGTCATATGGAAGAAGTCAACGACAATCTGCGTGGAAAACACTATCTTCCTCATCAAGCGGTGGCTCGTGAGAGCATTATTACGACTAAGGTAAGAGTTGTTTTTGATGCTTCGGGGAAAACATCAAATGGCAAAAGCCTCAACGATGTGTTACATGTGGGGCCAAGGCTACAGAAAGATATACATATTTGATATCATAGTGAAGTGGCGAGTTTGGAAAAATATAATGATGGCAGACGTAGAGAAAATGTATCGTCAGGTAAAAATCGCGAAAGAAGACCAGAGTTACCAATAAATACTTTGGAGAGAGAATAAGGCGGAACCGATAAAGCAGTATGAACTAACAACTGTCACATATGGAACAACTTCAGCACCATTCCTTGCCATTAGAACATTGCACGAGATAGCAAATCAATGCGACGATGAAGACATAGCTAAAATCATCAAGGAAGATTTTTATATGGACGATCTGATGACTGGAGCAGATACCATCGAAGAGTGCAGGCGAATTCGTGGTAAAATATCACATCAATTGGATAAATTTGGATTCCATTTGAGAAAATGGAGTTCTAATACCGAAGACATTATCGCTGACATTCCTAATACCAGTGAAAATGAAGTTCTGCAGATTCAAGAGGATGAGACGATAAAAACTCTGGGTTTACAATGGAGTCCAAAAACCGACGAGTTTATGTTTAGCATAGCTACTACCGAAGGAAGAACAGTGACAAAACGGCAAGCATTGTCATATCTTGCTCGAATATTTGATCCATTGGGCTGGTTGGCACCTATAACAATCGTTGCCAAGTTGTTTATACAAAACTTGTGGAAAATTAAAACAGAGTGGGATGACAAGTTAGACGACGTATTGACGAAGGAATGGAATAACTTCATACAACATTTGCCAGCAATAAAAACGATTAGAATTTCTCGATGGATGTTCCTGACGAAGAATGCAACGTTCCAGCTACATGGATTTGCAGACGCATCGGAGAAAGCATATGCAGCGGTGGTTTATGTGAAGGCAGGTTCCTCGGAAGAAATTGTAGCAGCAAAAAGTAAAGTCAATCCAGTAAAAAATAAAAAGACGCTGCCAAAATTAGAACTGTGTGCGGCTCATTTGTTGGCAAGGTTGTTGAACAAAGTCACAGACATCATCAAACGAGACTGCCAGATTTACGCTTGGAGCGATTCGATGATAACATTGGGCTGGATTAGAAATAAAAGAAGTAAGGATAAATTCGTGAGAACAAGGACAACGGAAATTGATTCCCACAGCTAAATGGAATCATGTCAGTACAAAGGAGAACCCAGCTGACATCGCATCAAGAGGAATTTCACCATCTAAGCTAGAACAAAATATTTTATGGTGGAGAGGTCCGACATGGTTGGTGCAAGATGAATATGATTGGCCAAAAGAAGCAGTTCCAGAAAATAGTGTATTAGTAGCAACTACAACACTGACAGAGCAGCCAAATATACTACTTCAGTTGCAAGAAAGGTGCTCATCATTAAGAAAATTGGAAAGAGTTGCAGCTTATATTCTGAGGTTTAAAGGAGTATTGAAAGGAGAAAAGTTTCCGGCATATTTAACGGTAGACGAACTGCGAGCAGCCGAAACAATGTTAATAAAAAATCAGCAACTTGCAGAGTGTTCAAGCGAAATACGCTTGAATCCACTGCTTGATAGCAAAGGGATTTTAAGAGTTGGAGGTCGACTGGAAAATTCGCATATAATTCTTGGCAAATCCAGGTTGTCGACTTTAATAATTCAAGACATTCACGTCAACACGTTACATGGCGGAAATCGTCTGATGGAGAGCTCGATTAGAAGAAAGTACTGGATTATTGGACTAAAACACATGATAAAGCAACGCGTGCGTGCATGTGTAAAATGCATTCGATACAGGAATGATACGGCTAAGCAAATAATGGTGAATTTACCTGAGAGCCGTACATCTATTAATCACCCATTTACACATACTGGCGTCGATTATGCTGGTCCTATTCAAATAAGATGTTCTAAAGGAAGGGGACAAAAGTCATATAAAGGATATATAGCTGTATTTGTATGCATGGCAACTAAAGCTATTCATTTAGAAGCAGTAAGTGATCTAACGACGGATTCATTCTTAGCAGCATTGCGACGGTTTTTCGCAAGAAGAGGCAAAAGTCAACATATATATTCAGATAATGGAACAAACTTCGTGGGAGCAGCGAGAAAGTTGGATGCCGATTTTAAGCAAGCAATTAAAAATAATTCGGAAGTGATTGCTGTTTTGGAAGCAGATAAATTTCAATGGCATTTTATTCCTCCGGCAGGCCCTCACTTTGGAGGGATTTGGGAGGCTAGCGTGAAGTCCATGAAGCACCATCTAAAAAGGGTGATTGGAGAAACTAAACTAACATACGAGGTACTGAGTACTCTTTTAGCTCAGATTGGTTCTCAATTCAAGGCCACTTCACGCGATTGGCAATAATACAGACGAAGTTGACACGTTAACACCAGGACATTTTCTGATTGACCAGCCCATTATTGGAACAGCAGAAGCGGTAGATGACCGTTCAATTGGATCTTTGGATCGTTGGAAATTAATACAAAAAATTAAGAAAGACTTTTTTAAAAGATGGAAGGAGGAATATCTTTCAACTTTGCAACAGCGGTATAAATGGCAGAAACCGCAGCTAAATCTGGCTGAAGGCCAAATTGTCATTATCAAAAATGAAGATACGCCTCCGGCAAGATGGCCCCTTGGGCGAAATTTAGAAACTCACCCAGGATCTGACGGGAAGGTGCGAGTAGTCACAATGAAGATACAGGATGGAATCTTAAAACGCCCAATTCATAAAGTTTGTCCATTGGAAACAAAAGAAGAAGATACGAAAACTCCAGTGGAACGAAGCAAAAGCTATTTAACTACGCTCAGCTATGCCAAAGAGCCGAAAAAGTTAAAACTGGTAAATATAATATGGCTTCTGATGCTGCTGCTAGCAAGAAAGGGAGTTTGTGCACAACCTTTAGGTGAACAGGATGCTTCTGGTGGATCGGTTCTAAAGTTGAAAAATAATACAACGATATATTTGATTTATTACGACATGCACGCATTCTTCAAAGTAGTGGATCATGCTGACACGTTTTCAAAGAAAATTAGAAAAAGTTCTGACAAATTGCAAGCGTTTGAAGAGCAATGTAACACAGTCATCGACAATATTGAAATCAAAATAAACAAGGTAAAGGACACAAATAAATATCTGTTTGTACGAAAGGATAAAAGAAGAAGGAGAGCCCCATTGGAATTTGTTGGATCTATGTCCCACATTATTTCGGAATGATGGATGCGGATGACCGTGAATATATGGAAAACAATATGAAGAACTTGTTAGACAACCAACATGATCTGCAGCATTTGATAAAGAGCCAAACTTCCGTTGTCGATTCAACATTTAATATTCTTAAACGCACTACGGACGAAGTAAATCTGCATCTTAAGGAGTTACAGATGAGAGTAGACAATATCACTTCAACCATGGAAGAGAACTACTACGTATACCAAGAATCTGTTAAGTTCTTTATGATGACCAAACAGCTGAGCAACATAGTCGAAGAGAGCGAAACAATTCAGTCAGAAGTTATCGAACTTTTAATTGACGTCAATCACGGAAAACTAAACCCAGACTTGATCACACCTCCGCAGCTGAAATCGGAGATCCAAAAAATAAGAGAACATCTTCCAGAAAAACTGAAATTACCTGGAAGACAATCGAACGAGCTTCAAGCTATCTATAAATTGTTGAAAGCAAGAGGGGCGCAAATAGGAGATAAATTGGTAATCAGAGTTACGATACCGCTGCTTAACAGTCATTCGTCACAACTATACAAAATTATTCCAATGCCGATTGGAGAGTTGGTGAGAGAATGATCTCTGCTATACGAGCTGAATTCATAATCTATAATTTTGAAATAGGTTAGGTTAGGTTATAAGGGTGTGTGGTACAGAAGAGTACCATTTCCACTCGGAGGCCATCTGTGGCCCATATGTGAGACCCTTTCTCAATTTCCCTCCTATAGTGTCAGCGCACGTTTGGTCCATCAAGGATCCATTTTGTGCTTCGAATGAACTTTAGAAGGTCCGATACTGTATGCTCTGACAGCTCTGTTGTGCTCTCAAAGAACCGGGAGCCCAATGCTCGTTGGCGCTTTGTTTGTAGAGCGGGACAGTGGCAGAGGAAATGTTGTATGGTTTCTAGTTCATACTCATCTCCGCAGCTCCTACATATATCTGTGGTTACTATATGCCATTTCCCCAGCATGGATCCTATGGCACAGTGTCCGGTGATAACCCCCGTCAGTATGCTAAGAGATTTCCTATCCAGGGATAGCAATTCCTCTGTTCTTTTCGAGTTCAATTTAGGCCATAGAAGTCGAGACGTTTTGCAGTCTTGTCTATTGGCCCATTTATCGTTTATTTCCCTATTTACCATACTGTCAATTATTCCGTATTGGTTGCGTATCGGTTGCAGAATTGAGTTGTCGGCCGCACTGATCTCCATAGCAGAGCCTCCCCTGGCCATCTCGTCCGCCTTATCATTCCCTTCTATATCGCTATGTCCGGGAACCCAGCAGAGAGTAACCCGATGGTGGCCCTGCACGATTCGCAGTGCTTCCCTACACCTCTTTACTGCTTTCGAGTTGACGGTATATGACGTGATTGCTTGTATGGCCGCCCTATTGTCTATGCAGATCATTACATTTTGTGTGCGTATGTTTTGATCGGCTAAGGCTCTAGCAGCTTTCTCTATCGCGTAGATTTCAGCTTGGAAGACGCTGCTAGCGTCCGGCAGTCTGAAGGACTTTTGGAGGCCAAGCGCTTCACAGTAAAAACCCGCACCTGTTCCTATATCCATTTTGGATCCATCCGTGAAAACGACAGTGTCGTCAACGTTCGTCACCGTTCTGTTGCCCCAATCTTCCCTTTCCGGGAATAATTTTTGGAACCTATCAAATGCATAACTAGGGCAGATGTAGTCTGTCGGTGCCCTTAGGCTTTCAGATTCGTGTCTTGTTCCTAGCTTACAGATTTCGTTAATTATCGAGGCATGTCCATACGATGCTTGTCTCCACATGCCGGCCTCCCTCAGTCGGAGGGCGCCTTTTGCGGCGCAGCTTTGTATGTACAGGTCTACCGATGGCAGGCCTAGCATTATATCTATTCCCGCCCTTGGTGTGCTTCTTGCGGCTCCCGCAATCGATCTACCGGCTAGCGATTGCACTTTCGTGAGGAGTCCGAGGCGGCTTCCAACATTAGTAGTGGTCCACCACACCAACGACCCATAGGTGAGGATAGGGCGTATTATTGCAGCATACATCCAGTGAAGGATTCGTGGTTGCAACCCCCATCTTTTCCCAAAGGTCCTTTTACAAATGTAGAACGCGTTGAGTCCTTTTCTCATTCTCTCCTCTGTGTTTCTTTTCCACGTAAGTTTGTGGTCCAGAATTACGCCGAGGTATTTAGCTTCATTAGATAGTTTCAGTTCAATTCCCTCTAGTTGTGGTAACCTGAAGTAGGGAATTTTCGTCTTTCTCGTAAACAGTACTAATTCTGTCTTAGAGGGATTAACTCCAAGTCCGTTTAGTTTCGTCCAGTCTGAAATCTCTTTTAAGGCCGATTGCATGAGTTCTGATATTGTGGGCAAAAATTTGCCTGAAATCAGTATGCACACGTCATCAGCGTAAGCAGTAATTCTAATACCCTTTGAGTTAAATGATTTTAGGATTTTATTTACTACAAGAACCGACAGGATAGGGGAAATTACTCCTCCCTGTGGGGTCCCTCTAGTTACGGATTTTCTGGCGGTGCCCGTACCCCACATTGAGTTGATAACTCTAGTCTCTACCATGTTGTGAACCCAATGTTGGATAGGACGTGGCACAGATACATCATCTAGACCATTTAAAATGGCCTCTGTTGTTACGTTGTTAAAAGCACCTTCGATATCTAAGAATGCGGCTAACGTGTACTCTTTTATGTGTAGTATACGTTCCACATGACCGACAACTTCATGGAGAGCGGTCTCAACAGATTTACCTTTCTGGTATGCATGTTGTGATTTGCTTAGAAGTTGTGGGTTTATGGAACCTCTCAGGTAAAGATCTATCAGTCTCTCCATCGTTTTTAATAGGAACGATGAGAGGCTGATCGGTCTGAAATCTTTCGCAGCGGTGTGGCTCGCCTTCCCCGCTTTGGGAATGAAAGCTACCCTAACCTCCCTCCATAATATCGGTACGTACCCTACTTGCAGGCATTCCGTGAAAATATCTAATAGAAGTGGTACTATATGCTCTAAAGAGTAGTGTAGCATGGCTGGGAAAATACCATCGGGCCCCGCAGATTTGTAGGGCCTGAAGGATTTTACTGCCCAGGCTATTTTCTCTTCCGTTATTACTGATGGTAACTCGTCTCCGAGCACGTTGCTTATCTGTGACCTGTTCAGATTGTGATTTCCAGCATCCGTGCAATCAGGGAAGTGAGTTTCCATAAGCAAATCCAGTGACTCCTGACTAGATTCAGTCCATGAGCCGCCCGACCTCTTTAGGTACCCCGGGACATTAGGGTCTTTGGATAGTACTTTTCGAAGTCTAGCTGCCTCATTGACATCTTCAAAGGAGCTACAAAAGAGTTGCCATGATTCCCTCTTGGCTGTTCTTATTTGTCTCTTAAATTCATTAAAACTGTCTTTATACGTTTGCCAGTCGGCCTCACTTCTACTCAATTTGGCTTTATTGAATAGTTTCCTTGTTATGCCCTTAGTTGTCGTAGGTCTGTGCTCCACCAGGAGTTACCTGGCTTTGAACTGGGACGACTGATGGGACATGACGACTTGTAAGCTTTTTCCAGAATGGTCGTCAGATTTCCGACTTTGCTGTCAACACCAGTCACTGTGGATTGTAAGGAGGCTTAAAGCTTTGAAAATCCGTTCCCGACTAGTGTTGAGAACAAGTTCCAGTCGGTCCTCCGAGGGTTTCTGTAGGGCTTAGGTTTCTCTTTGGAAAGATTAATATCGAAGAGAATCCGATTATGATCAGAGAAAGAGCATTTGTCGGACACTCTCCAGTTATCTACCTCAATATTATTGTTTTCTGTTAATAGTGTTATGTCTATTACCTCTTCTCTAACCCTATTTTGAAACGTTGGCGTGTCGCCCTTGTTGCAAATTATTAGGTTAGTATTCAATATGAATTCAAAAATTGACTCACCTCTCGTATTAATGTCAGTACTTCCCCATTGTCTGTGATGCCCATTGGCATCACAGCCCATTACCATTGCCAATCCGTGTGACCCGGCATACCTGACAAGTTGTCGGATGGCTGTCGATGGTGGTTCCGTCTCCTCGTATGGCATATAGGCAGATGCCAGGATGATGTTTTTCCCGGCCGGTTGCTCGCATATTACCACCGTCAGATCGTCATTACTATACTGTGAGAGAAGAAAAATGTTATTAAAATTCTTTCTTGTGACAATGCAGGTTCTGAGTTTACCTTCACTATGTGAACAGTACGTTTTGTACCTTGTCGACCTTAATCCTTGAATCTGATTCTTGACGATCCAGGGTTCTTGGATTAGGGCCACGTCCACCTCCTCATCCTCCAGGAAAAGCATCAGATCGTTGGAAGCTACTTTACAGTGGTGCAAATTAATTTGCACTACCCGTAGCCGCCTGTGGTTCTGCGCTTTGATGGAGCCTTACCTTCAGCGTCCCCAGACCGAATTTGATGCTTCCTGAGCTCTTCTGCAGCTGGGCGAAGGACTGGGGATCAACAGTGATCTGGTAGTCCTTGCCCGGCCCGTTTTTGCTCGTGGCTGAGGAGATAATTCTCCAGCTTTGGGCACTCAGGTCGCGATTCTGTCTGGAGATGAGCTTCAGGATCGAGTCGTCACTATCCGGCACTGGTGGGGGAACCCATATGGAAACGAGTTTCCTCAGTGGCAGCACCGCTCTGCTCACGATCTCCAATTGGGCTTCTGGCCAAATGGCGCCCAGGTCGTTGACTACGCGAGACAGAAATTCTAGTAACTTTCTGTTTCCGCAGTCAACCACCTTTACGCCTTTTGACCAGCCAGCCCCATTGAAGTCGAGCTCGTCGTCGTCTCCATCACCCGCAATCAAGGCCTGCAGTATTTTCGCTTCAACGATCAACCAGTTAGCCTGGGAAATCTTCCCGTCCAGGTCTGATCGATCGATGATTGCAATCTGCAACTCCACTGGCGTCGTTTTTGTGGCGGGTTTCGCTTTTTTCGACGTGCGCGGTGCCTCTTCGCCAGATCTAGCCCTCTTCGTCTTGGCATCGCTAGATCCTAGCTGCCGTTTAGAACAGCTTGGCTCATCTACCTTACTGTCCCCCCTTTTTAACAGCTCTGATAGGGGGCGCTTGTGGTCGTCTTTTCTGACGGCGGTAGCGGGATTAGAGCGGACGGCAGGCGTGGTCGAGGCATCTTCGGATTTGGAGCGTGTTTGTTCGTACTTTTTCACGCTCTTCCTATGCTTCTCGACCAGCTTCTTGTCCCTAATCGACAGCGTTGACTGGTCTTTCTTGCCCATTGACTTCAGGTATTGTAGGGAGCGCCTATAACCCCCTTGGGCCTTCTGTTCGGCTGTTTTTGCCTTCGATGCGGCTGTCTCCGCCTCAAGGTGTGCGTCTACCGTCCGAGGAACCTCCTGCAACAATTGGGCCTCTGTGTCGGAGTCGATTGCACTGCTGTGGCTTGCCTGAGAGAGAACCATATGTTCCTCACTGGTAGCGTTGTCAATGCAAAGGCCCTGAAGTCGAGAACCAATGCTACAGGAGGCCGCTTCAGAGTCACTTGCCGATTGTCGACAAAGTGGAGCTCTAGTGGCGTGCCCCGCGGTTTTCGCAGTATCAGTCACTTTAGTAGATAGTACAGCCTGATGTCCCACCGTACCACCTGAACAGTCGCTGGATGACGACGCCAAGTGACCTGTTCGCTCGTCACTTACCGCCGGTACTGGGGATCCGACCACCTGCACCGTAAACGTTTCTTCTTTTCTGGACTCCATAGAAAAACACACAATGGCTTTTTTGAGGAGGTGATCCATCCCCCAGATGATTTCTTTTATGTCTGGTCCATCATCCGAAAAGACTACCATAGTTTCGACCGCCCTAACTAAGGGAACAGACGTCGTTGTACGCCGCCCCTAACATGGGGTAGACAGACGCGCACGGAGTGCAGCCGCATCTACTGATGAAAACAGACGCTGCAGAGAATATGGGACAAGGATATGGGACAAGGGAAGGGATTTAGGAAGTGATAGGTAGGGTACGCCGCTCCTAACATGGAGAAAACAGACGCGCACAGGGATGTCAGGGGTTATCCCGCCCAGAACCGGTCGCCAGAGCCTCGTCTGTCATAACAGGGCATACCAACGTGAAGGTGAGGTTGACATTTGATTAGGATAGGCTTTATATATATTCGCGTCACTAACCCTTATTTTGAAATAGACTCATATCATTTAATGTCGGAAGTCACTATCAATCAATGTAACAAATTTTCGGACCAACATCTCGTCTGCGAAAACAGCTGGGCAATACGTACGACTGCACATTTATAGAAATGAAAACATCTCCATTCTGGAAAGAGCTTCACAGCTGTTTAAGAACTTTAAAAGAACTGCAGCACAAATACAGTGTAGTTCTGCCCATCAGTAGTTCAGAAAATCATCGAATTACCGAATCTAACTCTGGAAGCAGGATGTGCGCATTCCAGGAGCCACGCTAATCGCACCCCATAAGTCTTTTCGGGTATTAACAACACATTTTCCACATCTTTGACGAAGGAAATTGAAAACTTATCCGAGCATTCCATGAAACCTCTAGGATCGGTTGTCATCAATCACACCAAGGAAATTGATCAACTCAAGAAGCAAATTTCCCAACTGCATGCGGATAATCTACATCTCAAAGGTCTAAACTTCCATCACCTCAGCGGGCATACTTCTTTGATTCTGGTAGTTTTGCTTATTATTATATTAGCTATAGTTATCGTAAGAAAAATTATTGTCAAGAGATCGATTCCATCTATCGTCTTTTCTGCCCCCCGGCAGAATGTCCAAATATGACACTTGTACATGTGGTAATTTACATTTCTAATAATATCTATAATTATCGCTAGTAATAAAAAATGTCAAACAGAAGATGTGTCTCACACATAAGAATCTATGTTTAGTAACACTCAGTTTGAGTTGAGGCTGTGTGGCCATTTACAATTCTAATGTATTCTATTATTATCGCTATTTAGAAAAGTACACACACAAGCAATAAATAGTTTATAGCCTATGCGGGGACGCATATCGTGCCTCTGCTGATAATATTCTAATTCTGTCTAGTTTAAGTGATTTTTTGTGCCTATATATTTAGGTGTTCTATTAAAATAAAATCAGTACCTTACAAATACTCAAACGACGCGAACATCAGTTCGTATATTGGTCCTTCGAACCGTCGAGTATCATACAAATACTCAATTCGAGAGTATCGCAGAAGTACTCGAAACGATTAGATGGTTGTATCTTTTCAGTGGTACAGAAAGGCCAAAGCGAATTGAAATATATTCGATCATTAGTCCTTCGAGGAAACGAGCTAGTGAAATTGGAAACACAGTCGTTGTAAAATTTTTAAAATTGTCTAACTCGCTAAAGTGCGAACGAAATTTGTAAATTTTAAATAAGTGGCGTTTCTCACGGCCTAAACAGTGAGATAAGCGTAACCGAGGCTTAAGCAGCGGTTGTATACAGTCAACTAATACAAGTTTTTATTTTCGAATACAAAATGTCGAATGAAAAGCGAAAATTGTTGAAACGCCAAAATGAGATTGGCGAGATGATCATTGTCATGAATGATAAGATGCAGCAGAAAAAGGTGCGTCAAACTACGTTGGATGAGACAACTTCCCACTTGGAAAAAATCTGGGATGAGTTCCAGAGGATCAACTTGAAACTGCTGTCGATGGGAATAACAGATGAAAGTTATTTTGAGAGCAGATATTTCGAAGAGATTGAGAAAATAGTGTACGGAAACCGTACACACATAAAAAATGCAGATGTCGACCGTACTATGCCGAAGCAGGCAACAGAGGCAGCTGGGTCTAGTGAAGGACAGCGGCAAGAAGGGCACAAGAGGGAACATCTGGAAGTCAAGCCGGCAGACATTCTGATAAGAAAATTTTTCCGTCAAGTGAACAACATGAAATTATTGTTGGATGAAGGCATTGAAGATGATGCCGGCAGCGCGGAATTGGAATGCAGAAAATCTTGTTGGGAGCAGAAAATGCAACTCATAAATGCAATTTATACAAAATTGACATTTGATATGGGAGAGGACGATGACGATGTAGAAGAGCAAAAAGACCAAGTGGGCAGGTCGTATAACGATGCTTCAATGGACTTAGCAAAGAAGATGCAGTCACTGGAGATAGTGAAAAGGCCAGCAACTCTTAAACTGGAGGATATCAAAATCCCAACATTTTTTGGTGATATAAACGAATGGTCCTCTTTTTACGATATATTCAAAAAATTGGTACATGAGGTCAGCCATTATTCAAATGTTGAGAAAATGTACCGATTGAAGTCATTAGTAAAGGGAGAAGCTGGAAGGGTAATTCAACATTTCAATGTTGTTGATGCAAGTTCTGATGCAGCGTGGGAAATGTTAACACATCGGTACGCTAACCGGCGGTTGCTGTTTACAAAGTTGGTGGACAAAATGTTGGACCAGCCTGAAGTCAACAGCGAGGCAGCATCGAGTATAAATCAGCTTCTCGATACAACAAATGAATGTGTGCATGCTCTGAAAGGGATGAATATCAAATTGGATGATGCGGAGCCACTAATTGCTCGTATCATCATAAGAAAGCTGGACAGAGACGGGCTGCGGTTATATGAGCAGAACGTGAAGAAAACTAGGGAGATACAAACTCTGAGCGATGTGATGCAGTTTTTGGAGCTACAATATCAAGCGATATAAGCTGTAAAAGGAAAGAAGCTGATTGGAAATAGTGGAAGCAGTAGGCAACGAAGCAATCAGCAATCTACAAAGTCATTTTATACGGGACAACTAAGCTGCGAATATTGTAACACAGTAGGACATAGTGTGAACAATTGCAGGAAATTCCTTGCGCTATCAGTGGCAGATCGACACAGCTGGGCAAAGAAAAGCAACGCGTGTTATGTATGTCTATACCATAAGATGGACAAGAAATGCAGCAATGGAGCTTCCAAATGCAAAAAGTGTGGTAAAAATCATCACATTCTGCTGCATTGGGAACCAACGTATGGTTTAAATAAAACAAAAAATTAACCAAGGCAAGAGTCAGCGACTTCAATGATGACAAAGGACGATGCATCACCGGCTATACTTTTGGCAACGGCACAGGTACGAGTAAAAACAGCGCATGGAGAATTTCTGACCTTGAGAGCACTGATTGACCAAGGGTCACAAAAAACCGCATTGTCAGAAGAAGCTGCGCAAATATTGAATTTACCAAAGAAGAAGGTGAATTTGGAACTAGTTGGTCTTGGAAGCACGGTGGTTGGAGTAGCAAAGTCGAAAGTAAATTTAGAAATCCGACCAAGGTTTATGAGCGACAAATTGTTCGTAATTGAGGCATTAGTATTGCCAAAGCTGGACAAGGCGCATCCGGACACATCATTTAAGTATGATATCAATCAGTTGAAAAATCATACGTTGGCCGATCCTAATTTTAACAAATCAGACCGAATTGATATAGTTATCGGCGGCGACTTGTATCCAGAGATCTTAGAGGAAGGCATATTGAAATTGGATAAAATCCTGGGTCAATCTACAAAGCTTGGGTGGATATTATCCGGAGTACTCAACGTATAAAGTAGGAGTAAACAATTAACAGCAGCCGTAACAACTGGGTTGGAGCGATTTTGGGAGTTGGAGGAGATAAATGAGTCGGTTATTCCTTCAGATGATGATGATTTATGTCTACGGCAATACAAAGCTACAACGAAGCCAGATAGAGATGGCAGATTCATTGTTAACTTGCCTTTTAAAGAAGATAACGCCCTCGGAGATTCTCGAAAGCAAGCAATGGCGAGTTTCCCGAATTTAGAGAAAAAGTTACCGGCAATAATGCATTAAAAACGGAACGGGAGTACCAACACCTCGGTCATATGGAAGAAGTCAACGACAATCTGCGTGGAAAACACTATCTTCCTCATCAAGCGGTGGCTCGTGAGAGCATTATTACGACTAAGGTAAGAGTTGTTTTTGATGCTTCGGGGAAAACATCAAATGGCAAAAGCCTCAACGATGTGTTACATGTGGGGCCAAGGCTACAGAAAGATATACATATTTGATATCATAGTGAAGTGGCGAGTTTGGAAAAATATAATGATGGCAGACGTAGAGAAAATGTATCGTCAGGTAAAAATCGCGAAAGAAGACCAGAGTTACCAATAAATACTTTGGAGAGAGAATAAGGCGGAACCGATAAAGCAGTATGAACTAACAACTGTCACATATGGAACAACTTCAGCACCATTCCTTGCCATTAGAACATTGCACGAGATAGCAAATCAATGCGACGATGAAGACATAGCTAAAATCATCAAGGAAGATTTTTATATGGACGATCTGATGACTGGAGCAGATACCATCGAAGAGTGCAGGCGAATTCGTGGTAAAATATCACATCAATTGGATAAATTTGGATTCCATTTGAGAAAATGGAGTTCTAATACCGAAGACATTATCGCTGACATTCCTAATACCAGTGAAAATGAAGTTCTGCAGATTCAAGAGGACGAGACGATAAAAACTCTGGGTTTACAATGGAGTCCAAAAACCGACGAGTTTATGTTTAGCATAGCTACTACCGAAGGAAGAACAGTGACAAAACGGCAAGCATTGTCATATCTTGCTCGAATATTTGATCCATTGGGCTGGTTGGCACCTATAACAATCGTTGTCAAGTTGTTTACACAAAACTTGTGGAAAATTAAAACACAGTGGGATGACAAGTTAGACGACGTATTGACGAAGGAATGGAATAACTTCATACAACATTTGCCATCAATAAAAACGATTAGAATTTCTCGATGGATGTTCCTGACGAAGAATGCAACGTTCCAGCTACATGGATTTGCAGACGCATCGGAGAAAGCATATGCAGCGGTGGTTTATGTGAAGGCAGGTTCCTCGGTAGAAATTGTAGCAGCAAAAAGTAAAGTCAATCCAGTAAAAAATAAAAAGACGCTGCCAAAATTAGAACTGTGTGCGGCTCATTTGTTGGCAAGGTTGTTGAACAAAGTCACAGACATCATCAAACGAGACTGCCAGATTTACGCTTGGAGCGATTCGATGATAACATTGGGCTGGATTAGAAATAAAAGAAGTAAGGATAAATTCGTGAGAACAAGGACAATGGAAATTAGCGCTTTGATTCCCACAGCTAAATGGAATCATGTCAGTACAAAGGAGAACCCAGCTGACATCGCATCAAGAGGAATTTCACCATCTAAGCTAGAACAAAATATTTTATGGTGGAGAGGTCCGACATGGTTGGTGCAAGATGAATATGATTGGCCAAAAGAAGCAGTTCCAGAAAATAGTGTATTAGTAGCAACTACAACACTGACAGAGCAGCCAAATATACTACTTCAGTTGCAAGAAAGGTGTTCATCATTAAGAAAATTGGAAAGAGTTGCAGCTTATATTCTGAGGTTTAAAGGAGTATTGAAAGGAGAAAAGTTTCCGGCATATTTAACGGTAGACGAACTGCGAGCAGCCGAAACAATGTTAATAAAAAATCAGCAACTTGCAGAGTTTTCAAGCGAAATACGGTTATTGAAGAACAACAAACCTGTGGATCAAAAAAGTAAAATAGCGAATTTGAATCCACTGCTTGATAGCAAAGGGATTTTAAGAGTTGGAGGTCGACTGGAAAATTCGCATATAATTCTTGGCAAATCCAGGTTGTCGACTTTAATAATTCAAGACATTCACGTCAACACGTTACATGGCGGAAATCGTCTGATGGAGAGCTCGATTAGAAGAAAGTACTGGATTATTGGACTAAAACACATGATAAAGCAACGCGTGCGTGCATGTGTAAAATGCATTCGATACAGGAATGATACGGCTAAGCAAATAATGGTGAATTTACCTGAGAGCCGTACATCTATTAATCACCCATTTACACATACTGGCGTCGATTATGCTGGTCCTATTCAAATAAGATGTTCTAAAGGAAGGGGACAAAAGTCATATAAAGGATATATAGCTGTATTTGTATGCATGGCAACTAAAGCTATTCATTTAGAAGCAGTAAGTGATCTAACGACGGATTCATTCTTAGCAGCATTGCGACGGTTTTTCGCAAGAAGAGACAAAAGTCAACATATATATTCAGATAATGGAACAAACTTCGTGGGAGCAGCGAGAAAGTTGGATGCCGATTTTAAGCAAGCAATTAAAAATAATTCGGAAGTGATTGCTGTTTTGGAAGCAGATAAATTTCAATGGCATTTTATTCCTCCGGCAGGCCCTCACTTTGGAGGGATTTGGGAGGCTAGCGTGAAGTCCATGAAGCACCATCTAAAAAGGGTGATTGGAGAAACTAAACTAACATACGAGGTACTGAGTACTCTTTTAGCTCAGATTGGTTCTCAATTCAAGGCCACTTCACGCGATTGGCAATAATACAGACGAAGTTGACACGTTAACACCAGGACATTTTCTGATTGACCAGCCCATTATTGGAACAGCAGAAGCGGTAGATGACCGTTCAATTGGATCTTTGGATCGTTGGAAATTAATACAAAAAATTAAGAAAGACTTTTTTAAAAGATGGAAGGAGGAATATCTTTCAACTTTGCAACAGCGGTATAAATGGCAGAAACCGCAGCTAAATCTGGCTGAAGGCCAAATTGTCATTATCAAAAATGAAGATACGCCTCCGGCAAGATGGCCCCTTGGGCGAAATTTAGAAACTCACCCAGGATCTGACGGGAAGGTGCGAGTAGTCACAATGAAGATACATGATGGAATCTTAAAACGCCCAATTCATAAAGTTTGTCCATTGGAAACAAAAGAAGAAGATACGAAAACTCCAGTGGAACGAAGCAAAAGCTATTTAACTACGCTCAGCTATGCCAAAGAGCCGAAAAAGTTAAAACTGGTAAATATAATATGGCTTCTGATGCTGCTGCTAGCAAGAAAGGGAGTTTGTGCACAACCTTTAGGTGAACAGGATGCTTCTGGTGGATCGGTTCTAAAGTTGAAAAATAATACAACGATATATTTGATTTATTACGACATGCACGCATTCTTCAAAGTAGTGGATCATGCTGACACGTTTTCAAAGAAAATTAGAAAAAGTTCTGACAAATTGCAAGCGTTTGAAGAGCAATGTAACACAGTCATCGACAATATTGAAATCAAAATAAACAAGGTAAAGGACACAAATAAATATCTGTTTGTACGAAAGGATAAAAGGAGAAGGAGAGCCCCATTGGAATTTGTTGGATCTATGTCCCACATTCTTTTCGGAATGATGGATGCGGATGACCGTGAATATATGGAAAGCAATATGAAGAACTTGTTAGACAACCAACATGATCTGCAGCTTTTGATAAAGAGCCAAACTTCCGTTGTCGATTCAACATTTAATATTCTTAAACGCACTACGGACGAAGTAAATCTGCATCTTAAGGAGTTACAGATGAGAGTAGACAATATCACTTCAACCATGGAAGAGAACTACTACGTATACCAAGAATCTGTTAAGTTCTTTATGATGACCAAACAGCTGAGCAACATAGTCGAAGAGAGCGAAACAATTCAGTCAGAAGTTATCGAACTTTTAATTGACGTCAATCACGGAAAACTAAACCCAGACTTGATCACACCTCCGCAGCTGAAATCGGAGATCCAAAAAATAAGAGAACATCTTCCAGAAAAACTGAAATTACCTGGAAGACAATCGAACGAGCTTCAAGCTATCTATAAATTGTTGAAAGCAAGAGGGGCGCAAATAGGAGATAAATTGGTAATCAGAGTTACGATACCGCTGCTTAACAGTCATTCGTCACAACTATACAAAATTATTCCAATGCCGATTGGAGAGTTGGTGAGAGAATGATCTCTGATATACGAGCTGAATTCATAATCTATAATTTTGAAATAGACTCATATCATTTAATGTGGGAAGTCACTATCAATCAATGTAACAAATTTTCGGACCAATATCTCGTCTGCGAAAACAGCTGGTCAATACGTACGACTGCACATTTATAGAAATGAAAACATCTCCATTCTGGAAAGAGCTTCACAGCTGTTTAAGAACTTTAAAAGAACTGCAGCACAAATACAGTGTAGTTCTGCCCATCAGTAGTTCAGAAAATCATCGAATTACCGAATCTAACTCTGGAAGCAGGATGTGCGCATTCCAGGAGCCACGCAAATCGCACCCCATAAGTCTTTTCGGGTATTAACAACACATTTTCCACATCTTTGACGAAGGAAATTGAAAACTTATCCGAGCATTCCATGAAACCTCTAGGATCGGTTGTCATCAATCACACCAAGGAAATTGATCAACTCAAGAAGCAAATTTCCCAACTGCATGCGGATAATCTACATCTCAAAGGTCTAAACTTCCATCACCTCAGCGGGCATACTTCTTTGATTCTGGTAGTTTTGCTTATTATTATATTAGCTATAGTTATCGTAAGAAAAATTATTGTCAAGAGATCGATTCCATCTATCGTCTTTTCTGCCCCCCGGCAGAATGTCCAAATATGACACTTGTACATGTGGTAATTTACATTTCTAATAATATCTATAATTATCGCTAGTAATAAAAAATGTCAAACAGAAGATGTGTCTCACACATCATAATCTATGTTTAGTAACACTCAGTTTGAGTTGAGGCTGTGTGGCCATTTATAATTCTAATGTATTCTATTATTATCGCTATTTAGAAAAGTACACACACAAGTAATAAATAGTTTATAGCCTATGCGGGGACGCATATCGTGCCTCTGCTGATAATATTCTAATTCTGTCTAGTTTAAGTGATTTTTTGTGCCTATATATTTAGGTGTTTTATTAAAATAAAATCAGTACCTTACAAATACTCAAACGACGCGAACATCAGTTCGTATATTGGTCCTTCGAACCGTCGAGTATCATACAAATACTCAATTCGAGAGTATCGCAGAAGTACTCGAAACGATTAGATGGTTGTATCTTTTCAGTGGTACAGAAAGGCCAAAGCGAATTGAAATATATTCGATCATTGGTCCTTCGAGGAAACGAGCTAGTGAAATTGGAAACACAGTCGTTGTAAAATTTTTAAAATTGTCTAACTCGCTAAAGTGCGAACGAAATTTGTAAATTTTAAATAAGTGGCGTTTCTCACGGCCTAAACAGTGAGATAAGCGTAACCGAGGCTTAAACAGCGGTTGTATACAGTCAACTAATACAAGTTTTTATTTTCGAATACAAAATGTCGAATGAAAAGCGAAAATTGTTGAAACGCCAAAATGAGATTGGCGAGATGATCATCGTCATGAATGATAAGATGCAGCAGAAAAAGGTGCGTCAAACTACGTTGGATGAGACAACTTTCCACTTGGAAAAAATCTGGGATGAGTTCCAGAGGATCAACTTGAAACTGCTGTCGATGTGAATAACAGATGAAAGTTATTTTGAGAGCAGATATTTCGAAGAGATTGAGAACATAAAAAATGCAGATGTCGACCTTACTATGCCGAAGCAGGCAACTGAGGCAGCTGGGTCTAGTAAAGGACAGCGGCAAGAAGGGCACAAGAGGGAACATCTGGAAGTCAAGCCGGCAGACATTGTGATAAGAAAATTTTTCCGTCAAGTGAACAACATGAAATTATTGTTGGATGAAGGCATAGAAGATGATGCCGGCAGAGCGGAATTGGAATGCAGAAAATCTTGTTGGGAGCAGAAAATGCAACTCATAAATGCAATTTAAACAAAATTGACATTTGATATGGGAGAGGACGATGACGATGTAGAAGAGCAAAAAGACCAAGTGGACAGGTCGTATAACGATGCTTCAATGGACTTAGCAAAGAAGATGCAGTTACTGGAGATAGTGAAAAGGCCAGCAACTCTTAAACTGGAGGATATCAAAATCCCCACATTTTTTGGTGATATAAACGAATGGTCCTCTTTTTACGATATATTCAAAAAATTGGTACATGAAGTCAGCCATTATTCAAATGTTGAGAAAATGTACCGATTGAAGTCATTAGTAAAGGGAGAAGCTGGAAGGCTAATTCAACATTTCAATGTTGTTGATGCAAGTTATGATGTAGCGTGGGAAATGTTAACACATCGGTACGCTAACCGGCGGTTGCTGTTTACAAAGTTGGTGGACAAAATGTTGGACCAGCCTGAAGTCAACAGCGAGGCAGCATCGAGTATAAAGCAGCTTCTCGATACAACAAATGAATGTGTGCATGCTCTGAAAGGGATGAATATCAAATTGGATGATGCG